>JAIFZK010000130.1:522500-700000 GCA_027481765.1 Tenualosa thibaudeaui | reverse complement strand
AGCATAAATAATGATCATTTTTGACAAGCAGAGTAAGGGAAAGAAAGAGAGAGAGAGAGAAAGGATGTTAGCAGTTGGAGCAAACCCAACTCCCTGAGTACATAAGACCTGGTTCTAACCACCCCAGATTCATGACCGGAGACAAACCTAGACAAGCGCCTCCCAGCGAGTTGATGACTTACCCCTCTGTCCCTCCGCTGGGAGCTGTGACTGTGGCCATGGCCACTCCCCGGCTAATAGCCCACAGTCTGCTGGAGTTTAAAATAAGAAACGTGCATCAGAGAGCACCTCTCATTAGGTGACCTCACCAGGTCAGCCAGGCAACAATGGCCTCTAGTGTGTGGAAGAGATGCAGAAATAGCTCCTCACTAATAGTGTAATTGTACAGATAATTGAGTTGGCTTGGACAGCTGTGATGTAACGCTGAGAAAGTGATGAGGTCCAGGCAGGTTTAACACATGCATTGTGCGCTCACTCTCACAGTCTCCGCAAACCTGCAACCTACAGCGACGATTGGTCGCCTCGCGCTCAGGCCAAGGTAGATTTGATTGGCCAAGGGCCATCTGCAGGTAGCTTTGATTGGCTGCGGTTCAAGACCGAGATGGTTTGGACTGGCCACAACTCAGGGCAAGCAGGAGTGTTTATTGGCGGGCGCTCAGATTAAACACACACAGCATGACGGTGTCTCTGAACTTGGCTGAGGGTGAATGGGGTTTGTAGCCCTAGGGCTGGACCCCAGCTCCTTGTATTACCACTGCTGGGTCCCTGTGGAGTGAGCCGGGCTACGTCCCGGCAGATGATCCGTCTGGATCCCATTCTCTCCCTCAGTGATAGCAGCAGGTGGGGGAAGGAGAAGCATAGCATTAGCACCAGCCAGCTCCCCTGCTATCATGTTATGTCGCTAATCTGTAGGCAGGTGTTATTCTTGTAGCAGGGAGTGTATTTGGTTTAGGGGTCTGGGTCCAGACTGAGCTAACATGCTAACTTAATTTGCCATCCAGCCAGCCAGCTAGCCAGCCACATGGTTGGCATGCTGTGGACTTTGTGGGGATTGTTACTAGCAAACTTCAATTTAGAGGCGCTAGTGATGCTAGTATGCCTACGGGCTCATTGTCTGTGGGCTTGGCTGTGGCTCTGAAACTCAGCTCTCTGCCCACAGGAAAGTTGTCGAGTTACCAAGGCGAAGGGTGAATGTTCCCATCGACCGGATCGGAGTGGGTCGCCTTCCTAGCAACCGGGGATAAGCCCCTGCCCGTACCTCCTGTGAGACTGGTAAGGCTCTTTACTTTCTTCTGTGGTAAACTCCAGCATGGCTATGGCCGCTAGTCTCGACCACCAAAACCTTCCAAGTTTTGACAAGACAATACAAGGACAAGTCTTGTAGGGCGGTTTCTCATACATGGACTAAACCTAAATTCTAGAAGTAGAGATGTTTTCAATGGAGAAAAGAAATAGAGAAAACTTCTCTTTTAGTGTCGGTTCAGTCTGTACACATGAAACTGGCCCATACAGTGTAATCAGAGCATGTGTTTAATGTTGTGTTTCTCCGCTCACAGGGGCATCAGTCCAGATGGCAGCAACAAGGAACATGTATCATAAACACATAAACGCGTAAGCACATCACCTCTCCAGCTTCTCCTGCTCCAGATGGCTTCAGCCTTGAGTTCTGTCACAGACACAGGATACCATGCCAACCCTCCACCCCCCCACCCATTCTAATCCCAACACACAAACTCTTCTCCACTCTTCTTACATTGTCTGTCACCCTAAACTAGTGTATAAAGCACATGTATACAGTCCAACCACCACACGCTTCCACCCCCTGTCCAAAAGCCTCACCTGATATTCAGTATACTTATTCTTTGCAAAGCCTTACAATGATCCATGCCTACCATTGCCTACAGTTATCGTCCTCACTTTACCAGTCTTACACATCACAAGCACAGCAATACCACACACACTAAGTAGGGCTTGACACCTTGTGCCTTACACCTGCTTGCAGAGGGGATGGGCACAGTCTCCGTGGTAACTGCAATGCAGCACTATTTAACCTTGTTGCCTGAGCGCTATTGTTTTGTTAATCTTGCTGTAGTAAACTTACCCGTTCTGCACAAAGACAGGAGGCCCACTGCCTCGACATTAAAAACTGATCGATTACAGCTAAAAATCTGTCTGCTGCGTATTTCTTTGTCAGTTCTGTGTGTGTGTGTGTGTGTGTGTGTTGCAAGTGCACACATCTGCAAGTCTGTATAGGTAAGGTTCCTGTGAGTGTGTATGCATGTGTGGTCATGTGTGTGTGCGCGTGACTGCGCAAAAGACTTGACTGACATGAACATCTGTCGATGCGATTTAATGTTTGTTTAAAGAGAATTTCCCCACCATCAGTCTTCATTCCTGTATGTTTGTGTCTGTGTGTGTGTGTCTGAGAGAGAGAAAGGGAGGGAGAGCGTGTGTGTGTTTGTGTGTGTGTGAGAGAGAGGGAGAGAGAGCATGCATGTGTATGTATGTCTGTGTGAGAGAGAGAGAGAAAGAGTGAGTGTGTGTGTGTGTGTGTAGCAATGTGGGTCAATCAAACCAAATAAATTACAGAGCTAAAATAATTAAACAGTGAAAATCGGTAAGACGAGTCCAGCCTATGCTAGCTTGCCTGCCCCTCCTAGATCAGATGGGGTTACCTGACTCTTGAGTAAAACACAGACTAGCGCCGGTCAGCAGGATTAAAATACCCTCTGGCCCTGCTGACTGTCGGTCAGCAGGGCTGAAAACCCCCCTGATCTACCCCCCCCGTCCCCCCCCTCCCCTCCTCCAATCCCCACCCAAGCTTGACCACAGTCTGAAGCTGCTGCGTCATTACCTAGGAAAGTGACACGGGTCACTCACCAACCGGTGCGTGTACGTCAGGTCTCAGGCATCTCAGGCGAGAGGTGAGCTCATCCTGGCCACCGGCAGCCACCGGCAAGGCAGGACAGACGCACGGACGAGATTTATGGCACCTCGGTCCAGGCCAACACCATCAGGGTCAGAACCAGAAATGAGCACACTGTCGCCACGGAGACAACCTACAGAGGAGGCAGCAGAGCCTGATGGTGAGAGAGAGAGAGAGAGACTGAGAGAGAGAGAGAGAGAGAGAGAGAGGGTAAAGGGCGGAAGAGAAATAAGTAAGGATGCAGGGAAAGTTGGGTATAGAACAAGAAAGAACAACAGATAGAGGTGAATAGGGAGAAGGCAAAGAGAGGCAGTGCAGCAGAGAGTGACTGAGGAGAGTTTCAAAGCCAACATGACAGAAGGAGTTCTCCAGTGATTCATGCACCCTGGTAATTGAGAACAGAGAGAGTAATTAAAGCTAGTGGGTGAGGGAGAAAGGAGAAGAAAGGAGGCCTTCTGAGATTTATGGACTCTGATTTTTGCACTTCTGTGTAGGGCTGTTAACACAGTCAGCTGTAGCCTAGCTTTAATACGCTTTCGCCCCCTAGTGGACAACATGTGGTGCTCCCACCTCCTACCATTTTCAAATCATACAGTGTATGATGGTTAAGAAAGCCTATGAGAACAAAAAGAATAGGAACACTTTGTAGATATAAAACTAATATATTTTCAATAACAAAATATAATACCTTTACAAAAGACTGTGAATTATACATTCCTTTATGTAAATAAAAAGTGACTTTCATAATTGAATAAAATTAATTAATTGTCTACAAGGGTAATTGATGAGACAATATAACAACATATTAATGTGTTTTCCAAGTTTGCACTGAACATGTTTTCTCATTCTACCTTGATCTGCAAATTCAAAATGTGAGGGAGACAGTGTCCATTTCTCCAAAAAGGTTTATCAGAGAAAGCAAATGAAGTAGAAACAGCATGTTTTGACTCTGGGGATTACAAAAACCCACAAGCAAGATGTGATGCACTTCAATAAAGAGAAATACAAAAACAAAACTGAAAACTGATCCAGACTTAGAAGAACAAAGGAAAGTCAAAACAGTTGTTTCCAAAAGGGTTTGCACAAGGGGTAAACAGCTATATCCATGTGACTGCGACTGTGACTGTGGCTCGTATGACTGTGACCGTGCCATGGAGCAATGTTGATCACCTCCATGATCACCACCAGCGATCCGTGCCCATGTGCGAGTGCAGCCACTGGGCGTATTTGGCCACCCGCGTATAGACACCATACACCCTCTTGGAGCCACAGTCCTCGGGCCCACCCCACGACACCAGCCCCTGGACCACCCAGCGCCCTGAGCGGGGGTCCTGCGTGACGAAGGCGCCGCCACTGTCGCCCTGGCAGGTGTCGCTTCCACCCTCGTAGAACCCTGCGCAAAACATGCCACTGGTGATGTTGTAAGTGTGCGAGCGCGAAGCGTAGCTGGCCTCACACTCTGACCGCTCGACCACGGGCAGCTTCACATAGCGCAGCACATCCGACACTCCGCCCTCACTTTCCACGTCTGCAGTCGAGGAGACTCCTGCTGCAGAGTCCACAGATCCGTTGGCAGTCATCACTCCCCAGCCGGCCACCACGCCCAGTGTGTGTGGAGGGGGGGTGGGAGGCTGACCCTCGGCCCAGGGTGGAGGCAAGCAGATGGGATGGACCAGTGAACTGTAGATGGCAGGCTGTGCAAGGTGAATTAAGGCGATGTCATGGTTGTAGTTGCGCGGGTCGAAGCGTGGGTGCAACAGCAGGCTCTGCACGGCGTATCCTCCAGAGACCAGCAGGGGGCGTCGGATGTCCACCAGGCCCAGGTGGACACGCACGCTGCTGGCTGACACGGGCACCACGGAAGGGTCACGGCGCAGGGAGCGCAGGACGTGGGCCGCCGTCAGCACCCAAGAAGCTGACAGGAGCGCCCCACTGCCGAACCAGCGACCTTCGGGCACCCGCGACGAATCCTCCACCGACAAACGCACTTGCCATGGAAACTGCCCCGCCAGCGCCACACGGCCACCAACGATGCGCCGCACATGAGATGGAAAGGGCTGAGAGGGTTCGCCACAGGCTACACACACACACACACACACACACACACACACAGAAATACAGAAAAGCACATATAATACTGTAGACAGGAAAGTACTAAGCTATAACAACATGTGAGCCTGTGTGTTTAGTACTGAAGTGCTTACCTGGAAGACAAGATGGAAGTTTAGTGCCCAGCTCAATGTTAGTCCACCTTCCTCTCTTTCCACACACATATGTACCTTACACACACACACACACAGGACACACACGAAACACACGACACACGCGACACACACACACACACAGAACAATGTTAATCCACTTTCCTCTCTTTCCACATACATACGTACCTTACACACACACAGACACACACAACAATGAACACAGACTTGGAGCAACCACTCGCAACAAATGCAATTGTTACTGTACAAATACTGTACGATACAGGTAAAGGCAGACAGCTCTTTTTTAGGAGTATTGGATAGTTAGGGGTAGATGCTAGTTTCAGACTGTGGGCATATACATTTACAAACAGCATATGAAGAGTCATATACGGGCTTTAGGTGACTTCAGGTTTTAGCTGCATTACATACTGTTAGATAGAGGCCTGGTGGTGTAGGTACTGTTGTCTGCGGGAGGAGTGGAGGGTGGAGTTGGGATGGGATCAGGTGGAATTGGCATGGCACTGAGAGGAGTTGAGATGGCATCAGGTGGTGCTGGGGTGGGGCTGTGTGGGTTTTCCAGGCACTGGTAGTGGAAGCTAGCCCCAAAGAGGGTGCTGCTGTCAGGGCTGTCAAACACCACTTCACCCTTCACTATCTCATCTGGAGGGCCGCAGTTGATCACTGGGAATGGAAAGGGAGATGGAGAGAGAGAGACAGGAAGGAGAGAAGGAGGAGAGATAGATAGGAAGAGGCAGAGGAGGAGAAACGGGGAAGGAGGAAGAGAGGATCGAAGGAGTACAGATTGACAGAGGGACATAAAGCAGGTAAGAGAAGAGCAAGAAAGCAGGCAAGATGGTAGAGAGAAAAGAGAGATGGAAAGGGAGAGAAAGAGAGGAGGTAAGGAAGCAGAGCGAGTGAAAGAAAGAAAAGCAGAGTGATGAAAAATGAAGACGAGGGGAAATAGTGACGAAGGAGGTTTGAGGTCCATGCAGAGTGTGACTCAGACACAGGAAATCCAAAAGCACAATTACCAGACAAGAGGTTAATTAAACACCTCTGTGGAGGCACTCACATCTGCCTCAGAGGCAGGAAACCAAGGAAATTAGTTTATTGAATTCCTTCTGAGTAGGTCTACTTAAAGGTACACAACTCATTATGCTCTAAGTGTGCATTGTGTGAGTGTGTGTTTCTGTGTGTGTTTGAAACAGGTCCCTGTCAATGCATGCCATAAATTGCTTTCATTTATGTTGGGTTAAGTGCATGCATATGAAGACTGCTGCTATGTTTGTGTAGGTAACATTTAGGTTACAAAATCTGACACGTCATTCTGTTCGCGCAATACTGTGTGTAACCAGCAGAGGGTGACAAAGAGCTGCAGGGTTACGCACACTGCTGAATAAATGAGTCCCTGGAGTATCTTACTTTTTTAAGAATAGAGATAAAATAAATGAATAGAATAAAGGCAATTTCCGGCCAAAACATACAGGTCTGACTGACCTGACACTTGAGACCAAGACTGTGTGTGTGTGTGTGTGTGTGTGTGTGTGTGTGTGTGTGTGTGTGTGTGTGTGTGTGTTTGCGCAGTCAGAAGCCCTGAGAACGAACTAGACTGAAAAGACACACAGCTCATTTATTAAATGAGATGGCATACAAAAAAAAAGTATTTCTGTCAGGAATCACAGTTCCTTTCTCACTTAAAGTAGACGGCAGCATGAGTCATCAATCTGTATCCACTCATAAGTGACATCTGATAAGAGCTGAAGACTGACTGAGTCATAGGAATGTAGCAAACAAAATGTGTTTCTATTGGCTGATCGGTTATGCTCTTTCTTCTGATAGGTGTTTGCAGTGAGCAGGCTTTATGATGCAGGTGAAGCTGAGGCCAGGTGCATGATTGGTCGGATTGACTACAGCGCCATTCTAATGCAAGATGCGACTGGCTAGAAGACTAGGTAGGGAGCGACGGCTCTTGATGGCTTCTTTCTCTGTGGTGGCAGCAGTGAGAATGAGGAAAAGGTGGAGGAAGAGAATGAGTGAAGAGAAAAGAAGAGAGAAAGTGTGGCAAAGCCAGAATGGAAGACAGGAAGAACAAAAGAAAATATTTGTGTGACATGCTGTGTACAGGGCAACAAAACAGGTGCTCTCTTATGATGACTAGAAAATAAAAAAAACATGCACATGCTCATCCACAAACACACATTCAAACACCTCTGTGCTACAGTCAGCACCTTTTCATTCCCTCTCTCTCTAGATTTCTATTATTTTATTTGTCTCTAGATTTAGATTATATTTATTCTTTTCTCTCTCTCTCTCTCTCTGTTTGTCTTCCTCCCTGTCCACCACTCTATCTGGGTTTCTTTCATCATAACCAATAGTATCTTCTCCTCTTCTCCTTCCCTCTCTCCGTCTCATAGGAGTTTAGTCTTACGTGTGCAGGGCGGGACTTCACTGCTCCAGGTGCCATCCTTCAGACAGTCTATCTGATGGTGCTCCAACAGATCTCCATCCTACATGCATGCACACACACACACACAGACAGATTATATACCAAATTTTACTATAATGGAAATGCACACACACAAACACAGATCTAATAAGCTTCACTATTAACATAAGCCCCCCCACACACACACACTCACACACACACACACATCTGTACCTTGAAGAGCACATAGCCAGTGTCACAAGTCACCAACACATGGTCTTTGAAACTGTATTTTGGTTGCAATGGCTCCAAGTGACCAAAGGGGGGAGCAACAGGCACAGGACACTCACTTCCTGTAAAGGAACACACACATGCACGCACACATGCACACACACACCCACACACCCCCACACACACACAAACACACACACACGCACGCACACACACACACCTCTCTTTGAATGCAATCTTGACTGAACCTTGATAAGAGAGTTTTGGAAAGGGTGAACTTGCTGTGGAGTGCAGGTGGAGGTAAAGGAGGTAAAGGTGAGCTCACCTGTAATGGTCTCGTGGCAGAGAAGGTGGTGTTGCAGGTGGTTTTAACAATTACATTGAGGGCTAACGAGTGAGCTCACCTGAGCTGAGGAAGTGGTAAGGATTTCAGTTAGGCTAGCTCACCTGTGGCAGAACAGGTGGTGTTGTAGGTTACCTTAGAAATGAAGTTAGCAAAAAGGTGAGCTCACCTGTGGCGGAGTAGGTGAGCTTCCAGCCGAGGTTCTCCCCAGAGTTGTCACTGTGAAACAGAATTGTCACACTGTTGCTTCCTGTCAGGATACGGCCCGGTGAACGATCACCACAGTACGGACCCAAAGTCTTTTGGCCCGCCTGAATCTGTAAAAAACATCATCATCTTCTTCATCTTCACCGCCACCAACAGCACTCATCATCTTCATAATTATATCAGCATCTATCACATAATAATCAGCACTGTCAGTATTGCAGAGGTCATCTTATCTTCACCATCATAATCATCATCAACCCCCAACATAAGCACATCAGAAACAACATCTATTGTAATCACAATCAGCACTACAGTATTGCAAAAGTCATCATATCAACACCAACATAATCAATACCACCATCATCATCATAATCATCATCATCATAGAAATGACATCATAAACATTATTTGCACCATATCTTTTGTTAACCTCATACCCTTTAATAAAATAACAGGACAAAATACAGTTTCTATGTCTGTGTGTGTGGCCCATTAAGCTGAGCTTCTGTGTGTGTGTGTGTGTGTGTGTGTGTGTGTGTGTGTGTGTGTAGTTTTATGTGAGATGGATAAGTGTAAAGGGGCTTGTAAATATATCTAATATTTCTTGTGGGTTATTTTTAAACCCTTAGATTAACAAGGTTAACCACTAAAAATTTAAGCCCACACACACATACACACACATACACACACACACACACACGTTTAGACACTCAGCTTAAAGTGGCACACTCACATGCACATATACTTTGTGGAATGGTCAGCTTTGTGTGCATACATCAAAGTACACATGCACACACACACACACACACACACACACATACACACAGCCCTAATCTCATCAGTAGTTCCCTGCCCTCAGCTCCTGAGCAGCTCCACTGACTGCATCTTATGACTGAAATGGCCCTTCCAACTCCTGTAGCAACAGCTGTAGTAGTAGTAGTGTCCATATCCATTGGTTGCATTCAATCAGAAGAAAAGTTCACAGGCAAAGAAAACATCAAAAACAATTAAAGAAAAACAAGAAGCTATCAAGAGCAGTGTATATATAGATACCCTTCCCTGAAGGGTGCCAATTTATCACTAAGACAACACCTGGTTGTGTCTGTTTGTTTGTGTGCATGCATGCATGACAGACAAATGATTAATTGAATTAGTTTGTTTATTAGTTACACTTGCTGAATGTTTGATTAGGTATGGTCATATTTGTGCTCGGAAGTTTTCCTAAGTACATGTGTGTTGCCTTACTACAGTAGTCAATACAAAAGGTATTTGTAAGAGCAGGTGTGCTACCTTGAGGTAGTCGTATGGACAGGTGACCTCAGGGTGGTACTCAATGTCAAAGGTGTCGTGGAAGTCGAGCGTGATGGAGAACCCCTCCTCCAGCTGGATGCGGTAGATGCAGTCTGAGCTTTTAGGATATGATTGGGGGAAGTCGGAGCTTGAGATTACACCAGTCCGCTCTGTGTACTCACCGTCACTGCACTCCACTGCAACACACACATACACACACACACATACACACACATACACATACACACACACACATACACACACACACACATACACATACACACACACACAAGATCTCAGCTCTGTGGGCACACCATCACTGCAGTTCACAGCGACACACAGACACACACACATTACACACAGACAAACACAAACCGCAACACACACATGCACACACACACACTCATACACACAACACAGTCTGTGTGATCTGTGCACACACACTAATTACACAGCAACAGACACAACAACTGCACACGGACACAAACACGTGCACATAGAGGCCCTGAGCTTGAAATCACACAATCACTACACTTCTCTTCAACCCACACACACACACACGGCCACACACACATTTACCCACAGAATCGCGAACTGAGACCAGTTCATTCACACATTCCGCCTGTCAGTTATACTGCTACTGTGTGTATCACTGGAGTAGTTTCTCATGGGACCATTTCTGACTAAATGTAAATATTTACCCTCCTTCCCTCAGCTACTATCACTGACACTGACCAGACACACACACACACACACACACACACACACACACACACACACACTTCCCATATTAATCCTTTGCATATACTGACCTTGAATTCCTCAGATACGATGCTGGTGTCCCTCACAAATGATGACATGCTGCAGTAAATGCCTTATTAACTGAAGACATGCCTTATTTTGAACTATTTGAGTTTACGGTTAATTTAATGACTAATAATATACACTGTTGACACTGCCTGGTCTGTTGATGTTTGTTGCTCATTCATTATCACTGTTCCATTAAAGCTTGATCATAAATAGTCTGAAGTCATCTGTCTTAGATTATTTCCATAGTATGTATTGAAACCTCCACACTTCCTACACAGCATACAGATCTGTTTCACTTATGGACAAGCATTATTTTATATCTGGTAACAGTAAGCATCAGTATTGACAATGGCAAATAGAGTCCTACATCATGTTTTAAGCATTATTAGTAATTTTATTATATTTGTAGCTGTATGATTGAAGTTCAACATCGAGATCAAGACGCCACACTTTCCAGAAGTTCTGAACTGGTGAGTTTGTTGTCTGTTGAATGAATGACTATGCTAAGCTAGTTCAGTAAAATAGCTACGGTTGGAGTGAATCGGCTGCTGTCTGCCTTTAAAGTAATATGAAAGCATGAAATAAACTGTGGTTCTGATAATACACACGACCAGAATGTCTAAAAGTGGTTGAACTAGTTGTAACTACTTAGTATTAGTCCACAGATATCTCCGTGACTGCATAAGACAGTGCAGTGTATATTGTACTCGCACAGCGGAGCCAGTAACCTGGTTGGAAATCTATCATAACAGTTGTAATCTTTAAAAAAAAAAAAATTATATATATATATATATATATATATATATATATATATATATATATATATAGACGAGACACTTCTTGATTAATAGGATACTGAAATACATGATTGTTTCTGGCCATGTTAATTTACGGTTCAGGTTTTGTAAAGACAGATTTGCAGTTGATGGCAAGCCTCCCAGAACCTGAACATTCATTTTCCTTTTTCCTGCCTCCCTCCCTGGTGGTAGGACAACTGACTGACAACTGACTTTTCCCCCACCACTGACTGAATAACTGTACATATTTGTAATAATTGAAGATATATTGGATTTATTTAAAAGTTGATAAATCACTATTTCATATATGAACGTTAACTTATTGAACTTATTGAAGCTTTTGAACTTGTTTGATATATGAACATATTTTTTTTACATATTTTCTTCAGTACATTTTTCACACTCTCCATTTATACTCGAAATAATATTAATCCTTCTATATTTACTTAGCATCAACACTACCTCTAGTAGACGATTTTAGAGCTTTTGATTACTGGTCCAGTTATTACTATTATTAGCACTTCAGGCACCTTATCTATTTATTGAGCCGTGTGCTACATACGCCAAGCCTCGTGGTGGGTGGGGACTTTTTGAACTTCAGTTTCTGTTCACTGATTGCTCGTTAGAAAATTTAGTTGGGGAAACATAAGATTTAGGAGAGTAATCTTGCGTAGCACAAATACAATATTGAGTGGAGGTACTATCAGTGCTAGTCTGGCTAGTCATAACACACTCCTAATTAACTAAGAAATGCAAGTACATCCCATTTGAAGCATGATGATCTGCTATAAAACTAGTTGCCAAACAGCACCTTTACCACCTGCGCCACCACCGGTAGAGCTCAGCTGTCCTTAGCATGCCCCACACATCCATACTTTCCAGGGTGTTGTAGTGACACAAAGGGAGTGATGAAGGGGTAAGTCCCCAGTCTGGCTGCCATTTAGCATGTACATCACTTCCAGTGGGTGAATCTGATTTCTGCTGAGATGGACAGACACTATGGGTGTGGACCAGTGGACCTGACTAGGTAGCTCTCCGTTTGAAACGCAAGACAGAGTCACATTCTCCTCCTCAGAAGCAAACAGGATTTTAGGATATACAATCAGAACTATGTTCCCAAAACTCTGACACTGAACGGCTCGCCATGCTGTGCAATAGAAATGAGTGTGAAAGCTGATCTTGACAGTTTAACCAGAAAGTTGTTGAGATCCACCTGCAGGCTGCCTCTCAGATCCTCCACCAGTGGCTCCAGTGAAGAGTTGGTGTCCAGAACCAAAGTTATATTGGATGGGGATTTATGTCGGTGTAGTTGTACACGGCTTCTATTCCCCAGAGTACAGGGCAGAGTACACAGGGCAGTAGTGTCTTCGTAAAAATTACATTCAGAGTTAAAACACTTCACTTCATAACCATCTCACTGTCACCTCTCTGGCTGCAAGCAGTTGACCAGAAGCAGATATTCCTCCCCAGAAACTCTGTGCATATAGTCAACTGCCGTGGAGAACCTGGGGTAAAATTCAACATACCTTCATTCATAGCCCAACATTGGTTCAGGATCTGGTTTGAGATGGGCACCAGAGATGGAAACCAGCAGGAGAAATCCATTCATGCACACTGAAGCCTTCATTCTCAGTTCTGTGTTTGTGGTCAGTCTTCTTGTGTCAATCAGATTCTACCAGGAAGACAGTGAGAACTCTGCCAGGCTCATCCTCTCTTTCTGTCCTTCTACCAGAACTGGTGTGTGCCCACGCGTGTGTGTGTGTGTGAGTATGTGTGTGTATGTGTGCGTATGTGTGTGTGTGCGCGTGCATGTTATTTCCAGATATGTGACTCTCTCTATCAGATGTAGAGAGTCGAAATCAAAGCTGACAGTTGGCACTCCAAAATGACACAATTACGGCAGGTTTTCTTCTGTCTTATCTTCACTTATATGACTGTGCTTTCATCATCTTGTGTCATATGTTGGTTAACATTTGAAGAGTTTTGAAGTCCTTTTGCAATGAATTTACAGAAATATATTTTATATAATTTTGATAAACTTTACTCTCAGTCCAACTCCAGTTATGGTTTGATTTGTTTTTACTAGATACTTTCCAAAGGCAATTTGATAGATTACCAGGAAATTATTATAAAAACAATTAAATTTTTGCATATTTCTGAAGATGGACTTACTTAGAGGGTTTTGCATCAGAGTGTGTGTGTATGTGTCACATTCACTTTGATCTGTAGCGTTTTCATTCCCCACTCCTAATGAGAATTCCTGGCCAGGATTGGAGATAAGTCAAGTCGCCTGAATTGTTCTAGAAATACTCTCTGCAATTCAGAGCTGCATTTTTCACATACTTATCTCTACCTTGCCTCCGAGCGTAGGCCGCCTGATTAATGCAAACACACACTTCTGTGCTGATGCTGCCTACACACACACACACAAATCAACTCAGACCCATAGGAGGCACACACCCAGGCCGCACACATAAACACACACACACACACACACACACACACACACACACACACACAAATGCAAATATAATCAACCACCATTGGCCACCATTACATTATGTGCTCTGGCACTAACAACTAAAGTTCATGAACTCCACACAAACAATGAATTAGTTTCTAAATAACATTGCCTGCCAGAGTACAGATCTGAGGAAATACACCACAGAGTAGGCCAAGATGGGTGTGTTTCCAGTACATACACACACACACACACACACACACACACACACACACAAAGAGAGACAGAAGTTGAAGGGCACCTTTACAGGTGCGGTTGTCCGAGTGGAGCAGGTAACCATAGCGACAGGAGCAGTAGTAGCCTCCGATGTAGTTGTGACAGAGGTGATCACAGGCTAGATCCTCGTCATTCCTGTCTCTGCACTCGTCAACATCTGAGAGGGGGAGTGGAGGATGAGCCACGGAGGGGGAGGGATAGAGAAAGGCAGAAAGAGGGGGCCACACAGAGAGAGAGCGAGAGATACAGAGATAGAGAGAGAGAGCAAGAGAGAGAAAGAGAGAGAGATGTGTAGAAAGTGGAGAGGGGGGGGCGAAGGGGGAGAAAAAGAGAGAGAAAGATTAAAAGCATTTTCGTGTGACAGTGAAGTGTGGTATGTCATGCTGTCACTGAGAGGACACATGTAGTGCTGTCCCTCTCATCTTTCATCATCAAACATGCACACACACAAACACACACAGACACACACACAGGCACAGACATGCACACACACACACACACACACACACACACACACAAAACTCTCACCATGATACTCAATCATGTGCCACACACACACACACACTTTAGTCCATATTTCCAACACTGTCTGAGTGCAGGAGCAAACTGCTGGCCTAATGGCATGGTTGCTCATTGGCACAGAGTGATTAAACACACACTTGCCCCCTCACAGCGAGAGAAATGATCATTTTGTTACTTGTCACTGACTAATAAGTTTATTTTGTCTTTCCTGGCCAATCCAGCTTTCAATTTTGTGGAACTGCAGCTACTATTGTTTATGATCTGGTCTAGTGTCAGATGTCATCTCAGCTCAGCTTTAATCCTGTCCTACCGTGCCTGTAGGTATGTGAAAATGTCAACGCTCCCGTTTTTCCTGGGATTCTCCTTTATTTTGGTATTAGTATTTTAATATTAAGTATTTTCCCAAAATATATTCCATATTTTTTACATTTAAAAAAAATACCAGAATGCAAGTCAGTCAAAGGTGTTGTGAAGTGTCTCGTTTGCTAACAACTCAAAAGGATTGGAAACCATGGTAAAAACACATGGATTAGATAGAAAATGGCTCAAAGCTCAACATTCAGGTGTCAAAACCACTATGTGTGGGCTTGTGCACTGCTGAATAACATAAGTATGCCGAACTGCAGTTTTTGGTGTCTGTTTTCTTGCTGTTAACAGAGGAACAGCAATGAGAAGCTGCTTTAATTTTCCCCTTATTTTGGTTCATAATCCAGGCAAAACTCATGTATTTTCATTGTTCACAGTTGCACAGACTGCCTCTGAAGCTAAGTGAGCCTTTCCAATGGGATCCATAGTTAGATAATGTCAGAAACACTTAAAGTATGAGACTTGCCCAGGCAGAGTAGGACTCACTTCTGATGACATGTGGAATGAGCTAAAGCAGAATAACATTAATAATCACCCGATATAAGACAGTATATGTATGTGTGTGTGTGTGTGTCTGACCAAAACTCAACACACACACACTCAAATGCATACACACACTTAAGTGAAAACAAACACACACACACACAAACGCACGTGTGCACACGCACAAATACAAACATACCCACAGCACTGTAATGAGCCTCAAACCCAGAGAAGCGCTCTTCATTGGAGAAGTCAGAACGGAAGACCACACTGAGCGTGTTTCCAACTGATGTGAGGATGTCATCACCAGGAACCTGCTCTGTGTCTGTGCTTTCTTTGCCACAGAACACTACCAGCTCATCCTGATCAGAGAGTATCTACACACATACACACACAGATGATCATGTTACCTGCAAATAGACATGCTGACTATGATAACTGGTACAGTAATTTTTTTTTACTAATTTTTATTTTTTTACTAATGTTTTCTTAGTTTTGTAAATTTGTAAACCATCTGCTGATATTTTATACATGTGACCCATACAACCAAATACAACTACCCATTACAAGGTGCTCTCTACACATGCTATCAGATTTTTTGATTGTTGAGGGACATATCCACAGCAACAAAAGGAGTATATTCAGACCAGTGATACCACTATCCATGAGTATATGTATAGCCATAAGGAAGTATTGATTTAGACACAGACACACACACACGCACACACAAACACACACACACAGCCTCTCACTCTAGTCTGACAGTGAGCTAGATTGCTTGTCACTAAATTCCCGCTCATTGACTCTTCTAGCAACTCAAAGAAAGACACACACACACAAACTCTCTCACACACATACAAAAGAAGCAAACTGGAAAACATACAGTACGGAACTGCAGAGAGAAACCATCAGTTGGACCGTAAGGTTGAAACTATTGCAGTGCTTTGATGTTTGATGCATTCCCTGGGCTGAGAGAATAAGAATAACCTGCCTGTTAGCCTAAGGATGTCTACTATCTTTCTCCACACACACACACACACACACACACACACACACACACACAAATCAGCCCATTTGTCAACTTGAGGCTGCACTATTTCTCCATGTCTAACACACATAACATTATACAGATAGTTTAGTAATCATCGCTAAACACCACAATAAAGAGCATGCATCACACTACAGACATTCTAAATCCATGCTGCACACATTGATCTGAAAGAAAGAAAGAGGGTACTCTCTATCTCACTCTGGGGTTAGAGAACAGAATAAAGCATGTCTGTGTATGAAAATTTTCCTTCATATATAAAGACTCACTCATTCACTCACTTACAGACACACAGCATATGCACAAAGTGGTTCATTGTGTGTGTGTGTGTGTGTGTGTGTGTGTGTGTGTGCGTGCGTGCGTGCGTGCGTGCGTGCGTGCGTGCGTGCAAGTGTGAGTAAGTGCCCTTTGTGTCTGGCAGCTGATTGGGATGGGCTGCTGTGGTGCGTTGCCGTGGCACCCTGTTGGGGCATTAGAATATGAATATGCCCCTCATGGGTTGAACGGGGGGAGGTGGGAGGGGTCTGCCCCTGTCACTCCACTGGAGTCAATGCAATTAACTCCAACTGCAGGGCATCAGGGCATCTGCTCTGTCTGCCAACCACAAACCACTAGTGCCCCATTCAAACCAATCATAATACAGCTTACTCAAAAGCTCCACCCCCAAAGCAAATCTGACACCTGCTTGCTTTTCTTCATCAACTTATGTATCGTGTTTATAAATCAGAACAACCAACTGGGGCAGTAAATCAGAACAACTGACTGGGGCAGTTCTACAACCAAACCACAGGTAAAAGTGTATTATATCCAGAAATAAATAGTGAGAATAGGGTGGTTGCACCCTCTACACCATGATTCCAGTTGCTATGGTGAGCTGTGGAAGGGTGCGGGTGCAGCCAAAATGAGCTCTCATGGTGGGGCGGGCATAAAGGCCTGGCACACACAGGTGAACTGGCAGTGAGGCACAGCAGAGTTGGGCCAACACAGGCAAACGGCCAATGCCTCCGATAACTCAAATGTCTGCTACACTACTCTCTCTCTTTCTCTGTCTCTCTAGAACATTCCCTCTCCACTTCATTTAATTTCAGCGACATTTCAGTCATTACTATTGGTCTATCGGCCCCTAGGTCCACTTACCTTGACGTAGTCGTACTCACAAAGGTAGGAAGGCTCTAGATCAAAATGCATAAAGTACAGCCTGATCTGAAACCCCTCCGGTACACTTATGTTCCACTGCATTTCGGATTCCTTCGGGTACGACTCGGGGAAATTCGGCGACTGTATGGTTCCGTACATGTCCGTCAGATGGATGACCCCAGCCCCTTTCGAGAGCACGCACATCGCCAAAAATAGAAGCGCACTAGAAAGAAAGCGTGCAAATGAGTTAATAAATTCTGACAGGAAGTCAAAGCATCTCATGCCTACTTAAAGTGCAGAGAGACAGGTTGGGGACTGCTAATGTCGCATTCTTGGCAAGACGTCTGTGTGAAAATGCAGGAGTTGATGCCAAGTCTGTCAGTCTCACTTAACCCGAACTGTGAGATTAATTCACTGGAAAATCCCATCAGAACAGAAATCCAGATTGAAATGAAACCGACCATTACCCCTTACTTCCCCAAGCCGGTGGCATAAGGGCTGTCTGCAAAAGTTATGAAGTTTGGACACCCGTCAACAACAAAGCAATAACACCACTGACTCTGCAGCAGTCTGGAAAACGCAGATAACGCTAGCCAAAGTGATTCCGAATTGTATTGTGTTTGTCGAGAAAGTCTAATAGCACACGCGGGCTGTGTATTGCAGTAGGTACATGTGCAAATTTTTGGTACGGTTTTTACATGTAAGGTTGAACCTGGTTGATAACTTACCCCGTCGCCTGGGCCGAAGCAGCCATGTCCCGCGCCGATCAGGAGAAACTCAGCTACACTCTGCTTCGCCTCGCCCAAGCCTGCCTGCATCCCCGCGCGGATAGGACCTCATTGACAGAATACGTCACATTTCGGCAGATTGAGTGCAGAGCTAAAGGGCGACGCTGTGAGAGGCGTGAGAAGTCAACAAACTTTACTCTTAAAAGAGAGAGAGAAACAACGAGGGAGAGAGAGACCCGCATTGATTTATGTTACATTGATCCCGTGTTCCGTTAGTTTTGGGTGTGTATAGTTCAGAAACAAAGCGCACGACTCTGATCTCACTGTAACACAACTCTGATTTACGTTTATTCTTCTGAATGAAGAAAAGAAAAGAACAAAAAAGTAGTTACTTCATCCAAATTCACACCAGGTGCAGATCTGTTTAACTTTATATGTGAACCACCAAACTCGTTCTTGTTTCACATGTTCGTGCACGCATTCAGTATCTAATTGAAAGCTGATGTTGCCTAGAACTAAAATTGGACGTCACTTACACTGGTCTCTCCACAGTCTCTTTTACTTTACATCTACATTAATGGCTTCTCTTTACAGCAATGATTTATGTCTGTTTTATCACAGTCGGCAGCAGGAAGAGACAGATTCTCAGATTTAATCAGAAAGTGTTATTGGCCATAGTATGAATCATCAGATGATCCAATGTCTACCTGCTTTTACTGTTAGTTAAAAGTTTAATAAGTTTCTCTCCCCTTGTGAGTCACTTCTTGCAGGGTGAACTTCAAATTGAGCGAGTTTGAACTGAATTATATCTGATGTTTGTCTCCCACAAGTCATTGGGTGTGGGTGTGTCTCCTCATGGCTTTTGCTTTGCTGTGATTGGTTGCCTCCCCAGGTGAGCGCTGAAGGTGAGAATTGATGGTCTATCGGCTTCAAAGGTGTTCCGTCTCCAGCTGCCCCAAGGCAAGGTGGGTAATTAGCCTATTAATGAGCTTGCTTTGTTACCTGCTGGCAGTTTGTGTGTGTGTGTGTGTGTGTGTGTGTGTGTGTGTGTGTGTGTGTGTGTGTTTGTGTGTGTGTGTGTGTGTGCGTGCATGCGTGCGTGTGTGTGTGTGACCTTGTGATGGGAATGGAAGGGAAAATAATAAACCAAAGCAAAAGGCATGTGAGCATGCTGACATATAGAAATCACCTGCTTAGAACACCACTAGAGGGGGCTCTTCACACAATTACAATTCACACACACATACACACACACACACACATACACACAGATGTGTGTGCAGCAGCCGTAGAGGTCAAAGATGCTCATTGACTGGTTAAGTGATCCACCACCTGACTGATGACAGTCAAACACATTCTGTGATGTGCAGGCAGGTAGTGCATCACATCATCAGTACCTCCCCTCTCCTATCCTCTCTTCACCCCACCCATGTTATATTGTTCTTTTCTTTCTTTTCCACTTTTCGCCTCTGCTCCCCACTCCTCTTGAATCCTGGTCTCCCAACTTTTTTCCCTCTTCCCATGTCCTGTCCTCTCCCATCCTCTGCTCTCCTCGCTTCCTCTCCCCACATCTACCATCCTCTTCTCTACATTCCCCTCTCTCCTCCTCTCCTCTCATCTCTTCTTCTCCCCTCCCCTTTCCTCCTCTCCTCTCATCTCCCATCATCTTCTCTACATTCCCCCCTCCTCCTCTCCTCTCATCTCTTCTTCTCCCCTCCTCTCCTCTCTTCTTCTCCCCTTATCTCCCATCCTCTCCTCTCCTTTCTTAACTTCTCCTCCTCCACACTCTCCCTCATTTTTTCATTCATTCCTTCTCACTCCTTCACGTCTACCCTTTCTCTCTCCTCTGGGCTTTTGTACACCCTATCCTTCCCCCCCCCCCCCCCCCCTCCATTTTTTCTCTGTCCCCTTCTCTTCCTTGCTGTGGCCAGTGTACAATCAGTGTGCTGACTAATAGTATGTAAGGAAACTCATTAGGAGGGAGGTGTGCAGGGCTGCTGGCAAGAAAAATGGGCAATCTGAGATTTACAGAGTGAAGGAATGCTCAATAAAGCATACAAACACACACACACACACAAATAAACAAACAAATATGCTGAATTTCATATTCCATATTTGATTACCTGTTTTATTTGTGTATTTATTTTCATTGCTACATCTTTATGAGATATTATTGCTTTAAACCAAAACACTTTGCATGCTGTAATGAAACAGGTAATGTGAAATTGACAGTCGTTAATCATCTTAGCAGAGGAGTCCTTCCCCATCAGCAGTGTAAGCAGGAATCAGGAAGAGGAGAGGAGAAGAGGAGAAGAGAGCAGAAAATGAGAGAGAAGAAGTGAGACGAGGAAAATGAGAAAATGAGATGAGAGAACAGAAGAGGAAAGGAGAGGAGAAAAGGGAAAAGAGAGAGTAAATGAAATGATTAAGTGTAAAGCGCTAGAGGAATGACAGTGATAGAGGGATATAGAACAGAAAAGGGAAGAGGAAAAGAGAATGCATGATATGCAATGAAAATAAAACTGATAAGAGGAGAGGAAGATAAAGGTTAGAGATGGAGACAGAAGGAGGAGAAAGAGGAAAGAGAAGAAGGGATAAATTGATGAGAATGAAGAGAAAGAGTGTGGGACAGAGAGAGAGGAGTGTAAATGAGAGAGCAAAGGATGGCAAGTAAAGGAGAGAGAGTGTGAGTATGGAGGAGAGAAGGAAGAGGACAAAAAAGAAAACCAGAGGAAGAGTGAAGGGCGAAGGAGAGGTTTAACACTGTGTCAAGAGAGAGAGTGAGAGATGGAGAGAGAAGAAGAGAGTGGAAGTCTCCTCAGTTCTATCATCTCACTCTTTCATATCAGAGCGATCGCCCTCTCTGGAAAAAGAATGACACAATAAAAGAGCTCATTCCACACAAGTGCAGATTGCAATTAAAAGTAATTATGGCGCAGAAAGAGCTGAAGTTTTGGTCGAGCTCAATCATGCCTCAGGCTAACTTCCAGTCTCAGAAAGAAATGAGGTAGAACTACCATCACTGCTACACTTTTACACACACACCCATATACACACATACAGTATACTCACACACACGCACACACACACACACACACGCAGTACATTGTATACTAATTTTCTCTCTTATTTCCTTACTCACAAACTCTCACACACTCTTATTCTCTCTCTTTCTCATGCAAACACACACACACACTTGTTCTCTATCTTGCTCATACAAACACACACACACACACTAATTCTCTATTTTGCTCATGCAAACAGGCACACACACACACACACACACACCCACACACTTATTCTTTGTCTTACTCATGCAAACACACATGCACAGACACACACACTCTAGGTGACATTGCCATGCAGTGGAGCATCGCCCAGTGAATCAGGCATTAGAGAGTCGGTAGTCTGTTTCTTCATTTCAGGCAAAATGATGCTGGCATAGGTCTCTCATAAGCCAAGGACTGCATCTGGCCCAGCTCACTACCATTACACCCCACAATGTCAATAATGGTTCTCCAATTAAACAATCAATAAAGCCACTCGTGGACCTGTATGAGCTACATGCTGTTGCGATGGGGAAGTGTGTGTGTCTCAAGCATGCTCTCAGGCTCAGTGAGTGTGTGTGGGTTTTGAGTGAACTCTCAGCATGCCTGTTTCTTAAGCACATGTTTACAGGGGGAAGGGACTCTGTGTGTGCATCTGTGTGTGTGTGAGTGAGAGTGAGTGAAAGATGGCGATGAAGGCAGTGAAAGGATGAAAGAGCTGGGTTATCTCGTCTCTGCCTGCGGTGTAGCGCCCCTTTGTGTGTGTGTGTGTGTGTGTGTGCGGGGGGGTGGGGGTGGGGGGGGGGGTCTGTGCGCATGTAGGGGTGTAGGTGGTGTATACTTGTGAATGTGTCTGTGGAGGAGGTAACTTGGTGATTTGGTGTGTGTGTGTGTGTGGAGGATGTGGTTGGGTGATTGTGTGTGTGTGTTTATATGTGTGTTCTTTTGTTTGAGCTGCACTCCTGTCACCTCCCCCATAACAATGCAGCAGGATTAATGAGACTGACAGGGTCAGCCCTCTCTCTCTCTCTCTGTCTGTCCTTTCTCTCTTTCACCTCTCTCTTTTTCTTGCTCAGATTCTCTATGACCCCCTCTCTTACACCCATTTCTTCCACTCTTTCTCTTGTTCCTCTCTTTTACCCATCTCTCTCTTTCTTTCATCCCTTTTTCTGTCTGCGTCATTCTTTGTTATCACAAGATTTCCATCCCATAAATCCTTTCTCAGAAGTCTGTCTTTTTCTCCACATATACTAGATACATACAGAGGAACTGAAAGTATGTTTCTCGCTGTCCCATGGTGAAGAAGAGATGCACAAGATGGAAGACATTTCCTAACATTAAAGAAAAAAGTGCGTAGCAGATAAGGACATTTTCCTAACACTAAATAAGACAAAAAGACTCTTCTTGCACTCCCTCTTCATCTCATCCCTCTCTTCCTCCCTTGAGAGTACTGAGTTAGTGAGTATTAACACATGCTGTATTTTCTAGTGTTAAATATTGTTACCTCTCTCTTCCTGTGTCATATTCTTGCTCTCTCTCTCTCTCACTGTATGTCTGTCTCTATCTCTGTCAGTCTCTTTCTCCCTTTTTTGATCCTGGGTGAGTTTTTTTTTTTAAGACTTTTGACGCAGTCTGTGTATCAGAGTTGAGAGAGTCAAGGGAGACCTGATAGAGACCTTCTCTCCTTTGTTCCCTCTCTCACGGTGAAAGAGAGAGGGGGACATAGAGAAGAGTGTGAGCCCTGCAATCATTATCACCACCCAACATCGTCCTCCTGGTGACCCATCACTGAAGCGATCAGGAATGCCTTTAGATGGAACTGATGATGCAAGATGTCGGCCATCGATGCCTGGCCTTGGCGCATGACCGCAGAGTTCACACAAAGGTCAAGAGGTACTTTTGTCTTTTGTTTGTACGTCTGCGTATGCTTGTGTGTGTGCGTGTGTGTGTGTTTGGGGGGGCACATTCTTCTCTTGTCTTGAAAGAAAGAAAGAAAAACTTTATTTACACACCATCAAAACACCATTAAATTCACATCAGCCTACGTTACCAGCTAAACACCAGCCAAGATGAGCATAATGAGAGAAATAAACTAAATAAAACAGGCTTCCCATGGTCATTAGTAATGCCTAGCAGCAAACAGCACCCAGAAAAGACAGGACAGGACGTCCTGTCCAAATCGTCGTCTTTGACCTCACAATGTGATGTTCAAGATGAGTGTCTAACTTTGTCTTTTCTCTGAGGTCCATTATTTTGTGCAGTTAAAGCAGAGTGTGTGTGTGTGTGTGTGACATGTGTGTCTCGCTGTATGTACTGTATGTGAGACTCACCATGCATGACCAAAGAGCACAACAGACACATGGGTCCAAAGATGACCCCCACCCCCTAGGGGTGGGATAGAGAGAGAGAGAGAGAGAGGACAAGGAAGTAAAATGTGAAGTGTTTCTGTGGTAGATTATACTTCTCTCTGTCTCTCTCTCTCTCTCTGTGTTTGTGTGTGTGTGTGTGCATGAAGGTTCATAATGACCTGTCATAATGAGTTCTAAGAGAAGATATTAGAGCAAACAGAGACTTTATTACTGCCCTGAAAACCCTCTCTCTCTCTTTCTCTCTCTCTCTCTCTCTCTCTCTCTCTCACATATGTGTATTCCAAAGTCTGTCTTGTTCATGCACATGTAGATGCAATAAATGACACAATACACTCACACACACACACACACACACACACACACACACACACAGACACTGACGCCTCCTGTTTTACGGTTTAAAAGCACACTGTGCCCAGTAAAGCCCTGGGGTTTCTCCTGACTGTCTCCCTGTGAGTTCTGCAATCTCATCAAGACAAGCAGCCATCTCAACTGATAATGACCTATGGAAGTCATATGTAAATACAACATCAGTAGAACTGGCTCGTTACTGGGGTGAGGACAGTCTGATGGGGGAGGGGGGTAGAAAGAGAGAGAGAGAGAAATGGTCTCTGTATGTGTGTGTGTGTGTGTATATGTATCTGTGAAAAAGAGAGAGGGGGATGGTCTTTAGACAAAGAGGATCTGTGTTTGTGTGTGTGTGTGTGTGTGTGTGTGTGTGTGTGTGTGTGTGTGTGAGAGAGAGAGAGAGAGAGAGAGGGTAGAAAGGGATAAAGAAAATGACAGGGAGAGGGGGACAGCAGAGAGAGAAAGAAACAGAGAGAGAGAGAGAGATGGAGTGCACGATAAGGGAAATGAAGTTCACAGCTATCTTATCTCCCTCTTGATCTGCTCTGAGATGCTGCCAAGCAATGGCTGCCCATCTGATCTGATGCTGAAGGTCATCAAAGGCCAATCAATCTGATGGCTTCACTTCATTATGGCTTATTGCTTTAATCGAGACATCAGATTGCACTGTCTGTCTTGTTGGCACACACACATACACACACAAACACAAACACAACACACACACACACACACACATAGACACACACACACACACACACACACATAGGCTGTTATCTGCCTCTGATTTTATTTGTTTACTTCCCAGGATACCAATGCCCAACCAGCACAGCTCACTGTGCCTTCCCAGAAATGGGTTTGCTCTGTATGTTGTCCAATTTGTGTATTTTGTCTGGAGAGAGGGAGAGAGAAATATTGTATGTGTGTGTGTGTATGTGTGTATGTGTGTGTGTTTATTGGTGTGTGTGTGTGTGTGTTTCTGTGTGTGCGTGTGTGAGTGTGTTAACTGGTGTGTGTAAATGTACACACATATTTCTCCTCGCAAAATGGAGGGGAAACCAGTTTACCCTAAAACTGATAAAGTCTTTATCTTCCCAAAAAATTGATCAAACGGAATTCTCGTCTCCTCAAAAAACCCAACACCCACCCACACACCCGTCCAATCCTGCATCCCCACTACAATCTTGATACACTAATATTATCATCCTCCAAAGCAAGTTCAAGTTCGTCATGACTGTTCACATGTTGTTGACTGCAGATGGTGATGTAAGTGTATCAGAATCTGCCATTACTGTGTGTGTGTGTGTGTGTGTGTGTGTGTGTGTGTGAGAGAGAGAGAGAGAGAGAGAGAGAGATGCACTCTCACTATCCCTAGTGATGTAAGTGTGTTAGGAACTGTTATGGCAGAGCCGCAAGTCTCAGTTGTTATGGTATGTCTCTGCACACTAAAGGAAAACGCTGGCTATTTTCAACCTACAGCATTGTTTGATATCATCAAGTGCTGTCAGTAGGGGAAAAAAAGAAAAAAAAATGGCACCACATACCCAAACCCAACAGTGAACCAGCAGCTAAAGCTAACCATTGGATGAACTCAGTGGACTTAGTGTCCTGACTGACAAAGTATAACTGTGTGTTCACACCAAGAGCGACTAAAGCTGTAAAATCGCTTCAAGTAATTCACTTTGTATGGACAAGAGCAACCAAAGCGACTAAAGGGACAAAAATTATGAGCGACAAAACTTGGGCAACTAGAGCGACTGAAAGAACGGCTCAACTTTATGCCAAACTTGGGAGACTAGGGCAACTACAAGATGTTAAAGACTTCTCAACTTTATGCCAAACTTGAGAAACTAGAGCAACTAATCAAAGTTGAAAACAGCTCAACTTTATGCAAATTTGCTATGACACATTTCGGCTGTAAATGAAATGTCATGAGTGCTTAGAGCGATAGGACCGAACACAGATATTTAGCAGCAATTTTTTTTGAGTGATTAAAGTAATTTTACAGCTTTCTTGGTGTGAACACACAGTAAGTTGTTTTGGATATAAGCGTCTGCTACATGCATAAATGTAAATTTAATTTACATGTAAAATTCAGTCAGTGTTTTACCAAATGTTCTCTTTTTTCTGCTGACAGCACAGAGTAACCTTAACCAACAAGACTAAGGGTTGAAAATTACTTCTCCATCCATTCATTCATCTATCAATCCATCTATCCATCTATTACAACCTTTCAGTGAGATTTCCCCATCTACCTCACACACACTCATGAACACTTTGTACTGAATTATAAAAACTCATTAGGACACACATACACATACACTGATGCATTCAAGCACGCGTGTCTACACACACACACACACATAAACACACACATAAACACACACACACACACACACACACACACACACACACACACACACACAAACTGATACTCCCTCCTGCACCTTTTTGAATGTCAGTGGAGTCTCATTAAGTGAATTGAGGAGGAGGGAGCAACAGGAACGCTATTAACAACACCACAGGAACCAGCACACCCGTGACCTGTTGCATCACACACACACACACACACACACACACACACACACACACACACACACACACACATACACTCACAATACACCCCTAACACATTACAATCACATCACATATACCACCCTGGTAACACACGATCATCTCCACACATAGGATGCATACACAACTTGCCTTGGACATCTCCAAACATACCCTACCCAAACATCACTGAATCACTCCTAAAATCACTCCTGGCAGCAGACCCACCTTCCCAGAGGCCTTCTGCTTCTCCTCGTCAAGGAGCATGTCCACATGCCATCTATTTCATCATCATCAGACAGACACATACACGCACACACACACACACACACACACACACACACACACACACACACACACACACCTGTTTCATCTGTGTAGAGGTAAGACAGGAACAGACTGGGACAAACAGTGGAAAGGAGCGAATGACGCGAGTTTTAGAAAGACAGTCTCTCACTTCCTCCCTCTCGCTCTTCTTCCCTCTCTCTCTCTCCCTCTTTCTCTCTCTCTCTTCCTTGACTCTCTTTAATCGTAGGGAGGAGAGTGGGGGGCAGGAGGCTGTATGTGTATGTGTGTATGCTTGCGTATGCTTGTGTGTGTATTCAAATGAACTGAAGCCCTCCTAATTGCTGTAAAAGCCAGGCAACGGATGTTGGGGTGATGTGTGACGTGTGAGAAAACAGGTGTCTCTCTCTCTTGGTGTGTGTGTGTGTGTGTGTGTGTGTGTGTGCATGTTTATGAGCTGGTGGTGTTAAATAGTTTTGATAGATAAGGAGTGACGCAATGTTGTGAAATGAGTTTGTGTGTTAAAACAAAACAGCAAATTAGGCACATTGTAGCTGCATGAATAGATTTCAAAAACACATTCGCTGATAGACACATGCAGTCAGGAAAACACACTTACACACACACATACACAGAGGGAGAGAGAGATGCACAACACCACACAGATCACAGACAAATATGCACAAAATGGTATCATGCATCATGCATACCACAATGACACACACACACACATTCACATGGACACATTCACGCTCTTTCAATCTCTTTGACTGGAAAAGAACATTGCAGCCCCCTTAGGAATGCTTACACATCTTCAGTTGTCTGCTGATGCTCAGAAAAAGTGGTGAGAACTGAGAGATCATTTCTGACCTCCTATCAAAAAAGAGAAAAACACACACACAAACACACACCTAAACTAAACAACTGACAAAAAGAAAGAATGGAGGAGAAAAACAAAAGAAGAGCAAAAGGGGTCTGATATGATCTGCTCTGTCTGTCCCACTGTATGTCAAAAACACTCAGTGGAAATGTCAGAAATAATTCAGTGCATTAGAGAGAGAGAGAGATGGGGGGATGCTGACAAAGTAGACTGAGATATAGAGGAGGAGGAGAGAGGTGCCATGGGTTTAGTAGCTGTTCCAATACTGAATGACATCTCAGATCGGGTCTAAGATGCCACAAGCTTATGAATGTTGACATGACACACATATTTTGAATTCACACCTTTCTGCTGTGAAATAGTTGTGATTTCGAGAAGGTATTTTATCTGCCATCATAATATATAGGTGGACAAATACCACCAAATACCAAATATTGGGGAGGTCTTAGTTTGGTGGAGAAATTAGCTATTTTGCCTTCTTTTGCTGTTCACTGAGGAAATTATTGTTTGCAGTGATAATTGTGAGTGTCAACGCCTGCTGGTTCCTGTGACACGACTGAAGTGAATACACAGAATCATGTGCCTGCGCCAGATTCAGGGCCAAGCATGATTCACGGCCATATTAAGTGTGGCATTTCTAGCGGACTGACGAATCAGGCTGATTTTAATGTCTGAGTAGGTTTTTCAAAAAAAACTTAGACATAAAGGACAAGTATGCATCCTTTCTGATTGGCAGCTTTGGGTCGTGGTTAAATGTCATCGGTTTTGGGTCGTAGTTAAATACCCTATGTGTCTGCTCTGTGTGTATACAATAGCCGGGCGGGAAATTCAGTAATTTTTTTTTTTTTCTAATTCCCATGAATAACGGTATAATTGCCTGGAAAATATAGTATCATTCAAGGCTCTTGGTCTTATCACACTACTGCATACACACATACAGCGCAACAGAGAGCAGCCTTAATAGAGGCCCTTGACGAGACAAAGGCTTGCAAGAACTCCTGTTATTATACAGATCCTCCTAATCTCTCTCAACAGACATCTCCATCGTTTCCTCCCTCTCTCCTTTCAAGACCTATGTGACTGGACTTTTTTAGACTTTTTTAGACTATTTCTCTTATTTGTTTTACCGATTTCTGTCAGATTTTTGTTTATTGCCAAAAGTAATGTGTTTTGTGTCCCTTTGTCCACAACAATAAAGTCATGTGATGCATTCATTCTCAAACATAGATTTTATTCAAATGAACAATTAAAAATAGTTTATCTGCCAGATTACGAACAGGACAACTGAGAGCGGAACTGCATACATTCATTAAAACAATATCTTAAAGCTCACTCTCAGATAAGAAAACCCTAAATTGTAAAATAAAATCAGAATGATGGGCGCCATTATTCTCATTGATAAATCAACAGTATCATATTTTCAATCATTTTATTTACACTTTTTGTGGGTGAGTTTGTTGGCCGATGGATCTTTGGAAACAGGAAGGAAAAAAGCAAGGTGTGTGGGTGGGTGGGGGGGGGGGGTAAAATAGTTTTGTTGAAAATGGATTGAAGCCCGCAGTGTGTGGCTGGTGAAGTGTAAAAATTAACACGACGTGAATGTTTTCCAGAAGAAGTTCTTGCATCCAGCTTTGCGCTCGCGGGGTGCCAACATGGAACCGGCGGACCTCTCCAAGTCGAAGCGCACGTCTTCACCCTCTGGACCGCGAGACACATCTTCCGACTCCAGAGCCTCGTTCTCTGATTGCGCGAGCTCAGACAACAGTTCTGCCAGCGTGAGCCGGGTGAGTTCCTGATGGAAAGACAAGCAAAATTTAAGTTCGTTTGTAAACCACTATATTGACACATCTGTTCCTCAACCACAAGTGCAACAAGTGGATCAGTGGATATCTGATGGACATCCTGAACTCCACAATATAGCTTAACACAGACTGTGTGTGAGCATATGTTATGTTTTTGTGAAACATAACGTATTTTTAAACAATATATCATATGCTATACCACGATTGTCATTTCATTGCCAAGTCAGACCGTTGAATAAAGTATATATGATTTGATTTATGTATATTTTAATTTAACACGAGAGGGAGTTAACAGATCATCATAACGGTCTTAGAATATACAGCATAAATATATATATAATATATTTATATATATTTATATATATTTATATATATATCATGGTGCGTAAAAAGACCCACGGACACTCTTTGCTTTCTGTCAGGACCATGGACAGATCCCTCCGTCCCGTCGGCTGTTTGCCATTTGCGCAGAGAAATGTCAGTAAAATAGTCAATGACATAACATTTATTTTACATAAAATTGAAAAGTTGTGTTTACCTGTTTTCCTCCGGGTGCGAAGAGGGATCTTTGAAGCAGCTGTCTGAGTTTAACGTCTGACGGTGCCCCTGAGATGCAGCTAATAGCCAGCGCGAGGGACAGGAGCGCGAAGGCGCACTGGAGTCGCGAGGACAGCATCTTTCTGGATAGAGGTATAGGTACAAAATTCGAGAGCAAAGTTAGAACGTTAGACGGAGCTGACGAAGATAGGTGAATGTTCTATTTTTGTCCTCTCGGGTTGGTTGCGCAGTCTTTCTCCAGACCCTTCCCAAAATGCCTGCGCTTTTAAACCGTTCGTTTGACGTCAGCCGAAGAGGGGGGTTCCCTCCTCGCCAAAGTTTCCACCGATTTGGCCACAGGCGCCTGCGTCCTACGGAAAAGATCCACAAAAAAAGAATGAATGATAACTTCTCTTCATTGCGCGTCACCGGCGCTTGGTTGACAAGCAACGCATTGCCAATCTACCCTCACGCGCATGGGCCTGACCATTTCCTTCAATAGCCCACGCCATTGGGTTGTCTCACAAATTCACCTGTCGATAAGATCCTTCACGCGCAACATTCCCGATGGCTGTTGGAGGCGCATTCATCTTAACGCGCGCCATGTGCGGCCAAATCGATCCGGTGGTAATATTATTAACAAGGCAGCCACAGCAGCAGCTATCATTTCTTTACGATGTGTTTACAGCCGCATAATGAAACATAAAACCAATAAAACTTTCTCTAGGATTAGTAGACATTTATTCGAGCAAAGATACTCTTGCAGGATCAGATCAGTTTCAGAAAGTTGGACGAATGATGCAACAAACATGGGAAAGACACATGATGAGGCCTGAACGTCACTGCGACAGATTCCTGTATGCCAGAGAGTGGACCACATGCGTGGGCACAAGCATGTGTTTTCGAGTATTATCGTGTGTTATGACAGCGCACCATTTAATGTAGCTTGGTACCCCCACTTAAAAAAAAAAGATCTTTCAAAGGCGCTCCGCCGTCTTTGATTGACGTCCGGATCAGATGCGATTGATGAAGGGGTCGCCAGCGCCAGGATCAGTGCATATTGACGTCACTGTTCCGAGAACATAAAAAAAGAAAAGAAAAGAGAGAGAGAGAGGTCCCGCGGTGAGGGAGGACGTGGGGACATGTTTGCCTTGCTCACTCAGCGGGGGGCCTCTCCGTCCCATCCAAGCTTCCAGTGAGAGTGCGCGCTGTAACAAGGGTCGGTAATAGGCAGTAATGGTGGCCGTGCTGTTTCGTGCATTGGAAGCATGAGAGTACCGGGGAGAATTCCAGCTAATTCCGATGAAACCGCCGCGTGATGTTTGCGCAGAAAAACGCGCGATGGTGCACTCGGTGACACAGTGTGCGGGTGGGAGGGGATATTTTTACCCGTCTTAGACAGCGGTCTCAATGCAGCTCATTTGACATTTATTCACTGCGGAGCATGTAAAGTCTGCTCAATAATGAGTCAAAGTGTTCCTGTGCGCCTGTGATTGTGTGTGTGTGTGTGTGTGTGTGTGTATGTGTGCGTGAGTATGTGCATAGGTTTGATGGGCACCTTGAGGTCAGCAAGGAGAAATGACCATGCTATGCTGTCTCTGGGGACGAAATCATATCTATATGATACTTTATCTATTTGATATATCTATCTTTTTTAAGAAAGCCCAACTGCACTGTGTCATAAGCTCTTAAGTCAATGTATAGTGATAAGTATTCTTTCTTCTTCTTCTTCTTCTTCTTCTTCTTCTCTCTGTATTTTCATTTTCTTCTGAGCACAGAGGATGGATTGAGGAGAGAATGAGAATAGAATAGAATTAGGAAGAGCTTTCAGCAGGGGGACCCTTCCTATAGATTCCCTGACTGATTAGGGATGTATGCCACATAAGTCTGGACTAGGAGCCCATTTGTGGATTGTTTAATGGTTTAAATAGATCCTCTGCTAGTTGTCCTTTGGTAATTATCCTTTGGTAACTGTAAGTGTGTGTGTGTGTGTGTGTGTGTGTGTGTGTGTGTGTGTGTGTGTGTGTATGTATGTGTGTGTGTATTGTTGTATTTAGATTTTGCCATGGGGTATGGCTGACAAATGATGCATTTGAACTCCTATGATGGACACACCTGTTCAAATCTGACTGAATATTTAGCGCACACACACACGCACACTGAGTGAAGGCAACATATCATTAGTCTGTACTAGGTTCACCTGTTCCCTTTTGCGTCTTGAGGCAGGACTGGCATGTGTGTTCCAGGTTTAGGGTTTGAGGGTGAATTTAAAGGCTAAAGTAGTGTGTGTGTGTGGTATGATCCTGCCTGTGAGTCCAGATAATTTAAAAGACAAAGTAGCCAAGCACAGGATTTATGTCTGTGTGTTTGTCTGTGCATCAGTGCTCATCCATCAGGTTAGGGGAGATTTCAAAATCAACAGGAAATGAAGATCAAAATATGAAGTAATTTCTGAGAATTTACTTTACATCTCTCAAAGGAAATGGCTGCTCACCTTCACTCTCAGTGCATTGTCTAAGAGGCAGCGTACACACACACACACACAGATTTACACATATGCAAACATTTACACACACTTACAAACTCTCAAAGATATAAATTCTGTGGCAGGTCTGTACTGCTGATGATTAAATTAGTCGTGAACTGGCCATCTGGACAGAGAGCAGGAGAGAGAGGAAGAGGAATGGAGAGAGGGAACAAGATAGAGAAGAATAGAGAGAGGGAGCAAGAGAAAGGATTGAATGAATGATATTACCTCTGGTCAGACTCAAATCCGGGTCACTGGATTTATGGTATGATGCCCTAGCCCACTGAGCTTCAGCACCCTCAAGCCTGAAATGTTTTAATGACCAGTATTTTTAATTAGAAGATATAACAGAACAAAGTTTAACTACTGAGGGTAGCTATGGGGGCAGCCATGGCCACGACTGGTTAAGGCTTCAGGCTTGTAACCGAAGTGTTGCCAGTTCGATCCCCGACCAATGGACCATGGCCGAAGTGCCCTTGAGCGCCTAACCCCTCACTGTTCCCCGGGCACCAGTATAGCGGGCAGCTCAGGGTTAGTATAGATTATTATTCACTATTCCTTCCCTCACAAATCCTCCATTTCTGCTCTTCTCTGCTCTCCTCTTCCTTCCTTTTCTCTTTCAGGTCTGCACAGCTCTTCTTTCCTCTCATTCTATACTCCTCTCTTCTACATTCTTCTCTCATGTTCCTTTCAGCACAGCTCTTCTTTCCTCTTCCTCTGTCTCTCTCTCTCTCTTCTAACAGAGAGGCTCTGTGCACCTAAGTGCTCATTAGTAGTCCTTGACACTTTGAGACATACTCTAGGCTTTTCAAACAGAGGGGTAAACATGTACAAGCAGAGGAAACTCAAAGCCCTAGAACAAATGACATCAAGAACATATGACATCAAGAACATATGCTTATCCACCCCCTCCAAATGACCTTCAACATTATTAGAAACATTATTAGAAACTAAAAGCCATGTTTGAAGCCACAAAACAAAGATAGATAGATAGATAGATAGATAGATGCAAGTGGTTAGTGATTCTCAGGGATTGTACTGAGCAGTAGTCTCTCTCTCTCTCTCTCTCTCTCTCTCTCTCTCACTCCTGTCCTTGCTCTGAGAGAACACATCACATGAGACCTCAGAGATGAAGAGTGAAAATGATTCTGTCTTCAAGACACATTCAAGACAATTCACACACACTCACGCATTTCCTCACTCCATGGTAATTCCACAAGGTATTGGCCTGCCCTAAGCAGCACAGAAGCACACACACACACACACACACACACACACACATACTTGTATAACCGTGCTGACTGGCTTCATAAGATGTATGTCTTGTGGAATAATTCATTTCATTTGTATCTGGATTGTAATAGGCTGTAATTGTGTGGAATGAAAAATAATTAAAGAATAGATAAGTATGAGTAATGTTTAGAGTGATGACAGCCTGGAGTGGTTTTCAGTCTGTTGAATCTTCTCATTCTGTAATGAGGATGACTCCTCTCCCTCTTTCTTTCTCTCTCTCTCTCTCTCTCTCTCTCTCTGTCACTAACACACACACACACACACACACACACAGAGAGAGAGAGAGAGAGAGAGAGAGAGAGAGATTACGAGCCAGAATTGTACACACATACACACAATACTGTACGGTGTTTACCAGTATCTGAGTAATAGTGACAATACATGTTTGTGAAAAGGAGAAAGCAGGAGAGAGAGAGAGAGAGAGAGAGAGAATCATACATCTACAGTATGTATCAATGGTATCCGAAACAATGGTATCGATATGGAGTTTTACATTTTTGTAACAAAGAAAAAGGAGCACCTGCTAGAACACACATACACACACACACACACACACACACACACACACACACACAAATGCATACCTTCACACAGAAACACAGTCCACAGATAAACCTATGCAACATTTACTTATGTACACATACACACTGTATGTTGCTTAAACATACACACACACTGCATCAACAGTCTGTATCAACAGAGGTTCCAAAGTTACTGTCCCAGACTGTATCTCCACTCTTCTCCTCCTCTCTGTGTGTGTTTGTGTGTGGTAGTTATTGTATGTGAGGCATTCTATTTGAGATGTTACTGAATGAACTACTCCCCACTGCTCTGTTGGGCACCAGGGAAGTTATTTCACTCAAATGAGCCATCATATGAGCCAGCATTTAGTAGTGCAATACGTGTGCAAAATCTAAGAGACACATGCTATTAAACTGCTGCTTCGAAGCTTTTAGTATGGAGATGAAAAGGCAGTATCGGCCATATTTTATGACGGTTTAATGGAATGCGGAAAGTATGTGAAATTTAATGTTCACAATAATCTTTATCAAATGACTGAATGCTTTACAGCATAATCACTCACTGTGACCACTCTAACTTTAGAAGGGCGAACTAACTGATGATATTATATATGAGCCAATGTTGTGTGAAGTAGGGATTTATTAAAGGAAGAGATATTGGCTCAGTGGGTCATTGGATTTTGGTGTCTGCTGGCTCAATGTGTGTGTGTGTGTGTGTGTGTGTGTGTGTGTGTGTGTGTGTGTGTGTGTGTGAGTGAGAATGTAATAATTGATCACGGTTCCTCATATCTCGTACACTTGACTGATTGTCATAGGAAATCAGTGTCAGCGTTGGTCTCAGTTTCTTTGACATATATGAACTCTCTGTTCTTCTCTCTCTCTTCCTCTTTCCCTCTCTCTGTACACACACACACAAAACATGCACATACACAAACAAAGGCACACACACAAAAGCAATTTTGTTTAAGCACCTCCATTAGTTGAATTTTCCCCTCGTCAGTCTGGCTTTGGCTCTCCTGTCTCTTCCTCTTGTGACAATATCTCACATTTGTGTGTGTGTGTATGTGTATGTGTGTGTTTGTGTTTGTGTTTGTGTGTGTGTGTGTGTGTGTGTGTGTGTGTGTGTGTGTGTGTGTGTGTGTGTGTGTGTGTGTGTGTGTGTGTGTGTGTGTGTGTGTGTGTGTGTGTGTGAGTCGACATGTTTGCAGTGAAAAGAGAGAGATTAAGAAGAGGAATGTGTCATAATGGATCCTCACTCTGTCCTTTTAAATGCTGCTTGACATTTACCATGATGGTCAGTATGGCAAACACACACACACACGCACATACACACACACAAAAGACAGATGAGACAGATGAGGTGAGAAGTATACTTGCATTATGGAAAGGTTATAGAACATTTCCCACATTACCCTTTAAAGGTTTGGGTTGATTTTTCAGAAGGTTTTCTTTTCCCATTTCATGAATTGAGTTTTAGAAATCACTGCCAAATGATCAGGAAATATGGCCAGTAACAGATATATGACATTAAATATCACTAATTAAAAGTCACTAATTAATATCACTTATTAAAGTTATTTAAGGCTATGAATAAATGTTTGTAAAATTCAAATAGTCCTAATAGTTTCCTTCAAATTGTATTTAATCAAAGATTACATCGGCAAGGCAACTGTTTAAATGAAGTGTACATTTATCTGGAAGATGAGATTGTGTGATTAAGACTACGGATGGCTCATAGCAATAACTGCATTAATATGTTGCATAAGATTGCCTTTCTTTAAGATTACATTGAGTACATAGACCACTATTAAGCACCCCAGAGTTTTTATTTTTAGTCCATTAGAAGAACATTGAGTAAGGAACAAATGCTCTGGTGAAATAAAAAAACATTATTAATGAACCTTTGACAATGTTGTTAAGCAGAGCTCAGTATCAGTATAAAATGGCTGTTGTGCACTCTTCTTTGTTATCGTATTTAGGCAGGTTGTTGGGTTGGATACTTTGCATATAACAGTAAGGCAGAGGTCACATTAGCCAGAAAAAGAATATTTGGTACCACAAGCATTACACTAATGGCAAGAAATATGAACCTTGAACTTGTTTCAACTTTCAGAATGTAATGCTAGACTCATCAATGTCAATCTTATCTACCAAATATCTCACGTAATTAAATTGCCATCACACTCACACTTACATACAGCCATTGCTGCTTGCCACTGGTCAGTGTAATCCTTGCCTAAGAATTTCGGTTGTTCTGGGAAATCTAGAAATTACAGTAATACCTCAATGACTTTCATTTAAAAAAATGCATTTGGCATGTTTTGGAGTCAGTGAGCATAAGTATTCTCTCAACAGCTGTACAGTGGTGTGTCCTGTACAAGGATATGTGTGAATAGTGGTGGTAAAGCATCATGTGTTGAGAATGACCTATGTCTATAGGCCCTAGTATTAGGTTCTGCAGTGTATATTATTACACTAGGGAGCATGCTCTCTTCCATACGATGCAGTGTATTTGGGAATGTAGTCATTATCCCATTATATTTAGGCATGTAGCCATCATCCCGTAACATTTAGGTATTTCAAAAGCTGTCAAGGGGAACATTTGTGAATAATAATGTATTGTGTTCTATGAAATGCTTTGTGTCTATTATGTTTTGACAGATAGGATTGTATTATGTTGCATAGTAGGCCTATGGGATCATGCTGTTTTATGAGTCATTGCATAATAGTGAAGGAGAGGATCATGGGTAAATATAACAGCTAGAGGATTGTGGGTATAATATTGTGATGTGTAGTATACACATTTGTGCTGCATTTGAGCACAAGAAAACAGAGATTGGCCTTTAATGGCCGTTGACTTCACACACACACACACACACACACACACACACACACACACACACACACACACACACATACACATACACACACACACACACACACACACACACACACACACACACATACACACACAGCTGTAATCTCCCTAATAAGATTGGCACTTTCTCCACTTTAAACAGTTCATTTAAATTCCTCTGTGATGTGAAATTAACTGCACTTGTCAGTTTGATATGAGAGCAGTGTGGTTTTATAAAGAACTTTTAAATGTTGAAACAGTGGGGCTTGATGTGGGAAAAACAAATTTACAAAAATCATAATGTAGCAAACAATCTTAATGGACCTCATACACATATGTAATTGCACACACACACACACACACACACACACACACACACACAGTGGGAGAAGGGAAAAGAGAGAGATGGAAGGAGAGAGAGAAAGTGAGAGAGAGAGAAAGTGAGAGGGAGAGAAAGAGAGGGAGAGGGAGAGTATTTAATTTGTCAGTCATGTGGTTCAGTATAAAGTAAAGGGTATTACAGTAAGGACATTTAGAATATTAAGGCTCTATGGAGAGACATTTGAACACAGTGTTTGTATTCATAAGTGTGTGGGGGAGATAGAGAAAGGGGAAGGCTCTCTTTCTCTCTGTATTATAGTTTCTCTCTGTATTATAGTTTCTCTCTGTATTATAGTTTGTCTCTGTATTATAGTTTTTCTTGATTGCAATGATGCAGCCATTACTTCAGAATCCACATTTCATCAAATCAGTTAATGCAAAGGCCTAAGCAGGAGCACTCTGCCCAAACTCACACATTTTGTTTGCTCTAACGGTGACAAAACATTTAAATCATGCAACTGAAGCATTTGTTCCCTTCAAACAACATAATCAGTTGTCAGTGAGTACTCACAGTCAATGATAACACAAAGGAGGACAAAATGCAAAACTTTGCTTTCAAAATAAGCAGCCATAGGTTTTGCTATGTCTTCACCATGTACCTGGTTATGGAATGTGTGAAAAAGAACCAGAATGTCACGACATAACTTTTATTCTTTCCCCGACACTTACAGTAAAGCAGCTCTCACTGACATGCAAAAACCATAATAAGCACCTACATAAATATACTGTACAATATAGTACACTTCATACACTGTACATACCATTAACTTTCCAATTTTCACTGACCTTCCTTTTTCATCAAAACATGGATACTTTCACAATTACTCCATATTCTGTCGGCCTCTTTGACCCACCTTTGCAAATAACAAACAGCAAAGGTGGTATCTTGTATGCATGAAGAATGATTGTGGATTGAAGAATTATGGAGGAGGAGATTTACGCAGTGACATTAGTAATTCATATGTCTGCAGACAATGTCCTTTTGGCTGTAAATAGATTACTTCCATTTGTTCAAGCTGGTAATTCATTGGAGTTTGGGAACTTTCTAAGAAAGCTAAATGAAATGTGAACATTGTGTGAAACCAGTGAAAACAGGTTAACACAACTGGACATGCTGGGTTCTACTGTGCTAAGAAAGTGAGGATGAAGGCCAAGTGGATCCCATTTTTATGAAGCACTTCTTAGCAATCATCAAAAGCTGTAAATAATGACACATGTTCAATTCAAGATGAGGATATGTTTATCACCTACAGAGTGTACACAAACATAGTAACACAGAAACACACACACACACACACACACACTCAAACACACACACACACACACAATTACACACAAACACAAACATGCATTCGCACATATCCCCTCTGCTGGGTATGAACTGTTGTCAATATTAGTCAGTGTGCGATAGGATGTCACATGTGTTTCTGTGTGTGTTTCTGTGTTAGTGTTTGTGTGTTAGTGTTTGTGTAGGTCCCCATAATTATGTCTCCCCTCACAGCCAACAGTCTTAGCTGCATGACAGCCTGTTCAACAGACAGCTGCCGCAGACCCACCACTCGCGCCACGCACAAGTTGGCAATGATTTGGAGTGACTTAGTCATTTCAACTTGCTTGACTGACATGAGTGGCGGTCACATTATCTGCGTGAGAGGCTGCCACAGTGAGAGAATTGCCTAATCGATGTTTCCAGACAAATGGTGGGAAAGATGAGTTTATTTTTTCAAGGAATCTTGACTGCTTTTGTCTGAATGAACGCACACTCGCACTGGGCTGGCCAGTACTGCCACCAGCGGCTGATGAGCCTTTTGTTTAGAGGAGAATATTATTAAACGGGTGAAAGCTGCAGATAGGAGCTGTATGAGTGTCAAGTGTGTGTGTGTGTGTGTGTGTGTGTGTGTGTGTGTGTGTGTGTGTGTGTGTGTGTGTGTGTGTGTGTGTGTGTGTGTGTGTGTGTGAATCAATGACTCCAATAAAGTAAATCCTAAAGGAAAAGGATAACAGATAACTTGAGTAAGACAGACAGTTGTGTCAGTGTGTGTGTTTTTGTCTCTGTATGTATGCATGCATATGTATGTATGTGTGTGTGTCTGTCTGTGTATGTATGCATGCATATGTGTGTGTGTGTGTGTGTGTGTGTGTGTGTGTGTGTGTGTGTGTGTGTGTGTGTGTGCATATGTATGTGTGTGCATTGGGGCATCAGGGGAGAGTGGGGGAATTGTATGCAGAGAGTGACAGCTCTATGATTACCTTGTTAAAGCAAAGAAAAGGCGATTAGGCTCATCAGCGAGGAAGCTGTTTGTCCAAGTGTGTGTGTGTGTGTGAGAGAGAGAGAGAAAGAAAGAAAGAAAGAATATCTCTGGCCTTTTATGCACACATAAACTCTGGCTGTCTCTCTCCTCCGGCTCTTTACACACACACACATGCACACACACACACACACACACACACAACTCAAACAAATGGATATGCAATATCTCATATTATACTGTCTTGCTCTCAGCTCTCCACCTGTCTCTCTGTTTCTCCTCTAGTCTATAGAGTAGTCTTCTGCTCTGAGATTCTTTAACATCATATATAGTACAAGCTTCGTTTTTCTTTTACATGCATAGTTTTATGCACTCTTTCTGTCTCTCTCTCTCTCTCTCTCTCTCTCTATCACACACAAACATACATGTGCACACACACACACACACACAAACACACACACACACGCACACACAAACACACACACACACAGACACACACACAAACACACACACAGACACACACACACACATTCATACAACAGTTACTGTCTATCTCTCTCTGCACCGTGGAATTGACTGTGCTCTGTAAACAGTGTGGGTGAGAGATGTTTTTAATGCCTGACAAACCTGCTTCTCAGGCCTGGTAATCAAACAGTGTGGATGTGTCTAAATATTTGCAAAGCTTTCAGAGGCGTAATTAAATAACAATTACTGCTGACTAACTGTCTTTTCCACTCCGCCTGTGCCCTTGCCTGCAGGGGAGAGAGAGCACCAGAGGTGTCCCTGTTGTCACAGCCAATATTCCACTAATGAAAAATGCATCAAACGGCCCATTAGTCCTCACGCCTCGTAAGAAGCGCTTTAATCACGTCCAAGGCTCATGCCTGTGAGAGGAATGTTGCTTTTAACGGACAAGACACGCTGCCATATCTCAACCACGCGGTTGATAAGAGGGGCCACTATAACAGATGGTGGACTCTCTCTCTCTCCCACTCTTTCCTTCTCTCCTATCTCTTTCTCTCACCATCATTCCTTCTCTCTTCCTCTCTCTCAATTTTTCTCTCTCTCTTTTTCCTCTCCCCCTCTCTCTCCCTCTCCTCTCTCTTTCCACCACCCATTGGTGTCAGTCTTAATCTCCTCATTATGTCATGTGTCTTGGGAGCAGCGCTGGACTGTGGAAGGCCTGGTGGACACTAATTAGGTTTTATCACATTAATGCAGCGCAGAAGTGGCCATCACCTTCACTCCCATGGTGTTACTAAGGACTCTCTTTTCACCTCTTTCTTTGTGTGTGTGTGTGTGTGTGTGTGCGCACTTCTTTTTTCCACATATGTGTGAGTGTGCTTGTGTCATTATGATTGTAGTGGTGTAAAACTGCCTTTTATTATTTTATTGATTTGATGATCTATCTTGTTACTAAAAAAAACACATCCTGACCTGTTTCCATAGTAGTGACTGGGTCGTGCTTTCCAGCTTTTTCCAGTTTAAAACAGCATAGACTGTAAAGCAACATTTTAGCTGTTCTTATAGTGGTTGCTTTTGGAATGATTACATCTATCTGACATTCTTATTTTTTTCCTGCGTCCTCTGCATTGACCATCAGAGACAACGCAAAAGCATACTTTGTGCCAAAACAATGTACATGAAGACATGTGTTCCTCCATTTACACAGAGGTACAGGTAGAGTCTAATGTGTTTACTTAATGCACTGTAAACAAACAAATGGCATTCACGAAAAAAATACAACTCTGAATTCAGCCAGTGTGTTTATTCAGTAAATTAAAAAATAAAAATAGTAATATATTAAAGCTGGGTGTGGGGGCTGAAGTGATCGAATGGTGTGGGACATGTGACAGAACATGGGTGGAGTCTCAGCAGGTGAAGCTTTTCCAGTAGAAGCAGTCGTTCCTGCGGGCCCGAGGTGGCAGGTACTTGGGTTCTGCTGGACGCTCCAGGTCCAGGTCCACGTCAATGTCCACGTCCATGTCTCCCTTCAGCTCAGCCAGAGAGACCTCACTCTCCTCTGGAACCGCCTCTTCAGGCAGGGACACATGGGATAGCAGGTCCTCCATGGCTCGTTTACGCCACTCCCGCTGGGGGAGAGAGAGACAGAGAGAGAGAGAAAGAGAAATTATTCATAAAGAGAAAGAAGTTGGAGAGACAGAAGTGAGAAGAAGAGCACTTGTGCATTTCTCTCTCTCTCTCTCACCCCAACACGTGCATGTGCATGTGCACTGTCACAAACACACACAGAGAAACAGACAGACATCTCAATTTATTTTGTTAGCTATTTACACACAAAACAACCCAGCATTATTGGGTTCTCAATTAAATGATCAGAAAACAGCTTTCCATACATTTTTGCCTGAGCCAAAAACTGCATGGAAAATTAGTTGGCATGAAAGAGAGTGAGGATGCAAATGGCTTCATGGCCACATTATGCAGAGCAGTAAATATGTATGCATATCTAAATGAGTGCAAGTCTGAAGTTTGAGTTTGAGTTTGAGTTTGAGTGTACGTGTATGTGTGTGTGTGTGTGTGTGTGCGAGAGAGAGAGAGAGAGAGAGAGAGAGAGAGAGAGAGAGAGAGAAAGTACAACGATACCATTTAGAGTTGAGAAATAGTGTTGATGCCAAAATGTGCACCACTCAGCCCAAGGCACCGCCTTGTGTTCCCAAATCAGATGTGAAATTGACGAGGAGCCCAAACTCAGCCAGCCACAAAAGAGAAGAAAATTCAGCCAATTTCTGAGTTAATGCTGCAGTGAGCATAAGCAGTGGGGTTTAGTTCTGGCCACTCACTCCTGAACTCAACGCCATTTGGGCTCCTCTGTGACAGATTGCACTTGATTAGAGTTTTCTGTGGAGGGAGGCCAGTGGCTTCTGTGACTGCCGCAGAGGGAAATAATGTCCTTGGATCCATCAACTGCACTTCTACTTACACTGGATCTCATTCTCCTCCGAGTCTGGAGGGTCCAACCAGACCTTACAGGGGACAAATCCCTCCTTGAGTTCAAATCCCAATCTATGCCATATAGTGCTCCATCTCAGCCAAAGACAGTGCATCATCATGGTGTCTTTATTTTGAATTGAATTAGAACTACTGTATCAAATGGTATGGTAAATTATATGATTGCTCCCAAAAACATTTGCATAACTGCCTACGCTAGACCTTCACAGTCATTCAGTCTGACATCCTGTCTAGCAGGATGAAGAATGGCTTACCTGAGCTCATGCATCTTAACTGGTGTAAGTGTGTATATGTGTCACTCACCTGGGTGGCCAGGGCTGTGGCGGCACGCGCTTTCTGGAAGAGCCTGCGGTGTCGGAGGTCACGGTTCTGATCGGGCTGTGAGGAGGCGCTGTGGGCACATATAACCATGACGAGGGCCAACAGGGCCATGGAGCAGGATATTCCATTGGATTTCATGGCAAACCTGTCCCGGAGAAAGACACAGCGGCGCTGTCCTGCAGTGCTTCGGAGTTATGGCTTCTGGTCTCAGCCACTTGCTTAGCGTTGCTGGAGTTCTGGTGACCTGTCCCATTCCGTCTCCCCTTTTTAAACTCTGGTGGTCGTGAGTGACAGGCGGCCTCGTTTCCTGGCGATGGTGGAATGGAATGGTGTGTCACAAAGGCCCTCATATTCCTCTCCCATCTATCTAATTGTCACTCAATCAGCCTGACACACACACTGGGCAATGTTGACTTTACACTGCAGGCAACAATGAAACAATTAGAGCTCTAATGGACTCAGCTCCCGAAGCCTGGGCTGCTGCGACACTACGCTGCAATGTGTAAAAGGCCAGGCTTCCCACTCAGGAAGCAGCAGATTAGTCAACATGAGCATCAGCATAATGGAAACATTTAATGGAAACATGCAGAACAATGACAGAGAGAAAGCGGAAGGAGAAAGACACACAGTGAGGGAAAGAAGCTCCAGAACATTCTTTGGGTGTATTAGGCTAGTCTGTGTGTGAGCTTACATTTGTGTATTCAGGTAGCTTTGTGTGTGTGTGTGTGTGTGTGTGTGTGTGTAGTACAGTAATGTATTGTACGACACCAGAGCCAGTATGGCACGCAGGTTGTCTAAAACTTCATTCATGCTCATCATTATTGAATATGCATGTGGACACAGACATGAAAAGAACCTCATTCTGTTCTCCGTTGATGTAATCTATCTTCTGTTGATGTATCTATGTTGTCTGTTCATTTTGAACTTGTTTGACTATGAACAAAACAGATCAGTGTAGAAAATTCAATATACTAGGCTTAAGAGTCAGGCAAATTGAATGAGAGATGTAGTAATATGAAAGAGAATTAGGAAGAGTGGGGTTTAAACAGCAGGAAGGGTCAAGAGAGGTAGGAGTTAAGAAAATTGAATCCACAGGCCACAGTTCCCCCTCTAGTGAGATTAGCTCTCTGCTTCCATCTAGTGGTCCTGCATGTTAACTGACACTCAAAGTGCCTCCCACATGGCAAGTGAGAAGTGCATTAACTGCACTGGTTACAGCCTCAGCTATCTAAAAAGCTGTAGCTGTCATTTTGCTGAGGAACTTATGACTAATGCATATCTGTTTGATACAGGCCCCCAGGTCTGGCTATCACATGGAATTTAAGGCCATTCTACAACCCAACGGGACATTCTTCTTATGACACAGGATGTCAGACTAATTAACTAGGCTAATTACATTGCATTATGAAACTATTTGGTCCAGATGTGTTAACAAATATGACAGTCAACTGTATGTCAACTGTGAACCTGTTGTCTGTGAGAGACTGTGTCACATTATGTATTTTAGCCTGAAATCGAATGAATGGCTTATGGGAGTATTCAGCATATGGTCAGTCATTTTGGTCATTTGGAATCCATATTTTGTCTGCTCCAGTGTTGGCTTTTACCTAGAGAGTAACATCAGTCTGACCACATTGCTACTTTGCTGTTCATCATTATTATAAGGGCAGTTGGTTGTCTGAGTCCTCTATTTTGTCTTTGCTCTGAAGATGCACAAGGATTATATCTGAATGGATATTTGGATGTAGTACAGCTATTCTGAGGTTATCTTTTTTGGCTACTAGCAACATTGCAAATTCTTGTGGATAATCAGAAATGTGAATTCAGCAAAGGTCTACCAAAGTAAAATGTTTAGGCTGCTTAGGCGAATAGGATTAGAATGTTTAGTATATGGAGCTATTCTCAAAAGTTTGACAATTACATTTTTTTTCTGATTGCTTAGGCACAGTTTTTGAAACTTTTGGCTCTTTTTGCAAAACTCTACTCACAAATCACATAAGCTTCCACCCAACCAGCAAAACATGCAAAAGCACTTTTTGCACTCTTTGCAAACACACTTTTTGCCAAACTCTTCACTCTTTCCAACATGGTCTTTTTGTAGACAACAGTACACACAACGCATAACATTACTATGCACACAAAGCACCGACTGCACACTAACTGTAAGAATGGAAAACACATTTGGCTTTTGCTTACTCTGGGCATGTCAGATTTCAGTAGTTTATAACTTTGTAATACATGTAGCTTAGTATCATTCATATGCATAGCTGTCCAAATGTGCAAATTGGCAAATTGTGGATGTTTGCATGTATTTCAGTATAGGCCTATGGTGTATTAGCCTAACAAGCCAGACAATGTCATCAAAATGCATAGTCTGACCACGGCCGATAGACCAAGCTCAATCCTAGGGGTGAAATCAGCGGTTGCAACTATTTGCAACTACAAGGGTGTGTCTAGATTTCTAGGCTAATGTATCCTGGCCCTGACTTCCTTGCACTTCTGCTTAGCCAGGCTAAGGCTAACAGGGTATAAGAGAAATTTTGTAGTGCTAAAGGTCTGAATGTTGAGTGAAGTAATAATAAAAAAGTTCTTTGGCCTGTGTCAATGTAGATAGGCAACTCTCAGAAGAGTGTATGTAGACACAGAGTTGTACAGTTTTCTACAAGTGTGCTAAAATCGCAAACTGGGTGTTATGCAGTGAGACAAAATTTCGAACTGAATGTTAAGTGCTGATTGGGCTTTCTGTTTGGCAGACCTTGTGAAAAGATGGGCTACAAGAGTTAATAGTGTCAAAAATCATGCCAAAAGAATCACTGTTAAGCATTCAGATATTTGAGGTGAAATGGTGCAGTGTAGAATGCACTCACATTTTTTTTTTTTTTTTATCTGCAGTCCAAATATATTGTTTTGCCCTCCACAATTCACCCCTTACAATAACTCATTAACCATCTGGATCCCAAATAGATTGTGCACGCCACTCTACTCAATATTGCTTTTTGGTACATTACTAGTCAGGAACCTCTCCAAAGGCTTTGATTTACTTTGAATAGATTTTTTTTTTCTCACCAATCAGCAAATATGATTAATGTGAAACAAAGGCATAGGTTTGGTGTCAACATTTATCATCAATCAGCAAATGTGATTGATGTGAAACAAAGGCATAGGTTTGGTCTCTCAACAACATTTGGTCTCTCAACCCAACCTAAACGAATAGTCAGATACCTCAAATAGTGGTGAAAAGTTACAGTGTTTCTTTAAAATGATCACCAAATAATTAATTTGACTACAGTATAAATTCAGCCCCGACTAGTTTGTCAGAGCTATTGCGGTGAACTTTGCACATATCTACTTGAAGTTCTGACGCATCTGACAAACATATCTTTCAATTGATAGCAGGAGAGGGCAAAAATAGGTAGAATAGGTAGAAATGCAATTTAACCTGTTGTTCATCAAGACATTTTTTATTCAAAATCATTGGTGGGGACAATCCAACAATCACTGGACATTGGTGGTGACATGCCACCTTCGTCTACCCGAATTCCTTGATGTCAAAGGCGATTGTTTTGGTCAGTGCTTTAAATGAATGAAAGGATCCAAATTCCTCCACCTGTTTATTAGTCATAGCAGTACAGCAGAAAATTAAAGTTTAACCCTATTCCAATCAAATCCAAAGTAATAACTAGAGGGTTACATCTTCAAAGTTTTAAACACATGGTGCATGTATATCAGCTGATCCAATTTATTTCATTCTTCCCTCTGATTTAGCAAATTTCAAGTCAGTGTAATAATCAGTCATTATTTTCCAGGGCAAAAGATGTAGACATAAATATTAAACATCATTAAACTGTTTGTTGCTATCTACATTTACATCTACATCGTGTCCTAAAAAATAATAAAGCCTGAATAGACTGACAATGCCGAACTGATATTGAGAATTTATATTGTATAGCATATATCAATGTATATTATCTGAATATAGTAATGTGTGAATTACAACTGATAATGCCTAACAGAATAAGTAATATTTTATACTGTATAGCACTAAATATTATCTAAATAACCCTTCAGCAAATCAAGACCCATATAGGTTTAACCAATTATTAATACCTAAATCCTAAGTGACAACAAAAATCATTGTGGATATCAACATCAAAGATAAAAAAATGAAAGCAGGAATTATTACTATATCGTTGCTAAATGCTTGTAATAAATGCTAGTGAATTTTTAAAGATTACACAAAAGAAAAAGTTGTTATTGGATGGTTATTGGATGAGGCTTGTCTGTGTGGATATTATCCATAGAGGCTCCTCCTCATCTCAACAGCCATTTTCCATAGAGCAATGCTGTTCTTCATCTGAAGGTTCAGTTCCATCAAAGACTCCACACTCTCCAACACTCCCTCATCAATCTCCCCATAATCCACAAAGGCATCAAAAGTTTCTTGCAAGCTGAAATTGAAAGTGGAAATGTTTTACTGAAATTGAAGTGAATGTTATATATGTGCTAATAATAAATAGATCAACTGATACATACCCCCAGTCAGGAGCAACTTCCTTCAATTGAATGTTCATGATGACATAGTGCAGCTCTGTTATGAAGAGCTCCATTTTAATGAGGTTTGCCAGGTTGGAGGTGATTTTCTTTTTCTCTTCCTCAGAAAATGGTTCATGAAACCCTGATTCTATCATGAAGAATGGATCCTGAAAAAGTAGTATTTGTGATATATCCCTTCTGCCATATTACATATAGCCTATCAAAACATTATGAACTAGCTTATATAACAACTGAATGGCATAACTGGAATGGAATGTCTAACACCAGTGAGGGGTAAATACCTGGTTCATCTCAAGAAGCAGAGAGGACTGTCTCAGTGAAAGCACCTCCCACAGAGACTGGATATGCTTTACCCTGCTAGTCCTCAGCACCTGCAAACACCATGGATAAAACTTTATTTACTTGAAGTCTATATTTGAAGATTTGTGAGATAACTATAATACCAGTCAGTATGTATCATTATGTTTGTTGTAACATCCAAATGAATACATAATGGTGTCGGTAGGTTGGCAAATATTATGAGTCATGGAAAAGAAAAATAATTTTGTACGCGGTGGTAAGTTGGTGTGTGCTGACTGATCGTGATTTTTCCCTCTCTGCAATGACATGCAGACACGGCAACCAGGTCAGTGGTCATACAAAAACTGGCTACATTTGGCTTCACTACGTTCACTAACCCTTGGCTACAAATGCCCCTTAAATGTTATACACACACACACAAAAAAAAATATTATTATTATTAAATAGTATATGTATAATAGTATATGAACTTGGTAGTAGCATATACACGTAGACAAATACCGGTAAGCTGAGGGTTTGTGTCCTATCCTCTAGCTTAAGGTCTTTCTTCAGGTAGGTCACCAGGTATTCATTGTCAGAAGGGAATGACAACTGCATAAACCCAATGGCAATCTTCAGTGTAGAGAGGGCTGCTGAGATCTCATTCAGGAACCGGAAGTCATTCAAGATACTGTTCCTCTCATTAGTGCTCAAAGGTTCCTGTGGACAAGGGCAAGTTTACCGCAATTTGAAGTGAGTGAGTACCGCAAAGTGAAGTGGAAAAGTGCAGGAGGATTTGTCCATACCAGATGTTCCTTCACTGTACTGAAGAAAGCACGAAGAGTTGTTCCTGTGTTGTACTCAAAAGAGGGAATGCTCTGAAAATCAAGACAAGAGGTTTTAGGTGCAAATAAAATAATGGTTACCTATTCATAAAGCATTCTGATCAGCTATGGAAAACATACATCGAGACGGATCATGGGTTTCTCTGTGAAGAAGCGGTCGACTATCTGTCTCTCCAGGCTCTTAAAGTTGTAGTTGGTGCTCTCTGTCCCATCCTCACTCACTACACGGTCAATATTGGACATTGCAAGTGTCAAAAAGTCTTGCTCAGGGGTGCAGTCAATCACATGGGAAGGCCTGACTTCACTTGTTCTGATAAACCTTATTAAAGAGATTCAACAAAGCTGTTTAAGAACAGAAGGTTCTGTCCTTTGGTGTGGACTACACTGACAAACAGTAACAGTGATAAAAGTGGTAGATTTAGACTGCTTGCTATGATGGATGAAATTGCTGAAATAACACTGAAAATGTTGGTGCATTACACTGATATGAATTGAAATTCCAGAGTCAATGCAATTCAATGCAACCATGCAATGCAACGTTTCCTCTATACCTTCTGGACTGCAGTCCAAATCATACCTGCTCTCTTTGGGGTTTGCACAATTTATGCAGTCATTTTGCATTCTAATGAGGTAGTCTGTCACAATGTAAATGACAGATTTTGGTCTGGGTAGGAGGTCCAAGATCCTCAAATCCTTCTTTTTCTTGGCCATCATTTCTCTTGGGATTCTGAGGTCTGTAAAAGTGTAGAAGTTTGGATTTCCAGGTAGATTTTACATATAAAGAGTGAAGCAACAGAAGAAGCCTCAGTCATCTTGCTACAACAGACTAATTAAAAAATGCTATTTCTGTGTTTTCAAAGAGAAAAAAAAACTGTTTAAATTACATCACAGATAATTTCTTTCTGAAAACCTCTAAATAGTCTTATCAACAAGTTCCTTGTTGCAGGAAATGTGACTGAATACTTACTGGGACTTGATCAAAATGTTCAACTGTATGACATAATAATAAGCTCACCAAATGCCCAAATCCAAGTAGCTGCTTTCCTCACCAGTTAGGACCAATAAATGTCAGTGTACAAAGTTTCATGTATACAGTTGCACCGATGTCCCTACTATCTTGTTACAATATTTTATGTTTAATGGATAATGTGATCTTACATCCAATTGTTGTCAAATGATCCCATATAGTCTTCATAATCTCCACACCTTCATCAAACATTTGGCCTTCAGCATCTGTAAGGAATTAATGGCATGGTTAACACCTTTTACAACCAAAAAACAGATTCCACAGTCAAATTACAAATTCCATTCTGTACTTTAAGTTTGCAAGTGTTCTGACCTGGAATATTCTCTTTTTTGAAGGTTGGGATTGGCACGTTCTCGTAGCACTGCAGATCCACATTGCGGAAGTGATGCATCACCTTGTGCTGCAGACTGAGGACTTGAGGCAGATATCTGATGTGCCGTATATGGCCAGACTGTAAACACATGGCATTGTGACAGATCACTAACTGGAAAATGAAACCAAAACCATTAAATGCAAACATTACATTTAAACTTTAAAACATACATTTTTCAGGAGTTCTGTAAGCACAGGTAGGTTATTCCACTCATCTTTCTGCTCAATCAAGTGGCTTAGCAGCTGAATGGTCATCCTCTGCTCAAATCTCCACATCAGGGGGAGATTGAAAATCCCTGTGGTTGGAAGGTCCTTCAGATCAGGTACCAGATTGTAGACTATCTGAGCTACTGTCTTCAAGCCTCCGTTTCTGAGGATGTTGCTGTGCACACTGGCAAAACAGTCCTCAAAGTTCTACAGAAAGACAGAATAACAGTTTTATAGGCCTGAACAACAGCAATGAAAGCAAACCACATAAATAATATATATAATACCATAAATAAAGTCAGCAGTTTTTGATGGATGGATGTTTCCCAATTCATCCTTTTCTCTTCAGTCTCAGTAGTTGCAATTTGGTTCTCTGTATCTGCAAATCATCAGACAAAACAGAGGCAGACTTCTAATCCAGGTTGGCAAAGAAAAACACCTGGTACAACCTTTTTAATATTATTCAATCAAAATGAGGAATATGTGTATTTTTAGACTCTCTCTCTCTCTCTCTCTCTCTCACACACACACACACACACACCGATAGACCACTGACACACACTGCAAAAAATTTTAATTGGGTGCTGGTCAGCAGTTCAGGAATCAACTGCTTGTACTCCAGCCCTCCCCCACCAGCAGACCTCCAGACTCCCCTGCTGTTCCCACGGGCTCTGAGTATGCTAGATAGCTCCAGGACTGTCTGGAGTCTGCTCATGCATTTACTCGGGTGCAACAGGAAAGTGCTGGTGCAAGACAAAAGCACAATTATGATGTGGTATTTCCAGCCTGGAGAGTTAGTCTGGTAGTACAACCCACAAAGGAAAAGGGGGCGGTTGCCCAAAGGTTTACAGCCAGTGGGTGGGTCCCTGCCAAGTGCTGGAGTTGATGGGGGAGGTGATGTACAGGGTGCAGTTGCTGCCATGAAGGAGAAAGGTAGCAGTGCACAGAGACAGACTGGCCCCCTATCATGGCAGCACTTCACCCCAAGTACCAGAATCCCCACACACTCAGCCCTGTTTCTTGTGTATGTGTTTCGCCTGCTTGCTGTCTTGCTTTCTGTCAATAGCTGCAGTGCATGGACCGTTGTGTCTGTCATGCACTACGGGGGTTGGCGGAGTAGCCGAGGCAGAGAATGCAAGATTTCTGGAAGATTTGCAGCAGGTCATTGCATGGTCTGTAGCCTGTTGCTTAATAGTCTTTTTGTACACAATAAACATTAAGTTCAGATACAGTTTCGTTTCTGAGTCTGATGCCTAGTGTTAACGTTACAGTACTGACATGTTGTGGACAAAGTATATGCATTGCATTGCAGAGATCTCCTCTAAAACTAGTGTACTAACTGATTAGTCCTGGGTTGTCTCCTCTTGTAACACCAGAGGCGGCGATAGTGAGTACTGACCGACTTCGGTAGACACATTGAAATCGCACATTTATGGGTGCAAGTGGGAGTACCTGAACATGCTTGAGAGCCTGTTTACGGACAGTTAACTTTACTTCAATTGCCAACAAACACTTTCTGAAGTTGTTGTCAAACATGTTGAAGATAATACCCCTAAAATATCTTTAGCAAAAAATCTTTACCACACCACTAACCAACCATCAGCTGACAAATAGGAAGTATAAAAACATCACTGAAAGCAAGGAAAGAGAAATAAAATGAAGATGAAATTATGTTTGATGCTGAACTTGCTACAGTTCTTTTACAAAGGTAAAAGCAACTAAGCAAATTGCTGCTAGTTGTTGAATGGCTGAGGGTACATTAACTGATAGGCTACCTACTTATTTATCATAAAGCATGTTTGAATTGGGATCTCTGGACTTACTTGAATGTAACAAATTTAACAGAAAACATCTGCTAATGAATTTTGACAAACTGTTTCAGTGTGATCAGCAATAGTTAACTGCTAGCTGGACTGCTAGGAGGTATTGTTAGTGGAGAGAGCTTAATGCAGGCTTGAAAACTAGAGCAAACCAGACGGATGCCAAACATAATGTGACTGTCATGCGTTTGATTATTTTAGTTGTGTTTTCATTTAGTTTAGTTTTCATGCTCCTGTGGAACAGGACTGGAACAGGAACTGGAACTGGTTGTATTGACGATGTAACTCTACGTTGACATTCAGGTTACAGCTAAATGCGGTAATAATCAGCTAGCCAGCTGGGTTGAGACTACTGAGTTGAAACTCAAAAATGTATAATATCGCTATTTATTTCAAATGAACACATACAAAAATACTGGACATATTTACTGGATTGGTAAAGGGGGATAGCTTTATGTTGCCATAGCACAGTTTCACAGAGTTTCTGGACCACAGTTTAACATTGTTTGTTTTCTTGGGTGGAAAAGAATTAGCCTCTGTGGATGGGATGGTGGTATTTGGGAGGCTGTGGTGTGGAGCACACAATGACTGGAGAAGGGACTGTGCATTTTCTTGTTTCAAACACAAAGACTTTTTGCTGAAATATTGCCCCCATTGGCACATGAAGTATGAATGTAATATATGTCTTCTAAGACAGAATGTACCTTTAAACTATTCAATTATTAAACTGTTCAGCCATTCAAACTGTCTGTTGTCAACAATATGTCTCCAGCTGTTACCTCTGCCTACAACTTCAGGACATTGCTAAAAAAGAGCTTAAAGCTCAGTCGAGTTTCCCCGAACAAAGAATGGTTGATGATAATTCAAACTGTCAGTTGTCATCAACTATTGTCATCAACTATTAATCAGCCAACTATATTCAACCATTTTAATTCAACATTTAATTTAGAGACCACTCTACCTGTGAGGTTGCCATGTTGCTCATCCTCTCCCTCCTCTTCCTGCATATCCTCCTCCTCTTCCTGCACCTTCTCCACTTCTTGTTCCTCCTCATCATCATCATATTCCTCTTCTTGTTCCAAATCATTTTCATGTTCCTCCTTTTCTTCCCCTTCTTGCTCATCTTTGTCTTCCTCTTCATTTGCTGTTGATAAACAGCTGGTATTATCACTCCAAACAGATTATATTTTGACACATCTGTTTTTTCTTAATCAGTCTTATTTGCTCTGGACTAAACTAGACCTGACATAATTACTCCAGTCATTTGAATGAATTATTGAATGAAGTCACCCCTGCTCCCGCCCTTGACATAATTTTTTTGCCCTGCGTTTGGTGCAGGGGCATCCTATATAAATATATAAACCTATATAAATATATAAACCTATATAAATATATAAACCTATATAAATAAATAGCGCATTTAATGATGGGTTTAATGATGAACAGAAGTTGTAGTATGGGTATATCTGCTCTTAGAATGGATGTAAGGGTACAATAATAACAGCAATAATCTACCCCTTGACCTGCATAAAAGTGGCATTCAGACAACTAAATTTAAAAAAAAAAAAAAAAGACTTGAATTGAACTGACTTGAACTGAATACATTTATTTGAATAAATTAACAAAAAAAAAAAAACTACTAAAATTCAGAAATATGACAGTACCTGGTATGGCTTCCATGATATGTTTCAGGAACAAGTGGATAACAATCTTTGCATCTTCTACACTCTTTCCTAAAGCATGGGCAAGCAGGTCAATGTCTTTCTGGAGGTGATTGTACAGGTATTCCCTTACATTGATCGTTTCATACTGTACAATATTTTTAATTTCCTAGAGAAGGATTGAGAGAGAGAACAGGAAACAATTATTAAACAGAAACAACTGAACACAACTGAACTTTATTGCCGTCACATAATATTGACAAATAATATCCTAAATCACAGTACCTCAGGATGGTCCACTGTGCCCCAAATCAGAGAAGAGTGAATGAGAGCTTGTACAAGAAACAAGTGAGCCCCGAAAAGATTCCGCTCTCCATCTTGATCTTTCCGATTGCCAGGGTCACCAAGGTTATGGCCTTTTCCACTGTTTCCTTCTTCATTCCTTGGAGTTCACATATTACATTGTAGCTAAATTATTTTCACTGTAGTTTAATTTCCCTTGACATTGAACATTTGGTAACGCTGTGTGTTAATAAGGTATTAATAATGCATTATTAAAAGTTAACAATCCATTACTAACAGTTAGTTAACAGTTATTATCATTTAATAACATTAGTTAACTGTTAACATGAAACTTGGGTAAGATTTTATATTAGCACACACAGATCCGCCATTAACAAGCTGCCTATTAACATGCAAATTACTACACATACTAGCCATTTGTTAGTCACTACAAATCACTTATTAATACCTTATTCTGCATGACATTATTCTACTATAGACCATTAACTCCAATATTAACTCATAGTAACTGTTAGGTCGCAGATCGTAAGTTAGTTGTTGAATATAGTATATGAATTATGATTTTAATATGCTTTGGTTAATGTGGGGCTTATAAGACAGTATAATAAACAAGTTCTAATATTGTCCAAATAAGTCCTAATTACATTTTTTTTGACTGAGAATACCTGTTCCTGTTGCACCTTATAAGCCCCTTACTGAGCAAAGCATATTAATATCATCATTCATTTACACAACTAACTTACTTACTATGAAAAAGATCTAATTAGGAAGTAATACTGGTGAATTTCTTAGTTAATGGTCTACTACAGGAAGAATAAGCTCATGCAGAATATGGTATTAATAAGTGATGTGTAATGACTAACAAATGACTAGTAGGTTATTAATTTTCATGTTAATAAGTAGCTTATTAATGGCGCATCTGTGTGTGCTAATATAAAGTGTTACAGAAACTTGTAAGTGTTCACAAGCAGCTTGTAAGTCACATGCAATCATATTAACATGACGCTTGTTAACAAGCTGCTTGTAAGTTACTTAAACATTCTGTAAATGCTTAATAAACCAATTCTCATCTACTAGTAAAAAAGAAAATATTAACTAATATACTTATAGGCCCTTTCGTACCAATTTGTAGTATGTACAAAGTAAGACTATGTAGCCTATACTTTATTTATCCTATTGAAAGGCTACAGGCTTGGTTCAGATGTGAGTAATGGATGTCCCTAAATGTCACCTTGGAAAGACTGCAGATGCTGGGATTTGAACCCAGGTCTCCAGCACAGTCTCACATTACACTGTAGACTGATACCAACTGAGCTTCAAGCTTCAACTGGTAAATAGCTTGAAGCTGTTTGTATTCATACTAAATTTAATTATTATTATTATTTTTTTTACATCAGTTAAGATACATCCTAAGAGTTTTGGTAAGAAAGGTAAGAAAGGGCTTATAAGTGTACTAATTATTATTTTCTTGTTTACTAATAGATGAAAATTGGTTTATTAAGCATTTATGGTATGTTTATAAATAACTTACAAGCAGCTTGTTAACAGTAACAAGCGGCATGTAAACAGTTAACTAATATGATTGTAAGTGACTTACAAGCTACTTGTTAACACTTACAAGTTTAATGTTAACGGTTAATTAATGTTATTAAAGGATCATAACTATTAACTAACTGTTAGTAATGCATTGCTAACTGTTGATAATGCATTATTAATACCTCATTAACACATTATTTTAAAGCATTACTGAACATTTTTGTCTTAAGTTTGAAATTTTCTACTGATGTTATCATGAACAGAATGGATTGATGTAATAACAAAGTAAGCAATGAAAAATATTATATTGGTTATAAAGAACACTCACTCAGTCGTCTGAAAACCCTCAACTGGTTTGTGACTCGTACCACCAACATCTTGGCCACAGTTTACACATTTATCTGTTACCCAGGGCCTCCCACACTACAAACAATCATGACCAGAGATTATCCTTGTGACATATAAAATGCATTACAAAAACAATGATATTTACCAAATGTTTAGTAAACTTACATTGCCGATTACAACAGGCTCACCACACTGACATTCTGTTGGGGTACATCTCTGTTAATACCACAAATGACTGAATTTTCCATTTGAGTAATAATTTAAAATAAATGACAAACACTTACTCCAAACGACATTCTTGTCATTGACTGTGGGTTTAATCCAATTCATTATCTCAGCCATTGAACTTGGCATTGTTGGCAAATAGAAGTCCTAAACAATTAACATTCAGACGGGTCAAAGGATACTCAAACTAGTCTGTATTTTTCTTGCAAACATGATTTTAAGTTACTTCAATATGGTCAACTTGAGTAATAGCATACATTTAAATTTCCCATCATCCATGGTTAATGCACTGATTTTTCCAAACATCATCAGCTATGGGAATGCAGTTATTTTCCTAAATCTACTTGCTCATTACATCACCTGGTTGTGCTTTGTTGTAAGCAATTTTAATAAGCTACAGTTAATACATGTGGGGAGGTTAAACTTTTTTTTTTTATTTGCCAAAATTATTGTCCTGTCATTTATACATGGTTGGGCTTATATTCAGGAGATTACTGTCTTAGAAAATACTGTCTTTATGATGTGTGAACTTATCTCGTATCTGCCAACAGTGTAATGTAAAGAGTAACAACCTTGGCATTTTGAGGTCTGAAGCACAGAGTCCGCAAGAGTGCAGCCTCAGGGGCTGAAGACTCGTGCACCACCACAACTGTGTGGAACACAATCCGAGACAGACTGGGACTCAACTCCTTCAGAGGGTCTTCAATCATTTTCTCACAGATTCTCATGAGGTCTCTCCATTTCACACCTGTATTGGGCTCAACCTTCATCTTTTCAATCTACAGTACACACACAAACAAACAAATGAACACATACACATCATATGCTGTAAATGCAGTTTAGTTATGTGATTTACATGTTAGGCTGTGTAACTTGGTAACCTGACACATAACACTGATATAAGAACTAGCATTGAGACCAGTCACAGTGAGCAGAGCGAGCTGTGACTCCAGTAATAATAGCACCATGGGATGAAATTCTTTTAACACAATCAATTACATGCACTAAAGAAAATCAAATAATTTCTTTAGGTCAACTAAAGTCACACTTTTAAAATGCATGTAAAGACCTTCGTCCGACTGAAATCGAACCAACCTAGTCTGACAAGGACACACCTAGATAATGTGATTGAAAGTTGAATAACTCTTTCATTACAAAATAAAAGTTACAGTAATCAGTTACATTACTTTGAAAAAAAATGTCATTAAATTACAGTTACTTTCAGGAAATATTCAGAATTATAATTTCAATTACACCTAAATATCCTCTGCAGAAACACTGGCGATATTTCTTTTGCCGTTTTATTTTTTATTTTTATTTTTCTTGTTTTTATGTCCTCCTTTTACTGCTGAAAGTCTGATACTATTCTCATATGTCTAACTGGTTCTTGTTTTATTTGGCAACACCACCTATAAGTGGTCTGTGGTTGCAAGGAGGCCTGCAATGTCAGATAAAAACTACAGTGTAGGTCTAGCCCATTGCAGGAAATAAAAATTAGCTGTGGTGAGCAGGTGCACATATATACAATCAATCCCACGCAAATAGACAACTGCTTATTCAGTGGAGTTCACCAAATGCTAAAGGGTAGGTGCGGGTTTTTTTTAACACTTTTTACACTTTTCTGATTGTTTATGATGAAATAAAATGTTTAAGATTGAAATATTGATGAATGCCTCTGTTCTGAGAATTTTGTTGTTGCAGTATTGCAGGAAAGATTGCAGCAGGGCACCTATGCAGCCATTCTGTAGGTGGGGGGATGCTACTGCAACAACTCAAAATTCTCGGAACAGAGGCATTCGTCAAAATTTTACTCTTAACTATTGTATTTCATCGTAAATCATCAGAAAACAAGGCTTTACATGTAAAAAAAAAACAAACTTGTTCTTTAAATGTAAATGTCAAATATTTGATTTAGCAGGCGTAACTATTCAAAGATCAGCATGATCTCACAGTAAAGCAGTGTTAAAGTGTTAAAGTGTTAAAGTCCGACACTTTGACAGCAGTTTAATGCTGTAAAGTTAATCCTTCCAGATTTAAAAAACTGAAAATGGTTGAAAGTTGAGATTCATTCAAAATGTAGAAAAGTAATCGAAGCGTAATCAAATTGTAGTTAGTTAATCAAATTAGTTACATTACTTTGTTAATGTAATTGAAATAGTTACACTACTATTACAATTTAGATTGGGTAACTTGTAACACAGTACATTTCCAAAGTAACTTTCCCAACATTGGTTGCCACCCCACTGGTTGCCACTGCCACTGCCCCCCCCACCACACACACACACACACACACTCGCATCCCAGGCACACACTCCCCCTGGCTTCTAATCTACAGTGGTTTGGCCTTTTCCTTGTCCTCAACATGTTCATCAGCTCTTTTAAAAATGCAATTATGAAGTATCTACAACTGTCATTATGCTGCTTGTATTTGTGTCAAGGAGAAACTCATCCCCGGGCAAAACTCTCTAAATCTTAACAAGAGCTTGAGACTATGGCAATTATAGACTACTTTGCCATCTCACGTCATATGTGTAAAATATCCAACACCCAATATAAAATCAACTTGACTGTGGTGTGTGAAGTTGTGTGAAATTTGTCAACTGTGCCTGTGGTCAATGGAATGCAGTGTATGAAAGGGGAGAGTCAACTCCTGTGTATGTATTCTCAGACAAAGACAAATTTCCAGCCAAAAAGCTGAGCTTGACTACAAACACAGCTTGACCAAATTGCTTATGTACTGTAAATATACTGAATGAATACAATGAAATCTAAAGATTTTTTTTTCTAGAGGGTACTAATTTGGTATTGGCATTAATTGAGTTGGATCAGATTTACCAGTGAACCTTCACTGCCTTGTAACATTCCGTTTCGGTTAGCCTGTCTGACAGCCGCCAGTGCCACACAGACAGAGAAGAATTCTGAGCTCCTGTCAATACCCTGCAACAAACAAAACAGATATTAAATCTTTTGAATTTATTATGAAAAATGTGTAACAAAGTAAGTGTCCAGTCCCTGAACAGCAGTAGTGCAACATACAGTACCTCTGAAATTTGTTGTGATTGATCCATTGAATCAAGTATGATGTGTTCGTACAGGTCCCCATACATGAAAAGCGGATCCATCTGCTCAGCTGATGTGTCCTAACGAAAATAAAATAACTTTTTCCACATGTATACCCAGCCCCCTTGTATTAATATCTTAACTGAAGACTAAATGCATAATGGCTGGATTAACAAGCTGGTAAATACAGTAGTCAAATGGAATGTATGAGAACTATTTTTACCTGCTTCACAAAGGTTTCGTGAGGCATTGCCCATTTAAATTTGTCTCCAAGCTGTTGAAGGAAGCTGAATCCATACATCTTGCACACATTTCTCAGCAGGAAAATCTGAATCCATGCATTGTTTGAGTCTGATATAAGCATTTGCAAACTCTGAAGTAGCTGTTTGTTTCCCTTATCAGTAATCACTTGCTCACCTGTAATATAAATCAATAAATAAATGAATGAATAAAGCAGCACCCCCTAAAGGTCAAACATGACCAAATTTTAGAATTCACAATAATTCTGGAATAGAGTCTCTAATCCATCTGTCAAGTTTATCCCCCTTTCCAAAATGAGTCCCTCATCACTTCCACTCTGTTATGGAGTGGACTTTGTTATGAAGCGACATTCGCAGATGCAGGATCAGAGAATTAGAGAATTATTACAAGGCTAATTTTTGGATATATGATCTGGACCCCTCTGTAATTTACGATGTCTTCCCTCTTCACTCCTTACATTACTTTGTTCAAGGGGCTGCATTTCATGATTTAAATGTTCTGCAAATGTAAACCTAAATATGTGTAGATAATATTCTAATTCTGTCCGACGTCCCACATTCTACTGTTTATGCTTCTATCACTGTTACATTGTAAATCACGCTTTTGTTAAAAAATTCTCCACTCTATTATGCAGATGAAAAAAAAAGCATTAAAGACTCTACACGAGCACATGAAGACAGTTGCACATGCTTCACTGGAGTGGTCACGCACCGCATTCTCTCCTGAGGGTATTTCAGCCCCGATCCCTAAGCACTTGTGAAGTGAAGGTGTGGTGGCCAATTTCGTAAAATATGTCAAAGCATCACTGAGAAATTACATATCTTAACAATCATAGCACCGCCCCATTGGTCAAAGGTGCCATGGACTTCCATCACAGATGAAAGAGTAATAATAAGAAAACATAATAAAAGAAAACAATCTTCAGCTTTGCTGCTAGACCCCCAGTAAAAATATATACATACATACATACAGTACATTTTTTGTGAAAAAGGAACCTTTTCCCAGGACTCACCTTCTGTTAACACAGTGTGTATCACATCAGAGGCTACTGAGATAGCAAATCTTAATTTTGCAAATATATGAAGATCTTCAGCAGTTATGTTATCTGGGTCAGACCTGCTCAGTGTACAGGTGCTGAGACACTCTTGTGCCTTCTGGTTAAGACACCCCTGGTTTGAAGTGTGGATGTGATCCTAAGTAGAGAACATGATTTCTTTTTAGCATTCCTTTACCTTTAAGTGTATGCAATTGTAAGTGTGTCATGCGGCATTTGCCAATGGCAGGAGTGACTAACCTCTATGCTGCGCACTATCATGAAGTAGAGCTCCTCAGTGTTGTCCTCGCTGGAACTTACAGCTGCGTCCATGAACTTCTGCAACTGAGAAGCTGACTCCTCCATTCTGTCAAATAATTTATTTTACATTTGTAACAAATGTATATAAACACCATGGTCTATAACAGTATTACTCTCCCTTTTCCCAATGGAATTGATAATACATGTAAATGACATTTAAAAATTGGCAGCAGTTTTTACCCGCATCTCAGTAAGATCTTCAGCACAAGAGAGTAAGTGGCAGAGTCAGACTTCAGACATTCCTCTAATGTGGACGTTTCTTCTTTTTTTGCTGTAGATAAACACAATTTTACCTAGTTTTAGACATTATTTGAGTAGTGCTGGTGGGAGGGAGACTGAATTCCACATTTTTGTGGTCTGGCCTGGGTTAACCAAGCAAGCCATCTTGGAGACCCCTCTCTAAACAAAGGAACTTTTCTTTGTTATGTTGTGCTGTTATCTGTAAATATATTGGCTAAATTGAATATTGTCATGTTTGGTTTTTAACTAATCCTTGTAGTGTGGGCAGCAGTCTGATCATAGTTTGTGGAAATCAAAAGTATCTGTAAATATTTATACGCAAATAACTACATCGCAGTCTGTATACTCATTTCAATTCACACCTTTCACTGGCATAGGTAAGCTGACCAATTACTGAGTAGTTAAGGTGCCACTGGTGTGTGCCAATGACCCTTGCGGAGGATAAATGGCAACTCCTCCATTGTTCAGGGCCCTAAACTCTCTATCTTCTCTATGCTCTCTCTCTCTCATTCTCTCTATCTCACTTTCTTTCTCTTGCTTGGGTATTTTATTTTACATTCTTGGGTTTACTTGTTTTGGGTTATCTGATTATCTCATTTGTTTATGTATTATTTGATTATGGCTTGCTTGACTGCTATTGATATTTTTGAGTTTATGGCTTACTGTTAAATATGTCATCCATAATTTCACCAGTTCACCACCATATCTCTCATCTTCTATGCTTCTTGTGCTTTTAGCAATGTTTGCCATTAATACATGCTTTTGTCCAAAGTTCAAGAACATGCTTTAGGAAGCAAGGCCTAGGTCCTTTGTTCTTCGGACTTACAACTGCATCTAAATGACTTAATTTCTATTCTTACTGTATATCTTTCCTGAATAAAACAACTTGTTTGTATTATAGTATTTCACCCCTGTCAGCACAATGTGACTACACAGACAAGGTGAAAAACAGTATTTGCTCATTTGCTCTATTCAAGTCATTCCATGTTAATTCAACAATGGCCCTAGCATGTAGATCTCAAAAACATATGGAAAAAAGTACCAGGTGTGCTCATACATGTAGATTTCAACAGATGCTGGAAAAAAATACCAGGTGTGCCCATGTTATGCAGGAGACACGCTGCTGAATTATTTTTTAGGTATTATCAATAATTTCCAAGACACCACTATACAGAGTGAGAAGGGTGTCTATTTTATTGCCTGTTGGCACACTAATGGGAGTAGCATTTAACAGAATTTAAATATTTGGTTCAGATTACCCTGCATGGTCCATGATCAGAGTTTTAGACTGGTCTTTAAATACATTTAGTATTTGCATATAGTATACATATACATATAGTATTTGCAAACAACATAGGCTTTTGAAGTTGGAATGGAATGACTCTGAAGTACATTACACAAAATACATGATACCTTCTGAAGATGAGCTCCCTCTCACATAGTTTAGCAGCTCTTCCACAATTTTGTCGGTAAGCTTGGCATTGGTAGGAACAAAATTCCACATGAACTCAACAAAGAAAGAGCTACACTTTCTTCTGAATCTGCTTACTTTCAAAAAGGTTTCCCTGAAATACACATAAAAAATATTAGACATGACACCCTAAATACAACCGTATGATTTCTAAAAATGAATGTTATCATACTTGTCCACAACTCCACAAAGTTTGTAGTCTTGTTTGTTGTCAATCTCTTTCTTGCATTTCCTGCAGTGTGTATCACTGTGCTCTCTCAGGCAAGAAAGGTGAAACATGTGTCCACATTTTAATTCAACAGTATCATTCTCTGTGAATTCTTTATCACAATAAGCACAGTAAACCCTGCAAAAGCACAAAGAAAACAAGACAATAGAAAAGTTAAACAATATTAACTCAAGTTTGCTAGTTTGCTGTTAGCTAGTCTCTGACATTTAATGAGTTAATGAATTCTATATTTTTCATTAATGGATTAAAGGGATTGTACCCATAGCCCTGTTATTCGAGGTTGCAGACTGCTGTCGGTTGGAAGAAGAATAGAACTTTGGAATGATCACAAAGCTCAGAGCGGCCTGTCAGATCCCCCCTACGTGTAATTCATCTGACTGCCCCCCCCCCCCCCCCCCACATATAGAATTGGTCAACTTTTAAATTGGAAAAATATCCTTTTATAATTTTTAAGCGTTGAATGATACAAGAAGCTGTGCTAAGCAGTGGATGACTGTTGATATGAAAGTTTATATTATCCAGCTCCCTACCTTATTCATTAATTGATTAATAAAGAGATTGTACTCACATGAAAATGTTACAAGCATTCTTTCCACACTTCGTCAGAGTTCCTGTGACCTTCTCGATCACGTATTCCAAATTGCTCCCATTTTCAGAGTTAAGATTCTAAAATGAGAGATAAGTTGAACTGTTTTCTGTCTATAGCAATTCACCCAACCAAAAAAGTATGTGTGGTGGTGGTGTAGTGGCTGTTTATACCTTCCACATCCAAATAAGATTTCGGACAAGAAGTATTAAAAGTTTTTTCTCCATGTCTGTCTCATGTTGGAGAAGATGATCCATGAGAAGATACATAATTCTGGTGCTTTGCCAAAAAAGCCTACAGCATCACATCACATCATGAACGATTAGATTGTATTTGTATTTAACTTCTCAAATGTGTATAGTATGTCATTTCTTACATTTTAGCATCATACTTTGTACTTACCTGATTTTTGTGAGCAGTTGTGTCCCATTTTCTTTAAGTCTGGTCACCAGGGAGTTTTCAGAAAGCATCACTTCCACTGACATTGACAACGACTTGACTTTCTTTATCCAGTTCTGGCAGCCTGCAAAGTCTTTCATTATATCTTCCTTTGGTTGTAGGCTCTCAATTGTCCTTCTTAATGCCTAAAAAGGAATTGACAATGAAATAAGAAAGGTAAATCCTTCATATCGACCTTAATTGGCATGTTATAATATATAATATATTGGATAAGGATAGGATAATTCACCTGTGTGACTCAAAATTCTAAGTGCATTTATAGAATAGAATTTATATGGGCTTCAGAATTCTGTATATGTGAATATATATGTATATATGTTTCATCAAAACAAAGAACAGATAAAGCAGCAAAAAAAAAATAATAATAATAAAAATATTTTTTTCTTTTAATCATGAATATGTTGTGACTGAAACACACGTTGTTCATCAGACACAGCCAGTCCATCAAGGACATCAATGACCAATAATTCCAAATTGCACCTTGTTTAGCCAGCCTGCACCAAAACCGGCCCAACACAAGGTGTCTCAATCAGGCAATGTAATTTACTCTTATAGAATAATGTCCTTAAAAAAAAAGTCCAAAAGAAGGAAAAACATATCAGGTCTACCATTCAAAATTAACATTTTTGGCTTTTAAGGCTAAGGAGTTTCCTGTCCCATGCTGTAAACTAACTAAAATATCTTTTAAATAACCTCTATGGCCTCTCCAGCATCGACCAAGTCATTGTTCTGAAGGTACAATTTGTAGAAGTGCTGATGGTTGTCTTGCATGTATTGATAGGCAACAAAGAGCCAGGGAAGAGAGACATTCTCTGGATCTTTTCCAGTTAGGTCATGGTAGAGGCATGGAGTCAACTTAAGCAATGTGCCTGAGAAAGACTGCGGGAAACACACACACACACACACAAACCAACAAGGTCATTTGGTGATCTGAAATACCATCCAGCTTAAAAACAACAGTAAGCTTATTTGACAGCTGGTTGTAACTGGTCTTTCACAGTCTGGCTGGTTGGGCTACTAGCTGTGTGCTATATATGTATATGCATATGATCTGCCTGTCAAGTTAGATATTTCTGGTGTAAAATGGCATGTCCTAGCCTGGATAAACCTAGATTACAGCTCAACTGAGACTTGAGAGTGGGTCTGGAAATGAGAGATTGACTGCCCATTTCCCATTTCATGCATAACCAGCATTAGTTTAACTCAAGTCTTAGAACTCTTCAGAAGTGCAGCAAAACATCTTTCATTTAAAGACTGCATCATAATTGCAGTTCTTTACTCAGTGCACACCCAATTCTCGGTAAGTAGAAGTGATTGGTTCCTGGAATTATGATGATTCAGAAATGGGCTAAAATAGGCTTGCATCCAGAAGGACCTGCAGAACTAATTTCGAATTTGCTAACAGTGTCTGTGTTTGTTTAGCCTGGGTAGGACTGACCAGCAAAATAGCTAAAAGACCAATCTAAACCATCAAAAAATAAAGTGAAAGAATATCTTATGCTGTCTGACTAGCTAATGATCATCTGTTTTGTTTCAACAGGGCATTAAAAGATCACACAAAAGAACACTGACAACTTTGCTAATGAGACCTTTACCTTGTTCAGGTCATGTGGGTATGCTGTCATTGTCATATTCACCAGGTCCTCAGAAAACCGGGCAAACAACTCACTGTTTCCCTTGATGTCTTTCACCCAGTCCAGGGGAATGAGTTCTTCAAATTTTTCCAAGTATTCAAGATGTGGATAAGGACATGGACCTAAAATTACAGGATAAATGTAGCTCTATACTTAGTGTCTATATTGCAGCATATACAATACAACACATTGTTCAGTATGGCATAGAAATATTATTAATAATATAATACATAAATAATATAAGTGTTTGTTCCAAAATTTCCAGAAGATGGAAGATCTTGTGTCACTTTTCATAAGGTCAGTCAAGGTCATTATAATTCAATTTTTTGAGTCAACTAACCATAAGTGAGCTGTTTAAAGTGGAGTATGTTCTAAAAAGAGACTTTTGACTTCATCTGGACACAATTGCACCAGTCTATTCACTAGAATATATAATTTACAACACTGATGTTGACCATCATCATCATAAAAGTAATTACTGATGATATGACCCAAGTATTTTACCTTTGTTGGAAGAGTAAGTTTTTGCTCACTTAAATACAAAGAAGAAAAGTTAAACTGATCCTCTTTTTCAGATTTGTATTTGATGTCATACTGCATTTCAAAATGGGAACAAACTCTCAACAGTTGCTCTAGACTAGCACTTTAAAGTGACAGAACAACTAGACCATCAGCATACATCAGATGATTAATACACCTGTCCCCCATCATGCATCCAGTCTTACACTCCTGTAATTTCCTGTACAGACTGTCCATATTCAAGTTAAAAAGGACAGGAGACAGTATCCCCCCTGCTTGACCCCATTGTAAACAAGAAAAGGGGTTGTTAAAAAATACTTCCATCTCTCAGTGACTTGGTGATACAGACATAAAATTCTTCTGGTGCAATGTGTAGTTAAAAACATGGCACTTTCTTTAAATGCTGACGCAGGATAAATGATGAAAACACAGCTCTTACCTTTAAGATTGATTACATTTGACCAGAGGCAATGCAGTCTCTCTTTCAGCTGCCAGCCAAAGGGGAAAAGGCAGGTCCTTGACTTATTATTCAGTCTGGTACTTGACACCACACATACCTTCCCTTGAGACCTACAGAATGAGTAACATTGTCTGACTTTCAACCCTGACATAATGCAGTGGTTATACATGGGCTGCCTGTCCTGCCCCTTCCCAAACTTGCAAAATAAGCTGACAGACAATTTCACTGCATTTTCTACACCCAGTAACTAAATGCATGTGACAAAAAATCTTGTATCCTTCTTATTACTGTTTAATGTTACAGATGTACAGAGAGGGGAGATGGGTGGTATAGAAAGGATTTGAATAATGTTTAGAGCTCTGTTTAGAGCTCATTTACTGACTGTGTGGCTGGGATGTTTAGCAGGTCCCACTTCTCTTCTTGAAATATCTTGAGCCAAAGCTCTGTCATCTCAGGAGATGAATCATTGATCAGGTTGTCAAGGTTGTTGTCCCCATCAATGACAGCCAGGATTTGGGCCAAAGCAGATGCCACAGTGTCTTCGAGGTAAACCCAGAGCATGTGTCTGAAGTGTAATGTGTTATATATATTTTTTAAAAAAGCAATACATATTCTTATAGAATACAATTTGTGTGCTAGTATGCTCTTATGACAACCTCTTCTCTGTGCCTGTGTCTCTACAGTTCTGTCTATCAGAACAAATGTTTCCACACCATATTATCATCCTGTTACCCAATCATTTCCCACCAGTTTAGAGTACAAATTACATTTTAATGCATATCTGTTGTTTTTCTCCTCACAAAACAAATCTTAAGCTTAAACCTCAGTTGGGGCCAGAGGAAGAAATCACATGAGCAGTCTTTGTGTACTGTAGCTTTAAGTTTTGACACCTGCAATATTCCTCCTCATCATCGTACAATGCTTTTTTTTGCAAATTGTGTACATTAAGTGAGGTTGTGGATAGACAGATAGATACATAGATAGGTAGATATGTAGATATGGGCATTTCCATGGAAAATGGGCTTTTGTCAGGTATTTGTATGATGTGAATGATGTAATTTTTTTCATGTTCTACAGCGAAAATTAGCAAATGTTCATTTTCTGTGGAGTTGGCCATATCTATCTTTATAAATAAAAATAAATGATACCATAAATTGGTATAATTTTGTAGATAGCAAATAGCAAAACAGAAATCATCAATTTTTTGTGCTAACACAATCATCTCTCTCTGAATAATCAGTCATCTAAAAAATATTTCAAAACATCCCTTTTTCCTTTGCGCAATATCACTAAGGTTAGAAAGTTCCAATCCTTTGAGGATGCGGAAAAATTAATACATGTATTTGTTACCTCCAGGCTTGATTATTGTAATGCTCTGTTCTCTGAGTATAGTAATAACTTACCTGAAGGACCCTCCCTCTACAACAAAGTGCCCAGACAAGGCTTGGGCAATGACCCAATTCTCCTTTTTCTCCTGTGCAAGAAGGCTAATGATTCTTCTCTGTAATATTGCAATGAATGCTTCTGATACTGAAGGGACATAAATTGAATGTTGTTATTGGAAACATTTAATCTACAATACAATTAGATATTATAATAGACGTAATTGACCCTCTCACCTTCATATTTGTTGTGAAGTAAGCCGTGCAGAATTTCTATGCGTTTTGTTGCCCTTTGTATATTATCTGTTTTATCTTGCAACTGCAAAATGCCCTTTTGCAAGGACTTCTTGATTAAAAGCACAGTGTCCACCAGGCTGACCTGTAATAGATATAAAATAACATTGAGAATACAAGAAGTTGTACACTCAATGAAGATAAAATTCACTGTCATTATTAAGGCTCACATTACTAACACTACTTATATTTATTCCATGCATAAAGAATATATGCAAACGCAGTCACACTTTAGACATTATTATAACAAAAGCATCAAACCTCTTTTACTGCAGGCCTACTTTCTGGCAATCCTTCCGTGTCATTTTCCTCTGAAAATGCAAAGAATTACAATGTTGTTTGATTTCAGACAAAAAAAAAAAAAAAAAAAAATATATATATATATATATATATATATATATAATGTGTTTGTGTGTGTATGTATACACACACACACACACACACACACACACAAACACACACACACACGAAAGGCACTGAATTCCCTTCTGTTACGTTAGACAGAGAACGTTTGTGCAAACCCTGTCAATTCTGCCTAAGGACAACAGCCTACCAACAGTCCACCAGGGAATGCTAAAGTCAATATTTAGACAGAGCTGTAGACCTGTGTGTCGCTGCAGTCTGTAGCATGGTCAGGTTGGATATCCAACTCGGCCCACAAGATAAAATAAAGTTGACTGCATTTAGCAGAAACTTTTATTTGAAAAATTAATAAATAAATAAGGTAACACTTTAGAGTAGGGTACACATATTAACAATTAACTAGGAGCTTATTAACATGCAAATTTGTTACATACTAGCCATTTATTATTATTAAACTCCTAATTACTTCTTAGTAAGTAGTAAGTAAGTTAATTATTGTATATTAATTACGATCTTAATATGCTTTGCACAGTAAGGGGCTTATAAGGAGGTAGTACAACAGGAACAGTTATTCTCAATCAAAAAGACATAATTATGACTTATTTGGACACTAATAGGCACTTGGAGTTTTGGGTTTTGTTCCTATAAATAGAATATTAAGATAAGTAGTTAGTAATTAGTAGTAAGTTATTTGCTGTACATAATTCAAGTACTGTACAACAACTAACTTACTAACTATGAATAAACATTAACTAGGAGTTTATATTGGAGAAATTCTTAGTTATGGTCTTTTGTCATTGAATAAGGTCATGCAGAATAAGGTATTAACAAGTAACTTGTAATGGCTAACAAATGGCTAGTGTTACTAATTTGCATGTTAATAAGATGCTAGTTAATGCTGAATATGTGTACCCTAATCTAAAGTGTTACCATAAATAAATAATATTGTTCATGCCAGGGATTGAACACGGGTCATTTGCTTGACTATAAAGTGATGTAATCACTGCTCTCTATATAAGATTTTATCCAGTGCTTTGTTGTGCAGCAGTGTCAACGATGAGAAAATTATTTATTTTCCATTTAGCCTACCCATCTATGGCTTGAGCCTACTGCTCTATTATGCCATATCTTTAAACCCATGGCCAACTTGGATGTGGGTGGAGTTGGATTTATGAGTTATTATGAGATTTATGAGTTGGAGTTTATATACAAGGCTACTCGTATATAAAGCATTCATCGTTTATTATCATAGCGGTATTACATCATTGACCCTGCTGCACAACAATTCACAGGATAAAATATTTAAGATATTTTATGTAGTGGTATAGATTATGGGGTTCAGTGGTTGCAATCGAGTAGTTTTGCATGTTGGATAACTTAGTATTATCATTTAAGTTCACTTGCATTAACTACTCTTAATTAAGGTCTACAGATGGATCTATGTTTTGTGAAAGAAAGTTACAGCAGTGGTTAAGTCCCTTAACTTTCAAACATGTTTGATTCCCGGCATTAACATCATTATTTATTTATGTATTTTTTCCAAATAAAAGATTCTACTAAATACCAGTCAACTTTACTTAATCTTTATGGTCAGTTGGCCACTATAACATACAATAAATAATTACAAATAATTTGTTTAATATTTACATTAATGACACATAATTACAACATCAATAATTAGGCCTTCTCAGTGTTAGGGTGACAATAACACGTTAACTTTCTAACCATAGTTAAAATTTAGGCTAATTAACAGATGGAAAATAAATTGGCTCTCGGGCTCTTGGGAACTTTACCGCGCTACAGAGTGCAGCTAAACATACTTGGACTATATATACGGCTCTGCCTAAATATTGGCCTCAGCATCCCCTGGTGGATCGTTGGTGTATTGTTGTTCCTCAAAATACACCCCCAGGTAGGTTTCACAGGGTTTGCAAAAACGCAACATATCAGCAATGACACCATTTTTGCATATTGGCTGACAACAACACAGCCTACTTCACATCATACTGCACTAGTGCAGAACCTGTACAAATAAACTGGTAATGGTTACATCTATGCAGGTTGAATGGTAAGAGTTGTGATATACTTGACACAAAAATATGATGGGCTACTGAGCAAAGGAGTAAATGTTTTTTTTTCTACCTGCCAGTTCAGTAGCCTACTGCACTGGGCATATGTGAGAGGGAGAATGGCAACTGTGCTTCTTTTAACAATATCTTTAGTGTTATTTTGTCTACACCAAATTTGGCACTGCACTCACTAAGCCCATTACAAAGACACATACCTAATTTGAGGTCAGCCAGATGAGTGGTTTGAGAATTTAATATTCTGATATTAACCTGATTAAGACAATATTCAGAATATGACGCTTCTTTGTAAACAGAATATGATTACCTTAACCTGAATATTGTCAAAGTCAGGATGAATAAAAAAACTTAATGCATATGAACAGAATATACTATTAATAATTCATGTCAACACCATAATTGCAATACTGTCTTGTGCAGAATAATGGTCTGATTATCACTGTAAATGTTAACATGATCAATGATTGGTTGATACACTGAAACTATCTGACTTGAGTTTAGACTACATTGTTATAATGATATTTCTGTCTTTGTCATGATTGGACTACAAGGCTACTTTACACTCATTCAGTGTACAGTGGTTATTACCAAAACATGAGGCAGCACTCTCTTGCAGGATCTCTGAGACAGTCATACTCTGCAGCTGGTATATGTCACCAGGAAACCCAGGGGTGGGAATCAGCTCATCAAGGTGCAGTGACATCCAGTCATCTAAACATAATTTGCTCAAAGTTTTAATAATATTGCAATTGTGACCATACACATACAGCACTGTTTTACTTACATTTTTTTGGAACGAAATGCTGTGAAAAATGCTAAACATGCATCAACATTCCATTACTTTGACTATACATCTGTTTGTTTACACTTTCTATACACTTTCTACTCTTTCTACACATCTCAAAACATGCTGAATGATTCACCTCCAAAAGAGGCAATGTAGCCACATCCTCCTGAAATTCTTGGCAATCTTGTGATGAGGACCACATCAAACAAAGGTGCCTCCTTCAGCATGTTCCTCAGACGCATGATACTGTGTCTGTGGAGGAAAATTGGAATTTAGGAGGGGAAGTGGGTCAATCACCCTAATTTCTTGCCACATAATGTATAGATAGTAGTTCAACTTCAACTTCAAGTACACCATGGGGATGTTCAAATACAATTACCTTTATAAAATTATTTTCATATTTATGAACATGTCAACAGTAACCACAGTATATACAACTACCAAGATATTTAAACAACATATAAGGATATATCATGGATATCCCCACGGGTGTGCTTTGGCCACTGGTAACCATAGCCCACGGCTATGGTTAAAAACCCTACGACCATGAGTGATATATTGCTTTGATACAACAGTTCCATTACCAACTAACAAAGTTTTGACATCAAAATGTATTTTTTACCGCTTAGTTTTAATTCCCGTTCGTTCATCCTTCTGGGCTTAGTTTTGTGTCTCACGTTCCCAAGCAATGCAACAGTTAATCAATGGCTTGGAAACTCAGGGAGAGCGGCTATATTGTGCTTGTGTGCATGCCTGTTTGCTTGTCTGTATGTCAAATGTCAAGCTCCATATTCACACTACTCCATTCTCTGGAGAGAACTGACAAATTTGCTATGAATGAATGGAACTTTAAGATTGGGCAACTCAATGGAAAATGTAGAGTTATTGTTAGCTGTGAAGAATCACGCATGGTATATTGTGGGATATACCCATGGCTATTGGCACATAGAATAAGTCTTGTCCAATCAGAAATTGCTTGTTGTATAAACTGTAATAGGCCGAGTCCGAGACCAGAGTCTGTCTATCAAGTTCCCCAGCTTTAGGCTATACCAGCTGTTTTGAAGTTGTTGACAATAATTGGAAAGTAGCAGAAAAGTTAAGGCCACCATATAACTGTTAAAACACCATTAGTGTTTTTGGTTTTAGAGTTCTCCAGAGGACCTTTTAACCTCCTTTTAACAGGCCCTACTCATGCACATTCATCACAGACAAAGTGCAGCTAAACAGCTGCTTATAAAAGCTGTCTGCTTGTCACCTACTCCAATTTTGAAAGTGCAAAGGAATGGCATTATAACTGACAACAGGAATGTCAAGTCATGGACCTTAAATCACACTGTTTTGTAACTTTGGCACATTGATTATAGCCTAGAAATGTAGGCTACAGTTGCTGCAAATTTCTCATGGAAGGTCTAATAGTACATTTTGCATTCAAGGAAAAAACATAAAACCATAAATAAAACCATAAAACTACAATAACACCATCCGACTAAATGCGTTATATTAATTTACAGTTGGTCTGTTGTCAGACTATTAGATTGCGACTGATCTGGTAGGAAATTTGGAAGCTGAGCAAAAAGATTGAGAATCAGTGATATGATTTATATGAACAGCTGCCAAGGATTGACCAATGGAAAATTCTTGTCCACATTCGTCCGAAAAATATGCTGCGTTGTTTGGTGTGCTACCCTTAATTTGGCTGGCTATCAGGTATAAGATTTCAGGCTAGTTTATGTAGCTGAAGTAATACTACATTCAGCAAGTAATAACATGGTAATTTTTCCACTACAATTATCGAGATTAACGAGATTCTCTTTTCTGACTGTCTGATGAGATGGGAATTAACTTTGTTTGTGTTTGATGGACTAACTACCATGTAATGTTAAAACCATAGACAACTTGTAGTCTTGGTTCATGGTTACTACTGATTGTAATTTTCCTGCATGACCCCTGGCAGTTGGGCTAGCCCCTTGAGTCGTGGATCTGCAAAAGGTTTCTTCCTAGACTAACTAAACATAAGGGAGTTTTTCCTTGCCCCTGTTGCTCTTGGGTGCTCCTTCTGTAAAGCGCCATGAGACAATACTATTGGCGCTGTATAAATAAAGGCGCTGTATAAATAAAACTGAATTGAATTGTATAACTGACTACCTTTTAAGTAGATCAGAAAAAATTTAATCACCATTCTATATTAATGATTTTATGAATGGTAACTATCGATGGTTACAGTTCAGTGGAAAGAATGACTCGGCGGAGGCAACCCCGCTCAGCACTTCACAGAGTCCTTCGCCTCCTCCTTGCCATTATTTCCATGGAACTGGTCACCTCGCTGGCTGTTGTTTCTTACTTAATCAACTGTTTATATATGCTCAAGCAGGCATAGGCAGTTTATTCTGTGGAGGCTGATTTCAAAAGTATAGCCTCAAACTGCAGTCATTACAATTGGTGCTAGTACAACAGGAGTAGTTATTCTCAAGAACAGTTATTCCTAATCAAAAGGTGTAATTAGGACTTATTTGGAAACTCTTGGTTCTTGTAGCTTTGGGTTTTGTTCCAATGAATAGACCATCTTTTCTAAGTATTATTGAAGAAGAATAACTATTCCTCTTGTACTACCCTACCTTACCTTGGTTGGCATGGGGCCTTACAAGCCCCATGCTAACCAAAGCATATTAAGATCATACAGCCAGTTAAAGATGAACATGTGTGTAATATAAAGTGTTACCCCTAATTTGATATGAGCAAATAATCATTCATTATCATAAATAACTAGATTGGTTACTTGGTTGTTTTTCTTTTTTTGGTTTGGGGCACAGCTGTCTTTACCTACTCCGAGGGGAGGCTCACATTCACACAATTTGGAAACATCTAGGCTACACCATTAAAATTCTAAAATTCACCTTTATAGTGTTTACCACAAGGGAGTCCCATGCCCATAGATCATTTTTTCCCTCCTGTAATAAAATTGTATCACCTATTTATCATCATTTTATCACATTTGTGACAAAGCAATATCTTACCTTACACAAAACAGAATCCGCTGACTTTGTTTTGCACATTCAAAGTAAGACTGCAATAGCACCAACTTGCGTGCATCTGTATCACCTACAAGGAAGTCTCTACACACACACACATACACATACACACACACACACAAAGTCTTGACTGGGAAACTTTAACACTGGTAATGTATCGCTGTAATGTAACTGCATACATATGTAAATGTACTTGATGTACTTGAGGCAACTACCTTAGGGTCTGAGAAAATGACTGCTCTGTGTAAAATTCATTGAGCAGATAGAGGCAAGAGTCATTCTCTCCAATGTTGAGTTGGTTGTTGATTTGCTCCAAATCTCTTTTGTTGAGGAGACGGGAAAATGTGGACACCTGCAACCAATCAGTAAGTATTTTCTTATTCAACGACATACTGACAACTATTTACTATTATGTTGATTGTGTAGTGCTATTGGTTGGTTATATACAAAGGACACAAACCTCAAGATTAAGTCCTTCTTGCTCTTTTCTGTGTTTCATCAGTGTCTTCATCATGTTGCCATGGGGCTGTTTGACAAAATATACTTCTAGCAAGGTGTCATGACCTGAAAAGTCAGGATTTGATGCCTTCAGCACAGAGTCAGGAGTTGCACACTGGAGTAACTTTTCCTTTGCCAAGTCAAGAATGTGTCTTTTGTCTGAATCTGCCAGTTCAACATTACTTTCCGAATCATGCAATTCCTGATAGCGGGACACAATATCTGGACAACACTGCAAAAGAACCGATGCGCATGTGTCTTCAGTATATCCTATAATGCAATCATGCTTTTTCCTTAAGATATCTGTGGCCTCTTCTTCATACATGTCAATTGTCACAAATACTTTTAACCAGTTCTCCAGTTCATTCTGCATTTCCTTAGCGTAAGGTGGGAGGATGTTGTTGATCTCCACACAGTGTTTCTCCAGACGGTTTAAAAGCGGTGTAGGGAACTGTTCATACACAGTGCTCTTCTCCTCAATGACAATAAGGCGGAATTCATCTTTTACTCTGCACTTGACACGATGAGACCCAAGCCCAAGATCCACATAGTAGCTCCCCCCCAACTTGACATAGCACTGATTCAGGGCATCATAAAGGCTCTCATAAAGACTCTGAATATTCAGCAGTATCACTGGTGTCCCTGTCTCCATACATGCCTTCACTCTGTTTACAGTGCGACACACCTGGGAATACTCTTCATCATGTGGGAATCCTGATCCAAAGATGACCTCAGTGGTCTCTTCAGTGATAATTCCCTTTAGTTTCAGTATTTGTAGGGCAACATGGTTTGTTGTTGGTAGCAGAAGATACCGGGAGGTAAAACCTGATGTGCCTTCTTCCAGGTTTTCTCTAAGCAATGAAATTGTGTCACATTTCTCAGTTTTCTGAGCAAAAACATCCCAGAATATTTTAAGAATATCAATGGAGTCAAAACCACCAAAATTCCGCTGAACTGCTCTGGTAAGCTCCTCATTTGAAGGTCTTCCATTTTTCTCTATGGCATATGAAACAACTAGCTTCACAAGACTGTAAAAGTCCCTCAGTCCAAAGAATTCACTGAACTTTTTCTGTTCATTAAGCACCTTTTGGTAGAACTCAGTCAGAAAAGAAATGAGTATCTTAATTTCAGGGAGTATGTGCTCCTCCTCCTGGGGACATATAGCAAGAGCTGTGTTCTCCAATTCCTCTAACTCTGGAGATGTTCTCAGAACTAGAATTCCTCTGTTCATCTTTGCTGGATCCAGTGACCAGTTAGAGATCCCAATGAATGAAACCTTTTTGAAGTCTTCAGGATGCTCATCATCAACGCAACCATATTCCAGAAGGGGATGCAGTGTTTTCAAAGGCATCTTTGGGGAGTCTTCTGCCAGTCCAATCTCATCAAGGACCACTACTGAGACATATTCATCTAGATTCTTGTCCTTTTGGAACTGTGCACACTGTCTAAACACAGAGATGATTCCATCAGGGGAGGAGTGAGGACTGCACTGAAAGGAAGCAAGTTGGGCTTTTTTGAGGCCTTTGAAGAGTTCCCTTTGGGAGCTTTTCCCCTGCATTGCATGGGCAGCTATAGTCTTGGATAATGATTTGGAACTCCCAGGTTTTCCAACGAGGAATAATGGTATTCTCAAATTCATGCACACAACCATCATAAAGACATTTTCCTTCAAGGCATCATTCTTTGCCACAGATGGTGGACAATCAACATTTTCAATGAACACTTTTTTGCAAGACTCTATCTCTGTTCTGATAGCCTCTGAAGTTAAAGACAATTCCTTAGCAACCTTTTCCAGATATTCACCACGCTTTTCAAGAGAGGCCATGTAGCAAACTCCAATGGCAAGGATGAGGGATCGTACCAACTCATGGACACCCGTGTTGGGCCTGTGTTCATCCATTTCAGGGAATAATTTGTGCTTTTGTTGATAAAACCACATGACTGTTTTCATGCAACGCTCAATGTCTCTGAGACTGACCATTCTACATTCATCAGTTAAACCAACCATATGCATCTGTGAAGCAGAGATGACCTTTGTGAATAGGGACTCATACTCTTTTTCAAGATGTTCTTTTTGGAAGAATGTTTTAACCATCTGGTGGATGTATAATTCTTGTGTCTTCTCATTTAATTTTCCAAAGTCCCAGACAAGAGGTGAAAGACTTGGTGGCAAAGGCTGAACTCTGTAGACCAGCTGTCTCATTGGAATTCGCCCAAGTTTCTCTTCTGTATTCTCAGACCTGACTCGGTATCCCAGTCCTGCTTTCTCCAGTTGTTCAATGGCTTCCTGTGAGTGCTTCTTATAGGGATTACATGCGGCAATGATTTTTAGACGATGTGCATCAATCAGTTCTCCATTCACAGATTTGTCACAGATCACTTCCTTTATAGCATTCACAGCTTCTGTTGTGTTTGCCTCATCAAAAAACAGAACAGTGTCCATATCTTGAGTTTCATTCGATTTTGAAATCTCAACAGCCTCTTGAACTTTTCTGTAAATTGTTTCTGATGTTGTCCCTCCATGAACCCTTACCACAATCATATTTTTGCCCTGTTTCCCAGACCTCAGCATCTCACACATGAATTGCACAAGTCGAGTTTTCCCACATCCAGTTTCACCCATGATGATGACAGGAATGTCAGACTCAAACCGGAGATGAATGGCAAGAATTTTCATCACATTGTCAAGTGTCAGCTGATATGTGTCATCTGGATCTGTGATGTTGTCTACACCTAGAACTCGACTTATGATGTTCAGCTGTTCCTTCCGTTCAAGCTTCTCAAAATCAATATTAAATGGAACCTTTTGTGCTCTCAATTGGGTAAAAAGCACTCTGTCGATCACCCTCTTTTCAACAATTTCTCCAGTGCGAGAATCAATGGCATCAAGTTCATGAATGTGGAACCCCAGAAAAGTCATAGAGTTGTTGTCAGCATTAAACATGATGTAGGGGTGGGCTTCTTGTTCCCAACGTCTTCTGAGTTGGAATTCTTTCAGAACAGCATCTTCTTCTGGGTTCATCTCTTTCTCAGTACTTTCGTCACTTATCATCAGTGATCGCATGGAGAAATCCTTGGACATTGTGATCATGAATTTTACGACAAATTTCTTGAAGCCAGTCAGGTCTTGACTTAGCATGTCACTGCAAAAAACTGACTGCTCACATTTCTTTAACTGCATGTTAAGGAAGTGTGTGAAGTTTCTGAGTTCTCCCCAGGAGGGTGTTCTGTTGTCACAATAATGCATGAGACATTGTAACCACTCTTTAGGAGAATCCTCACAACTTCCGGGTGTGAATGAAAAACTCTCAAGCTGATTCTGTTCATATCTTTTGAAGTATTGGTATGTCCGCTGGAAGGCTTCACTGGAAAATTCTCCCATATCCATTAGCTGATACTCCTCATCACTTGGACATCCCTCAGAGAGGTGCATTTGTGTTTCCTCTGGTGACAGGCATTTGACATTTGGGAACATTTCCAGAAATGCCTCTTCTATTTCCGTAGAAATCTGTGCAATACACAAAGTTTAGCAAGATACGTAGACAATGGGCTAATGTGAAAAAAAATATTAAAACCATTGAATAAATAAATCAGTAAGGTATGATTCCTTTTCTAAAATGATCTTGACAATCATTGATCAATCATTCAATCATCATTTTCATTAAATGCCATGTCCCTAAAGTCACTAATTCACTACATTACTATACCTCTGAATTGTGTTGATCACACTCTCTGTTTCTTCGTCTTGTGTATTCAACCAAGTATACATGCGATTTACTGCACCTCCATATGGATCCGTCTGGACTCTGAAAGCATCTCAACAAAAACAGCTGGAGCAGGAATGAGTAAAGACCTTTTGTTACCTGAAAACAAAAAAACAACAACAAAAAAAAAGAAACATTAAACATAGTCAGGGTATTCACAAAATATCACAAGGTCAAAAGTAGCTCCTAACTGGTGAATTCAGGAGAAACTCATCACGGAAGAAATCCAGCAGCTTGACACACACACTCACAGAAGAAAGCACCGACAAAAAACAAATTGTAAGATAACTAAAGATACCAGTCAGTAAGCACAGTGGAAGTAGTACCATAGGACAATAGAGTAGAATGTGTACTATGGCAATAGGACAATAAAGAGAGACAATACAAGGATACCAGTGTAAATACTTTTAACTAACAAGAATGTAGACATCAATAGAAAACAACTAGTATAAATAATAGTTACAAAGTTTTAGTCTCAGAGTTCTTTGCAAATATGAGACTTTTCTATCGAATACAAGATGACCCTGAATATAAGACACCCTCCCCCTTTTCCAAATGTAGACCTTGCCTTATATCGAAAATTATTTTATTTGAAAATGCTGATGAAAACTCATTGGAAAGTATTTTAAAAGTTATTGTCATAAACATCATAAAATTAACATCATAAAATTAAAACACAAGATCAAGTTAATTGATGTTCTGGATAAATTTGTCACATTTAAACTGAATGAACAGTAGCCTACCATAAATGATGATTTTTCATGAAATTTCAAACATTGCATTGTAATAGGCTATAACCCATCCAAGTAGAAAAGGCTGTCAGAAAACCATGTACATTAATCATTAGATCTGACTGTGTAATTGGGTACAGCCTTGCATGTCAAAGTGGGGAGTGCACGACTGCGAGACACTAAAACATATCAGTGATGCACTTCTCTCATATACACCATCAAAGGTGGGAGTTTGGTCCCGACTGTGAAACACTCCAACACAGTGATTTACTTCTCTAATTTCTAACTGATTTTCAACCTTTCTTCTAAAGGTGTTGGCATGTCTAAAAATACTGACGTTTGATCAGCATTGCCTATGACGTTTGATCAGCATTGCCTATGAGTGAGTTTTCTTTAGTGTGACCGCTGAAAAAGACAACCTCTCCAGTTTTGAAAGTCTGTCCAGGCGCAGGGCAACACAGTAGCAGTGACTGTCCATTGCGCCCCACTGGAGACTATGCATATTTAGAGAGTTTCTTCTCCAAATATGATCCTAGCTACGTGCGCATTTTAAAACAATATCCTGAATATTATCAAAATCGGGCCATGGGATATGTAAACCAAGTCATTCTTTTACACCACTTAAGCTCAATTTTAAAACTTGTTCAAGCATAATCTCCTAGCTCTTCATTGCGTGTGGCGTTGTAAGCTTTGTACTTTGTTAAGGACGTTTTATAGTCCAGACGACAAGCATCTTTGAGCTTTATGAATTCATAGTTCTAAGTCATCTCTTTACAAAGAATAATTAACAAAGAATTGAAGTGTTAAAAGTGGTGACATCTGGGACAACTGAGTAGTAGTCTAGGTGACTTAAAATTCATCTAGATTGGTTTCAATCACGTTATCTCACTTCCTCATTTCCCCGTTAATCACTGGATTGTCTTCACCTGCTTTCACTGGCTGTTCCCTATCGTTCTCCCCAGCTCTGCCCCAGTAACCTGATCCGATGCCTGTTTGACCACGAGTGCTCCTGCCTGTCCTTCCCTGCTCTGCGTGCCTCCTACACCTCCGCGCCAAGGGCGCACTCACGAGCACACTCACACTCCCTTTTCCCGCAATCCTTAAATAAAGACTGTAGTAACTTGATGCAACTGTGGTCCAGTCTGTCTGTTTCGTGACAAAATCAGAAGGCAGCGCTTACATGCCTACTAGCCAGGTATACTTGACCTGTCGCTAATCCCCCCCCCCCTTGGTGACATTCCAGACACCATCCCCTACTAGAGTTGCAAAGAAATATTTTGGGAGCATTTAGTTTGCCTGTAAAAATGAACACCTTATGACTTTTGTGGAGACCAAATAATCTGATTTCAGTAAGCCTGCATCAGTGAAAGCCTGCCATCACTTGGTTGCTTCCATTACAAGCCAACACCTCTTCTCATGAAGCAGAGAGAAAAGCGCTGGCTAATTTGTTGCAGTTGCATTTCAGCACCAATTTGCAGTAAAAGTAACTCAAAGAAATTATCCATTGGTGTCCCTGTGCACAGGCCTTTAGTGGTACGGTACAGATGCCATCATTCCATAAGTGAAAGATAAAAATCATCACACACTGATCATTACTAAACTCATTTTTGCGTTTCACTAAGCACCTCATCAGGTTTACTCTGCACCGTGAATAAATCAGGTTCCATGTCTCATGACCTTGTTGAGTGATATTTGAGGAGGGCATAAGGGGCTTATGTTATACTTACCACAGGGGGCACATCGAAGTGAAATAGCCTTGGCACTGTGTCAGTGGGCTTATCCTCATATGCTTGAAACTGCTGGATGATGTGCTCTGGTCTCAGATGTGATTCACTGAGTCTGATGGTTTTATGGGTGAAGCCTTCTTTTTTTACATCCTCCATTGCATTCACAAGACTTTTCACGTAAAGTGATTTTCCTTGGAAAACATTAATGATAAATGATAAATTAATGATGATTTCCAATAAACTTGTAACACTTGTAACACAATGTAACACTTGTAACACAAATAACATATCATTTCCCAAATTAATGAACAGCATGGCCAATGCTACTGTAAAATGCAACTCTGTCATTATGAAATGGCTGACTAGGTTGGTTGTATTCTCTATGTAAATAGTACAAAGTGCCTCTACAAGTTTGTCAACAAAAGGTAAATAAATTGTTAACTACTGTGGGCAAATCCCATGCTGGTCTTATTAATGTTAGCCAATTTTAACATTAGGCTAACATTAGGACTCACTCTAACTTCTATCAAAAGACTGTAATTATTGGCATGGGCAGCAATGATTAATGCATATTTACACATTAGATCTTCACCAATAAACACCTCTTTTCATTGTAAGACTGTGCTTCCAAACAGTAGCCTATAAGCTATATAGTCATATTCAGAAAGGCAGCAGGGAGCCATTTTAAACCTTCTGTAATAGGGAATTTTGTCAGCATTAACACTGGTATTGCTATATCTGACAGCATAATTACAGTCATACCATTCAGTTAAGATAGTTGGGTGCAGTTTCCCATTTAGGGCAGTGCAATGTGCAATATCAGGGAAATTAGCAATGTCAAAAAGGTAATAAACAAGTTTATCCCTGTCTAATAAAACACATGATGTACACCAAGAGAAGCCTTAACACTTCATTCTAATTTGTACTTTATGAAGGTGTAAATTGATGGAATTTCAGAAAGTATAGATTATGCCAATAATGTTGCCGCATAACATTGACATTTATTAAATGCAATTTCATACCCATGTCTGTATATTTCTGTCCCATTTATAAAATGCAGATTCTGTTCTATTTATAAAATGCAGAAATGCACCAAACAATTATTTTGCACATACAGACCACTGCTCAAGGTTCAAGTGCTCATGAGTTTTGTAGATTTTGTTTTTACAACACATACCAGATAACAAAAATTTGGTGAATACAAAATCTTCTTGAAAACTGTGTAAGGGATTGACTTCGTAAATAAATGTCTTGCTTAACTCTCTTACCCATGCCAGCATTCTCCGAGAAGACAAGTTTGGTCATTTGTGGAAAATTCTGAAAGCAGTGTAATTTTCCAAACCCATCTTTAGTCTCATCGGGCATTTTGTGTTGTGCCTTGAGGTACTGCTTAATCTTTTCATTACGGTGTGGATCCTCTGGCAGTGTTCTTTTGTAGTTGTCAAAGGCTGTGGTGACATAACTATGGTTGGCTTTCAAATCACAGCAAATAATCAACCTGTAAGATGCTGTGATTGATCTGTCTTGAGTTTTTGACAGTTTGTAGAATGTTGACTCCAGTTGTCTTGAGACCTCATGATTCAGCTTGTCTGCATTGAGTAGACTGTAGGTCTTCTCATGCCTGCTGCCAGACTGGAGAGATCTTCGAAGAATAAGTTCCACTTCCTCTGCTGTTGTCTCAGGTGTACAGATCAGGATCTCATCATAGCTTGGCAGAGGTTGCTCTTCATCTCTGTACACTGACAGACAAAGTGGTGCCATTTCAGCATACTTACAGGAAATGAGATTTGGTTTTCCAGACTCCAAACCAAAAGGCAGTTGCCTTTGCACTATGGCTATTGTTGTTGAATTAGCTATATGCTGTATGGTTTCCCCAAGTACATCTAAATCCACAAACTTATCAGACACAAGTCCTGAGAGTTTGTTTTGATATGTCCTCCAAAGCATCACAATCTTTTCATCACAGTGGTTTAGGTTTTCAAACATTGATGAAATCTCATCCTCTGTCATTGTAAAAGAAGATATTTGTTCAGAGGAGTGCCCCCCTTTGAATTTCATTTGATTATCAAGCACATCATTTTTTGTTTTCTCATATTTTTCACTCCATTCTTGGACCCAGTCATCGTCATCTTGATGCTCGTCTATATGTTCCATCACAAAATCTCGATATTCATCAACACTTTCTGAACCTATTCCTCCTTCATGTGCTTGCTCTTCACAATACATAATTCCTGCCTTACTCACTTCCTCAGTAAGTCCAAACCCTGTGAAGTACTCTATGTGATCTGGGTAAATGCTGAGGAATCTCTTGAGCTGGGCAGAACCTTGTGTCCCACTATCTTCAACTGGAGTCTGGAGTGCATTGGTTAGGGCAATCTTTACATCTTCATCTGTGATATCCTCTTTCATAATGGACAACATGTTGAGCAGACTACCACTAATCTCATTTTTGTACTGTACTTCTGCCATCGAGCAGCATAGATTAACCAGCTGCTTTGCTGTGAAGTGATTCAGAGTATAGTATTTATTCCTTTTTGCCTCCACATACTTTAGCCACTCTGAGAGGCAACACTTCATGCTTTCGCAGAGTCCCTTCAGTTCCACCAGCAGAGGTCTATTTCCTTTGATTTCAACATTTGTGAGACCAAAGTTCACCCAGATTTTGGCTTCACGCTCACGCTCACAGTATGCAGTCATCTCCCAGTCTTTGAAAAGAACATGACCAGCATTACAAAGTTCAATGAAGGATCTTCCTACATTGATTATGAGCTCTAACACCTGGAAAAGAAGTTAGAACAAAATATATTTTTTAAATTAAAAGAAACTAAAGAATTGCAAACTTTGTAACAAGAGATGCTAAAATGTCACCAGAAGTACAAAAGTGCATTCTGACTTGATATCATATAGCGTAGAATGGCAAGCTAAGATTTTTTACTGATCCATACAGAGTACATTCATGGGAAGGTCAAATTGGAAGGTTTACAGAATAACATGGAAAGAGAAGTTGCATAGAGCAAGTGATGCCACACCATATTCTGGAATATGCATTTCAGACCATACATCTGCTTTGCAGAAATAGTAGTGTCTCTGTCTTTCACTAGCTGTCCCTGGCTGGAGCATGGAGCATCAGGCACATAAACATACCTAACATTGTCTGCTTTGCTCCACCATATGAAATTATACAATAATCTGCTATTGAAATACTTTGTAGTCTCTGACAACTGGATGATTATGTTATTCACTGTATAATATTTCCATCACTGTATAATATTTCCATCAGAATGAGGGACGAAAAAGCAATACATGTCTACAAAAATTAGAGCTGACAAAAAACACTATGCAATCAAGTCACGTAGCCTGCCATGTATGTGATGCAAAGATAATTTAGTAGGCTATGGTCAGATTCGCTTGCTGAGTCCCTGAGATGAAACTGCTCCTTAACATGGACGGCCATAGGCTGTAACTGACTTGCACTTTAGTCAGACTTGAGTCACAAATTTAATGACTTCAGACTTGACTTGACAAAAGTGATGTGTCTTGAGTCTAAATACATTTATCCAAGTGTACATATTTAGCCTTTTTACAATTACATATTTCACGCATGTTGCCAGTGGATGGTCCACATGAGTTTTACGGTTTATGAACGTGTGTATGCACAAGACACAAATATTGTTTATGTTACATACAGGATAAACTACTGGTGATTGTGTGTTGAGATTGCATAATGTTATGCAGCATAATGATGCAGGCATATTGTTTATCATCATTGTGTAGCCTACCTGTCAATGCAAGAGAGAATAAGCTCATGGAGGGTTAAGGTTCAATATGCAAAGTTTGCCAAATAAGGCCATCATGAAGGAAAATAGGCTTAACACCCCTTTTTTAAGTTACATTATAACTCACATTATATTTTTTTATCTCAGCCAAAACCCACAAATGACTGAGTAGCCTAGATCACTATTTGTGTAGGCATAAAAATTATGTTTTTCCAACACTTGCAACAATGCAAAACTCAACCCAATGCCCAAAGTTGAATAAGTCTGCTAATATCTGAAGACTACAAAACATAGTTATGGGCAGTTATTAACGTAAATGTTTTAGCATCTCCTCCATCTATGTTTTTTGAGGGTTTCCTTCACTGTAGATTTTTTTAGCTATTTCAGGCATATAGACTTGTTCATATATGGAGATAACATAGTCTCAGAAAGATTTATATATATCGGAATGATTATATTTGTGTGTGTGTATATATATGCATTTAATAAATATACAAATACAAATATAGAAATGTAAAAATGTGACAAATAAACCAATTTGTATAAATAAACATGTATTTGTAAACATATTTTCAGTATTTGAAAATAAATATGCTTAACTTTGTATGCGGATTCTCTATGTGGATGTTGATCACTTTTTGACTTTTCTCTCGATCACAAAATTTTAACACATTCTTACTGCTAACCCTCAATCCACAAATACATACCACCAAATTTGAATGTGAATACACCCTCCCCTGAGCAACCAGTACAGCGCAGCGTTGTGTAGTCATATCTGGGTAACTGCAACTAAAGATACCCTTTTTTGCTAGCATGGTTAGCAATAGCTGTTGTTGCTAGGGTGACCAGACTCCTGGTTTCTGGCAGGACACTAGTTAGACCCAGAGTGATAGATATGGCTCCAATTAGACTGTGAAATTGTCCCAGTTTCCAGTGCGTGCCTACAGATATGACCCTGTTCTGACCAAATTCTGTTTTCACATAAGGCCAGACTATACCTATTCTAAGAAATGGCACTACAACACACAAGAAACAGTTAATACTACCCATCCAGCTAATCCATTGTTTGCTTCCCTGTTGTTCATTGTGTAGTTGCAATTACCCAGCTGTGACTGCACAACACTGCCCTCTACTGGTTGTTCAGCAGAGGATGTATTCATATTCAAATTTGGTGGTCTTTATTTGTGGATCCCGGTGTGCGGAAAGACAGTCTCAAAATTATGGCATCACAAGAAAAGCCAAAAAGCGATCCACAAAACCAGAATCCATATACAAAGACAAGCATATTTATTTTCAGTTCTCAAAAATATATTTACAAATACAAATAATTTATTTATACAAACTAGTTTATTTATTTGTATGTCATGTTTTTATTTATATGTTTGTATTTGTATATTTATAAATTAATATATTTATAAATTATATGATATATACATTATATATTAGTATATACATATATACATTTGATAAATATACAAATATAGAAACATAAAAATGTGACAAATAAATAAACTAATTTGTATAAATAAACACGTATTTGTAAACATATTTTCTGTATTTGAAAATAAATATGCTTGACTTGTATGTGGATTCTGTTTGTGGATGTGGATCACTTTTTGGCTTTTCTCTCTATCACGAAAGTTTAACACATTCTTACTGCAAACCCTCAATCCACAAACAATCTTTTTGAGAGTATTTTGTCTCTATTTTCATATTGTATTATTCTGTGGCAAAATCAAAGACCTCTTTATAGATGATAAAAATTATATTTAATGTGGCTTTTGGTAGAATAATCTTCGAACCTGACGGCCAAGTGAGGGAAAATACTTTAATTAAAGACATTATATTTACCTCTACATAATTTGTGATGCCATCTTCCCTGTCTTCTTGAGTGACAGTGATCAACATTAGCTTGTTCTGGAGTTCCTTGAGTTCAGTCAGGCTGTAAGGCCTATATTCACTTTTTCCATCTGAGGACACTTCTTTACATTTTAGCACAATGCAATTTTCCAGTGTTACCTAAGAGTTTCATAGGGGTAAGTCACAAGACCGAGAAGCAAATCGGGAACAACTTAATAACCCATCAATCAATGTTAACAGTTCAGCGGCAGACAGCTAAATGATTCCTAAATGATTTGATCATATTGACATGTGATCAGTACTAACAGGTATTTTACAAGCATTACAAGTTTTACAACACTTACTATTAGTGATCTGAGGAAAGTCATGGAAATAAAATTACATTGAACAGCTAAGAGTATTAAGAGTTTACCATTGTTTGCCCCAGAGGCCTTTTGATGGTGTAAATTCCGCTCTCATTTATATCTGTTGCCTGACGCAAAGATGACCTTTCCACAGATCCATGTGTTTCATAAGCTATCTCAAGCCAGTCTCTATTATTGTAGGAATCTCTCTAAAGAAGAATACAATGTAAGGAAAAATGTAGTCAATAAATACTCTGAAGTTGAGCTACAACTTTGTAGGTTGTCTTAAGTTATGCCTGTCAGTGAACACAATTATAGGTTTTCATAGCTTTCCCACACATACCAGCTTTTCCTTAAGAGTTTTATCATTTATAAGTTCTGACTGAACATCTCTCACTGCACTTTTGAATTCAGCAAATCCAGAATTTTCAGGTAGTCCATAAATGAGAGGTGCAGCAGCAGAAATGGCATCTCTGAAGTAGCACACTTTGTCAATATCCAGGGCATTTTCTCCAGCAGAGATTGATGCCAGCTCCACAAATGCAGATAGCTCTCCAGTGTCTTAAAGAAAGGAAAAGAAAAAAAAAGAAATTGTAAAATATTGCAGAACAAAGATGGTCTGTAATGCTGGAAAAATATGTCTAAATCATGTCTGAAGTGGTCAACAAATCAGTCTAAGTTATGAGTACAGTAATGTAGCTTTGCTTACTGCTGAAATCCCTTCATGGACTGTATTTATATAGCACTCTTCTATTCCTACGAGCACTCAAATCATTCACACACTGGGGGCAGGGGCTGCCATGCAAGGTGCCAATCTGCTCACCAGGAGCAATTTGGGATTCAGTATGTTGCTCAAGGACACTTCGATGGGGTCAGCTGGAGTGGGGCTCAAACACCCAGGTGTATGTAGCATGGAACAGCAGAGACAAGCACCCAGGTGTCTAATGCTATTTACACCCAAGCATACGTATGTGTATAGAAACAGTATATCAGTCTTGATCTGCTTTCCAAAGTGGAAAGTGGAGGTGCTTTCTTATGAGGCAAACCTGAGTCTAACCGGCTGGTTCCACCCGCAAAGGGTTCTCTAGCCATTAGTATTTCATTGACTGGAGTTAATTTTGGCATCAAAAAACTTTACATGTAAAACACCCGGTACCTCGATTTTGTGTCTCCTGTGTTGTGTTATTACCTTGTAACTTATGTGTGACGACACAAATTCAATGACGGCTAGTGACTTTATGTCGTACATGAGGGAATTTACCACACTTTCTTGACAGTGTTCCGTCAGACTGTGGGAGTCCAGGTATGTTAGCGTCATATATACATAATGAAATAACAAACATATAAAGTAATTTAAATACAATGCTTAGGAGCAATTAAGGACAGTCACGTTTCACAGACAGTAGAAGATTTCTGTCTGTGTCATATCTGTCAAAGTTTTTGTTGCTACATCTACTAGCCAAATAACTGTGTTTGGGTTGATGAGATCAGGAGTACACTATGTGCAGTAGACGTAGACGTTTTAATTCGTCCTCAACGCCTCCCACTGAGATTGACGATTCCTCTGTCCTTCTTGTTCTTTTACTGTATATGGTTGTAATCCATTATTCACTTATAATGTGTCATCTCGTAGAGAATTGTGAGAAATGTGGACACAACACCTACTGTAGAGCAAAGATTCTAGAGCGGAGCAAGATAGATTTGTGAGGTAATGGGCAGTTTCGCGCAACATTGCAAACATGGAGGTAACCAGGCTATAATTGGTTACTTTATGAAGAATGAAATAACAGCCACGCAAGGAAATTCAAGCATCGACTTGAACCAGAGGCTCACCTAGAGGACAGCATTGGTTGGCTCACCTTCGCCACTGACTAACATCTGATCTGCAGCTGGCAAGGATGCTAGTGAGTGAGCTATCTTATCCTTTCCCCTCGTTGGTCACCTTCGCCACTGACTAACATCTGATCTGCAGCTGGCAAGGATGCTAGTGAGTGAGCTATCTTATCCTTTCCCCTCATTGGTCACCTTCGCCACTGACTAACATCTGATCTGCAGCTGGCAAGGATGCTAGTGAGTGATCTTATCCTTTCCCCTCGCGTGCGCGCCTTCGTTTAGTTATCCCTATATGCACAAGGTATGAGCACATTATTGTGGCTATAGACATTACATTAGTTATTTTTATTAATGCTCGGCAACAATCATTGATCTGTAGTGTTGTAGTAGTCAAGTCCGGTCTCGGACTCGAATCTAGTCTCAAGACCATTTTCTGCTTTCTTGTTTTCTTCTTAGACTTGACTCGGTCTCTGCCCACAGTGGGAGGAGAAGGACTCGTAATTTCAGAGCGAGGCTTTGAGACCAACTGATTTATTTAAGCTCATGTTAATAAAATATTCAATTACCCATTATTACAAATCAATTTAAATAATAATTAAAAAACGTAGGAAATATTGACGGGCATTATTTGAAAATTACATCCTCTGGTATGCAAAGATTCTGTGTTCATTGAGGGACTACAGTTGCTGTAGCGATCACAGATACTGTGGTTGTTAACCTGATCTCGGTTATAGTTGTAAACAAGGGGTGCCCAACCAGTTGATTGCTAAGGCATTGCAGGTAGATCATGAAACATTCCAAGAAAAAAATGCTCTTTTTATACGTTTCATTTCTCTTCACTTTGGCTTTGACATGAAATTGATATAAATGGCTTGGTACAGCTGTTGCAAATTACTGCCTAACTTGCAGTAAATTAAGTCTTTCATCTCTTCTCTTCTAAGACAAGGTAATTTATACACTACACAAAAGTTCAATATACGCAAGACTGGTTCAAATACAGCTGTTTGTGTCTGAAGGTTGCAAGTTGCCTACAGTAGCTTAAATTTCCTGTTAAGGTTTCGAAAGCTCTGTCTGGGGATGAAATAATTTCTCTTTGACATCATTCGCGGAATACTAGCAGCATAATGACAGTTGTAGATGCTTCATAATATGGCATTTTGAAAAAGGTGAGTGTGAAGAACTTGGGATGTGAGTGTGGGAGGGTCTAGGGAGGTGGACGATTTTTTTCGTAATTTTGAAAAGCAGCTGGCAAGCCAAAAAGAGGTTGGGTTCGACTGTTGTAAACATTGGTTGAATGTATTATTTAAAAAGAAGTTTAAAAAATGTATGTTGATGACAGAGCAGCACTAAATCTTTCTACCTGTGGGTCTGGATTTCCATTACATTTATGCATTTAGCAGTCAGACGCTTTTATCCCTTTTATTCCCAGGCCTAAGTGTTGATTATCAACTGGGGTGATATTAAATCCTGGTTATAAAAACTGACTTATTTTTATGGTTTTGGTTTTGACTCCTGAAAGACTATCTCGACTTTGTCTCGCTTCCTCAAAGATCTCCGTCTTGGTTCCAATCCTTAAAAGACTCTGTCTTGACTCGGTCTGGACATACATTGATCTGCATCATTACATATCGTCATGAAGGATGGTGTTAGTTTTTCAGAAATGAAGCTGGCTTTCTAGCGGAATCTTGTAGCCGTTTGCTTCAGCTTTACACTATGGAACGGTAGACATGTGCTTTGCAGAGTGACAATAGCGATTTATTACTTCAATTTCATTTGTTTTTACCAATATTTGTTAACAGCAGTTATAATAAAATAAAGTCAGCATATAATGAGAGATCCTTTATTAGTTCAAGCACCACTCACTCTGCTTCAGTCCTCCTTGCTATAATATGTATGGTAGATATGGTCTCATTTACCCTCGAAATAATCATGTTCAATCAAGCCGAATTCAAGTGGTCTACAGTGCATCCGGAAAGTATTCACAGCGCTTCACTCTTTCCATATTTTCTTATGTTACAGCCTTATTCCAAAATGGATTCAATTCATTTTTTTCCTCACAATTCTACACACACCATCGGGTTCTTAGTCACCTGCCTGACTAAGGCCCTTCTCCCCCTGAATGTACCACAAATGGACTCCAATTAAGTTGTAGAAACATCTCAAAGATGATCAGTGGAAACAGGATGCACCTGAGCTCAATTTTGATCTTGTCAAACACTGTGAATAGTTATGTACATGTAGTTTCTTAGTTTTTTTACTTTTAATAAATTTGCAAAAATCAAAAAGACTTTTTTCACGTTGTCATTATGGAGTATTGTGTGTAGAATTGTGAGGAAAAAATGAATTGAATCCAGTTTGGAATAAGGCTGTAACATAACAAAATATAAAAAGAGTGAAGCGCTGTGAATACTTTCCGGATGCACTGTATATGTGTTTATAGACGCAAGCAACATCTGGGAACTTTGTTGTTACGACGTTGTTAATCCCCATTAGCAGAGTAAAGAAAATTGAAGCTCACCATTCACTTGGATGGGAATGAGGGGTAGCAGTTATACTGAACACCATTTAGTTAATTCACAGGGCATTAAACAATTTGGTAAACATAAACTAAGACTTGTTTTCACATAACTGATTGGTGCTAAGAATATGTACATTAGCAGCCATGTTTGTCTTGAACTCTCGTATTTGCTAACATTTAGCGTTAGCATATAATCAATGTACACATCAAACAAGCTGACCTTACTTGTTGAAAATAAGATCATATGGACATGTTAAAGTGTGAAAGTTGTCATGTGGGTAAATTCAGATGTAACCAATAGCATACATAGGTGGCATTTTGAGGGTTAGCTTGCTACAAGGCATCAAATGTCCATTGGCAACAGTTCTATTCTGGGTAGTAGTACTGCTGCTTCCGTTGGTCATGTGAAAAATGTGCATAATCTACACATGAATGTAATAAACGGCATCTTGTGGGCTTTATTCTTGTTGGCTGACATGCCAACTTTTAAAGCCATAACTCTGCTTAAGGAGATCCGATTGCATTTGATCCAATGTTATTTATCCACCCGGTTTACCCCTCTAATGGGCGTGTCAGCTCCTAGCTGCTGTGCGTGACATGGCATTGCCATTATGGATTTCTACTTCAGAAAACCTCTGTGACGATATTTAGCTTGCCAAAATGACACCCATAGTGCCGTACTTCCATACTTCTTCATAATCAACATATTTTTCAGCCAGTAATCTATTTTGCGCGTAGCGCTCTAGAATCTTTGCTATAGAGACTGTACAGCTGTACAACTAATGTTTGAAATTGCCTGCTATGTACTACTCGTATACTGATGCTGACGTGAAGTAGTATGCAGTATGCGACGCAGCAGCTTTGAAAATTTTGAACCAAAATGGTTATAGACATCTGGACAATAGTAGCAGATGTCTTTTCTTTATGACTGTCAATAGGTGGCGGATGTGCAGAGTATGTAAAACCTTCAGAAAAAGAAGACGGAAGTAGCGGTTCAGTATGCTGCGCGGCCGGTCACCGTTAATGATCCACACTACGTACTGGAGCGGGGAGTAGTGTCAGGTCTGCATCAGATCTGGCCACAACCACACCCCCTCACTCTGCTTCACAAACCCACAACTCCTTAATCAGCTCGTCACCTCGTTCACAGGCACTTCCTGGTTCGCGTGCACGCTCCCCTGAGTATTAATTGGTTTCACCTGGTCTCCACAATACTTAAGCAGCACTCCCGGGTCTCTTATCATCTGGCCTCGTCAATCCTCCCCTGGATCAGTTCCGAGTGTTGTCCCTCGTCTCCCGCAAAGTCTTTGTGCCTTGCGCTCTTTGTCCCTGGACTCACTTATTTTGGTATTGTTTAATCCATCGTAATCCATGCTTTGGTTTGTATTTTTTGCATTTATGTTACCTTTGTTCTATATTAAACTTCTGGGCGTTATAGTTATACCTTTAGTCCTCAGCTATCTTTAGCTGACGTTGACCTTGGCTTGCATTTTGCTTCTCTGTAAATAAAACCCCTTGCTTATACAAGTCTAGTTGTGTTTAGTCTGTGCCTGACAGAAAGCCAGACCGATTACTATGGAGGCAGAAGCCCCCGACCAATTTCGGACCCTGGTGGAGGAACTACGTCAGAGCCTGTTGCCTCAGTCAGCGCCTCAGGTCAGTGTAGTCGCTTCCCCTCCCGATCCACCACCGTACTCTGGAGATCCAGAGGCATGTGGTGGATTTCTGCTACAATGCACACTGGCCCTCGAGATGGACCCACGCCGCTTGAACGAGGTAAAGTAGCATATATCATCTCGTGGTTGGACGGCAAAGCCCTCCAGTGGGCAGAAAGCGTATGGCAGCAGGCTGGACCTACAACGCAATCGGTAGATGCCTTCGTTAAGCATTTCAGGAAGGTTTTCCAAACCCCTGTAGGTGACTCATCCGTATAAGAACAGCTGCCCCGCCTAAGACAGGGAACGAGTAGTATCACCGATTACGCCCTACGCTTCAGGACCCTTGCCGCTGCCAGTGGGTGGATCGAGCCTGCACTCATCACCACTTTTCGCCTGGGACTAGAACCTGATCTACGGTTGCACCTGGCCGCCTACGATGATTCTTGAACGTTTTATTCAGCTCACCATCCGGGTGTCGCACCGCAGAGAGGGATGCCTCTGACAGTGAACCCACGCAAGCCTCCTGACCAGTTCACCATGACTCTCCACCTGAGAACTACAGCCCGGAGACCCCCATGCAGATAGACACCGCCAGGCTAAGTTCCACTGAGCAACGCAGGCGGATAGAACAAGGTTTGTGTCTTTATTGTGGTGCTACGGGTCACCTCATCCACACATGCCCTGTTAGTCCGCCTCGCGTCCTGGTTAGTTCAGTCAGTTTACAGCCATCTGTATTATCTCCATTGTTGTTGCCAGTAACCCTCACTGCTGCAGGTGTCTCCCTCACTGCTCGGGCCCTCCTCGACTCCGGCTCAGTGGGGAACTTCATAGCTGGGTCTATCTGCCAACGTCTTCAGCTCCAGGATCAAGACTGCCCCAAACCCTACGCGGTTCACTCCATCAATGGTCGCCACATTACTCGCCAAGTTATCCAGCATGCTGTGGGCCCTATTACACTCCAAGTGGGGTGCTGCCACAAGGAGCGTATCGATTTACTGGTGCTCGAGGAAGCCACGGTAGACATGGTATTGGGTCGTCCGTGGCTAGTACAGCATGCCCCGGCTGTTAATTGGGCCACAGGGGAAATTCTGAAATGGGGAGATGAATGTTTCATTAAGTGTCTGTCTTGTCTTCCTGTCCCTAGGTCCCTGCATGATCACTCCGCACTGGTGTTGGGAACCACCTCGGTAGAGAGTCCACATTCCGCACGCAGCACTACAATACCTCACGAGTACCGTCACTATTCTGATGTCTTTTGTCCCACTCATGCAGCACAACCTCCCCCACACCGACCCTGGGACTGTGCCATCGATCTGCTGCCCGGTGAACCAGTGCCTAGAGGGAAAGTCTATCCGCTGCCCCTGCCCGAACAGAAGGCTATGGGAGAGTATATCCAGGAGGCTCTGAACCAAGGATACATCCGTCCATCTGTGTCCCCAGCAGCATCCAGCTTCTTCTTTTTGGCCAAGAAGGATGGCGGCCTGCATTGACTACCGTGAATTTGAATAAGATCACCGTAAAGTTCCGTCACCCTCTTCCCCTGGTCCCAGCCGCTCTGGAACAGCTTCGTGGAGCCATGATGTTCACGAAGCTGGATTTGCGGAGTGCCTACAACCTCATTCGGATACGTGAGTGGGACGAGTGGAAGACCGCCTTTATTACACCAAGTGGGGACTATGAATACAGGGTGATGCCCTATGGACTAGCCAATGCCCCCTTGGTATTTCAGGCTTATATGAATGAGGTGTTCCGGGAGCACCTGCAACGTTTTGTTTTGCATCATGTGTCCCTGGTACTCTGTAAGCTGCGTGAACATCACTTAATCCTGAAGGCAGAGTACTCTCCATACAAATCAAGTTCAGTTCCTAGGTTATCACATTTCCCCCCAGGGTGTCAAGATGGACCAGGGGAAGGTCAATGCGGTCCTCAACTGGCCAACCCCCACAACAGTCAAGGAGCTCCAAAGACTTCTGGGGTTCACTAATTTTTATCGAAGGTTCATTCGAAACTACAGCTTGCTAGTTTCCCCACTTATAAATCTCCTCCGGGCTAAACCTAAGACACTCCAGTGGTCACCTGAGGCCGACCAGACTGCCCTCCAAGAAGCTCAGTCCCTGGTACATCGGACAGGTCAACCCCGTCACATTTAAGTTACATTTACTCTGAGTCTGATTCACGACGGACCCGCCTTTGCCGCTCCTGTTGGACAACGGCCCGGCCTATTCGGTCGATGCCATCCTCGATTCCAGATGCTGGAGGGGCCGCCTGGAGTACCTAGTGCACTGGGAGGGGTACGGTCCGGAAGAACGCTCGTGGGTCCCGAGGGAAGGCATCCTGGATCCTAACCTACTTATGGCTTTCCATGCAGGCATCCGGATCATCCTGCTCCCTGAGGTAGAGGTCGTCCCAGGCAGTGTGTCCGGCGCCCGGGCAGTCGCGCCCCAGGAGCAGTCACTGAAGGAGGGGTGATGTCAGGTCTGCATCAGAACGCCCCCTCACTCTGCTTCACAAACCCACAACTCCTTAATCAGCTCGTCACCTCGTTCACAGCCACTTCCTGGTTCGCGTGCACGCTCCCCTGAGTATTAATTGGTTTCACCTGGTCTCCACAATACTTAAGCAGCACTCCCGTGTCTCTTGTCGTCTGGCCTTGTCAATCCTCCCCTGGATCAGTTCTGAGTCAGCCATGTTGTCCCTCGTCTCCCGAAAAAGTCTTTGTGCCTTGCGCTCTTTGTCCCTGGACTCTCTTATTTTGGTATTGTTTAATCCATCGTTACACCGTGTGCTTTAGTTTGTACTTTGTGCATTTATGTTACCTTCTTGTATTTTTGTTCTATCTTAAACTTCTGGGCGTTATAGTTATACCTTTAGTCCTTAGCTATCTTTAGCTGACGTTGACCTTGGTTTGCATTTTGTTTGGCTTACCTGTAAATAAAACCCCTTGCTTATACAAGTCTAGTTGTGTTTAGCCTCTGCCTGACAAGTGTGTAGTACACATTGTGTACTTGGAGCAGTACGTAGTATTTAGTAGTTATTTCAAACATAGCATACAATTTCATACAGTTGAAAGAAGACAGTAAAATTTGTGTGCCTCAACACCTGCCTGTTTAATCTACACTTGGTAGATCACAGTGTTGTTTCCTCAGTTGCTATGTTCATTTTAATGTAAAAATGTAGCCCGGTTTACAGTTAGCAGGTAATAACGCTAACGTTACATAGGAAGGAATAGGGACAGCTAATGCATTAGCATGCTATCCTCCTCTGACTTCACAAACTATCATCACTGCCATCAGCATTGTTTGTTATAAGTTTAGTACACAGTTCTGATTTCAACTATAGAATTAAATGTAAATGCTGGACTTGACCTGGTTCTGCAGCACCAGCACTAGCACTGATCCACATTTCCACAGGTTTCAGCACCAAAATTTGTATAGCAAACTGTCAGGAAGGTTACATTCACAGAGCCTAGATAAGGGGGTCGGTAACTTTGATATGTAGCCTTTCACTATTATTTCAAATGATTAATTCTGACACTTCAAGGCAGAAACAGATATAAAGTATGTGTGCTAAAATAGTCAAATTTTGGATATCTGAACCCTGTTGAAATTATAGCATTAAATAAAATATTTTTGTTGAGACGATTTTGTTGAGACGTGTTCATGCCAGTGTAAAGCTAGCTGAGGGATTTATGGTGGTATTGGCCAGCGCAGGTAGATGTTGTACCTATAAGACATGAATGGGCTATGGTTGATCAATGACCAACACAATGTAAATAAATATTGTATGCATTCACAGAATGAAGATTTGACAAGTACAACACCCTATTTTTCCACTGTTATCAAGAATATTTTTGCAAAGCCTATTCCACAGACAGTAATATGAATGTTCCCTGCATTTTTTTGTGCACGCGCAAATGCATTTGTTATTGTGGGTGTTTTATTACCCTCTTTCGCTCAGTCTCCACCTCCAGTTGGTGGCTTATAATGGCCCTGTTCTCAGTAAAATAAGGCTGCTCAGTCATTCCTCTTAACAGTTGCCACCCAATGTGCCTCAGGCCATAGCTCACTTTTACTGTTGTGTGTTTCTCAATTGGCATGCTCAATGTTTGAAGTGCCTCACTGTTTGCAGTGACTTTGTAATGAATGCCTTTATGCTTCACAGTTGGGTTAATTCAAATGTGTTGAAAGCCTTACATAACTGCCTGTAAGTAGCCTAAGTGTTACATGAGTAAGGCTGAGTACAGTGGCAAAGTATCTTCCATCCAACTGTGACTAGGAGTTTGAAATCCTGTTTAACTGAACACTGACTAGCTGCCACCTACCAAAACCCCTGTTGGGGTCAGAGAAAGGTAATATTTTACTGACATTTCCATCACAATCTGTTAGGACATGTTAAATATTTAGCTTGTTAATTTGCTACAGGATTGAAACGGTCATATAGTAAACTCCTCTCTTGAAACAAATAATAAAATTAGTATCTAAGTATTTAGCATTACAACCAAAAAATAAAATATACACAAAGTAGCCTGTAACATGAGCATAGTAATTACAGTATTATTATTGTTTCCTTCCATTAACGGTCAATGCAAAATTGTCCATGAATATTCTAACATTTAGGTAGCCTATTCTAAGGACGTATACAAATTTAGGGACCATTGGGGATGCTATGTTTGCTGTTAGACCCCCACATTGCTGCTTGCAGCTTTTCTCAATAGATTTTTCATTGTTTTCATCAGTCTGCACAGTAAAGATATCATACCTTTTATAATCTCTTTGATCCAAGATATGAACCCCTTCTCCACACATATGCTTAGTTCTTTTAGGAAACCGATGACATAGTCTGGAAATTTCTTCACGGTTTCTCCTGCTTTGTGCATCTCTAGGGTGAGATCACGCAAACACTTATCACTCATTACCTGTTGGAAAAAAGTAAAACAAAATATTAAATGTACCCTTTTAAATGGATAGATTTATTGAAGTTCATAAGAAAGAAAAAGAAACAAGCTTCAGTTGCACATACATATATTATATTATTGGTATTATACATACACCCTTTCGGTCAAATCAGCAAGCTACCTATAGTATGTTACAGCGATGCTTAACAGTCCTTGAAACAACAATAAGAAAATATGCACAATGCTGTCTTTTTGCTACAGCATTGTGAATGCTTTTCTTACATTTTTGTTCACGACTAACTAAATACAGAATAGTCTAAATGTCTAATAGGCTGACACGTAAGTTGTACAAATCAATCTCACAGCCACAAACACACAAGTGATTGTAGTTTGGAGTGTGTTGCTCAGTGTTGTGTTGAGACCCCAGATCTCAAAGTCTTATAACTAGGGTTTGAATTACCATGAAGTTTGGTAGTACCGAGCCCCCTTAGTTCTGGCCATGGCACTCATAGTTCCTCTTGCAATCATAGTCAATCATAGCCTCTCAATTTAATAATACACTGAGCGTGAGACTCATTTACACTTTTATCCAAAGTGACTTACATATGTCAACTATCAATTACATCAGGGCCAATCTCCCCTAGAACAATTAAGGGTTAAGATCCTTGCTCAAGGGCACAACGTTGGCATCCGCGATTTGAACTCCCAATGTCCAGACTACTAGAATGCTATCCAGGTTCTTTAACCACTATACATCACCACCGCCCCAACCAGACTCACCAGACTCAAGGTCACATGGGTCACATGTTTTTTTCTCACACTAACTTTTCATCTTTACATTCTCCAATGCATGCATAATATTATTAAGAAATCATCAGTGTTATTCGCACTCTTTCATTGCACACAGGTTCAAATTCATGGCATATCAATTTCTGTGAATGCCTTAGCTTATATAAAGCAGCCTGTTGTGCTTTCTGACCAGTGGCAGTTGGAGCTTGTAATTTGTGTACAATTTGCGAACTAACTGAAAGTGAAAGTGCGCTCTCCCTACATTTACATTTAGGCCTTTAGCAGATGCTTTTATCCAAAGCGACTTACAAAAGAGGATAACATACAAGCTACAACACAATGAAAGAACTAACAAAGAGTGCATGTTGCTAACATAGAAACTGCACTATTTTAAGTTGAAAGTGCAATAGTGTAATACAGCGCAGAAGAGAAATTAAGTATAAATGACCCCTACTTGCTTCTCCCCCTCACTTGTCTGCAACCTCAGCAAGCAACCACAAGAAAAGTCACTTTCTCCGACATAAGACACAACATGCTAACAGTAGATGACTAATTTATGCACATAAACTTCACAAATTATTACACGCATAAAGTTCACAAATATCCCAAACGGATATCATATATCCCCAGGACAAAATTTATTGTCTGAGGCACAACTTTAATGATTTTGACAAACCCTTCACTAAAGGCAACTGCGTAAATTCTGCCTTGGGCAAAATCAGGGCCAACTCTCCACAACACTCACATAAATGCACCTTGGATATTATAGAAAAAAGCAGCATTCCATTATCCCTAACACTGGGAACTGACTTCCTAACTTTTTCAGTTTATCACAACTAGAAAGAGATTAAACACACCAAACAGACTTACAGGCCAAGTCTACTATGATTGTGAGTTAGTTATGAGCACAAAACTAACAACGGAGTTGTTGGCTTAATGTCATAATTGATTCCATAGCAACCATAGAACAGACCAGTTAAGATAATATCAAACATGTTTAATTCAGTCTGATCAGAGATCGAGTCAGATTTGCTTCATGTAAAGAATCGAAACATTTCAAATCTGTCACTCAAACACCACAACTGAACACCACGACTACTGTTGATTACCTTAGACTAGCTATGACTGGCCTGGACATTCATAGATATATTGTATTATTGATACATTGTATCAATATCAGAGTTGAAAATTGTGAGTTCTCTTCCAAGCTTAACAAAGGAAAAAGAATAGGGTAGAAAAAATAGACATATTGTGACGTACTTGAATGTTCCCAATAGCATAAAAGTCTCCTCTTAAGCCAAGTTTCTCCTTGAGGTCATTGACCACATTTGCATTTTCAACAGCCAAGCAAAGCTCTTGATATCGCTTGATGTGTTCATATGTATCTTCAACCCAACCAGATTTGGAATCTTCGAAAAACATCTTCATATACTGCAGTTCCTTTTGGATATTTTTCTTCAGGAATTTTCCCATTTTATCCTCCAGGTCTTTAAGAGTCATTGACAGGTTCATCAGCTTTTCAAATGAATTTCTGAATTCCTCGACTGCAGGTTTAAAGATTATCTTGTAGACTTGATTAAGTGGAATTGAAGAGACATTTTCAAATTTTGTTATCTTAACATGCTCTTCTACTTTCCTCCAAATCTGTTTGAAATATGTGCTATCAGACAGAACAGCAATCTTTTCAAAACTCTGGATGTTTATGAACTGTGGATTCTCCTCAGGGGAGAGTCTTTCCATGATGTCTCTTAGAGAACATTTCTCAGTAGACAAATCCAGTGACATTACTGATCTGAGTGGCTGTATATCCACTGAAAATAGACAGACAGTAGGCAGATTAGGATATGGGGAGAACCCAAGAACCTGTAATCAAATAATGAAATAAAAAGAGGCACACCTGGTGAACCTTGGCAAATATTGTACAGTGCCCTCATGTTGTCCTGCATTTTTATTAAAGTCTTGAAACTCTTCTCGGCTTCTTGCACTGCTTCATGATATTGCTTCAAATTTGGTCCTAAAGAAAGTTTTTAATAAATGTACATACACACACAGCCAGACACACAAACTGTAACAGTACTGAACCATGTCAAATTATATCACAAATTTTAGAGATGACATATAGTATAATTGATGAGAGCAGTCATGAGTATGAATAAACATAAATAATAATGTTAATAATGATTAGTCTTTATAAATGCAATATGAATTATGAATACTGGGTTCATGGAAAGTAGCCCCGTTCACATTGATAGATTTTCCGTTCCGATTTAGCCGTTCAATTTAAACTATTCTGATTTAAAAAATTCTTGGTTGTCCATTTACATGCAGCAACATTCTACTACAATCAGATGTTAGGTGATAATGTGACATTTACCCTATTTATAAAATCGCCTCAAAATGTCAATCAAATGGTGCTTTTCCATGACATGGTAACAGCTCAACTCTACTTTATATGACAATATTGTTTTCAATATGACAATATGGTACCTCATTGGCATGCATGTAATGGGTGAGACAAGTGGAAGCACAAACTGGCTAATATGGCCTACTTTGTTTACAAACGAAAGTGTAGGCTAATTATTTATGCTCACTGGCCATCTTAAATTAGCATGAGACAAAGTAAACTAGCCTACATCCCAACCTGCAAAAAGCAATTTAAGGGAGATACAGAATTCCAACTGATGAAGATGCTGTCCCATTTATTCACCATCATCACATCTGTCTCTTTCTACCTTATTTCTTTCATTTTGTAGATCTACAATTTCACATGTTGAACTTAATAGACAGCACACTCCATGTTAATTCCTTATTATTACAGCAATCATTTATTGTTTCACCTAGCCACAGTAGCCTACCTCACTGTGCTTTATTCATGATTGCAGATTAAACATGCTCTTACCCAATGAGCCTACGATAGCTTTTCACAATGGAATTAATGTTCTCAAAAGGAGTGCAGTAGATCAAAGACTGAATATTTTATTTGACAATTAATGGGCAAGGTTATGTATGTGGGGCCAAATGTTGGGGACGTACCTCATTGTAGTTTTTTTTCTTTTTCTGCACCAGCATATCTTGTTAACAACAGTTAGTTGTAGTGAACACAAAGCATAAAAATAAATAGGCCTGGCATCAAAGCATGTTCTTTGGTGGCGGCTTAAGAGTCTAAATTCCTCACTTATTGGGCAGAACGTCAGTGTAGATTAATATTTGTGTTATTGCTTAAGCACTAATGCCGGACTTATAAACTAAAACTAAAACTAGAAATTAAATGTTCATTACTTACCCTTAAGGATAGTGTATGTGTTGAGCTGGTTTTTTCTTTTAATAATAAATGATATTTGAAGGCATGAGATTGACTTGCTGAGAATGTATTCTGGTAACTGCTCAAGGAATGTGTGAGTATCTTGTATGAACTTCTTAGCTTTTGGGGAGAGGCATTCCTTGTAGTTCGCCTTCTCTTTCTGCCTTATGGCTAAGATAAAAGGAACAAGAAGACATTTGCTTGAATAACCTATTGTAAATGCTGCAAGATTTTTTGAAAGATGGCTGGTTTTAATAATCTTACCCAATGTTTTAAAAATCTCAGTTATTTGGCCATCATACAGTACATGAAGGTAATCATTAGGATTCCATTTTCTGTCCTCAGATACGATTTCAATGATCAAACTCAGTATTTTTCCATACTCTGGACAAGTTGACACAATGTTGATAAGACTTTGACGTTCCTTTGTAAAAAGACAGGAAAACAATCTTAAACTTTTGCATAGTACAATTAAATGTATCAAGTTTTAGGTACTATGGGAAATAGTAGAAGTATGAAGGGTGCATGCATTTCCATAAATTGACTATCAAGTGCAGGATCAGGTTAGCCTGATGCATCAGCCGCTTTCACATAATTTTACTTTGTGCAAAGCGTCTGAAACCTAGCAACTGGCATGTATTAGCTCCACGGTGGGCAGATACTTTTTGCTTCAACCAATCTCTACTGTTTGGTCATGACGTATGTTACATGCTGGAATGCATCATCTGAACTCAGCGTCGCTTCTTTCAGTCCTCTCTCTGTTTGCTGACTGGCCCATCTCAGCTCAGAGACAGAGCAAACCAAAGCCTATGGCTGGCCTTGACTGAGAACATTATGGTTCTACATTCACAACACCTCCCTCTGCTGGATGTGGTAAAAATGCCACCAGAGACAAGAAGCTCAATGGGATCAAATCCAGACTAGCACTGTAAGGAGATTATAATTGAGTGGAAGGTCGTAGGAAGACGTGGCCAGGCTAAGGATTAGGTGTATGTATGTCAACAATGAAAGTGAATGTCCGCACATTGATTATGCTCCCAAACAATTACACGTTTCAACTCACTTGGTCTTCGTGATGAAGATACAAGTCAGCCAAAACACTGTGTGCAACAATTTTTTTGGGAGCATAATCAGTGTGCTGATTATTCTATGTTGACTATGGGAAAATAATCATGTGTAATATATTATTGAAACATTACCAATGTTTGTTGACTCCCCAAGGGCACATTTCTGTTCTGAAAATATAACGATTACAAAATAAAAATTGTTTTCTAGGCAGTAGCAAAGGATTCACTAATGCAAAATATACTGTATACTGTGACCTTACAATATTGTCGAACAATATGTATTAATGGTAAACCCATGGTACCCTTGGAAACTTTACCTTTCCATACACCCTGCTGATGGCTTTGGTGACATGTCCCAATAAACATTCATCCATTGCACGTGGGCAATGTGAAGTCTTCGCACAGAGCTCAATAAGCTTGACATCACTTTCCTGTTTGATTTGATTATTAAAATGTAATGAGAATAAAATGTAAAGTTGTTTAGTTGTTTTTTTTTTTTTGAGGCAAGACATTGAAGATATAGACAGGATTAATATGAAAACAACAATTATGAAAGTCAACAATTATGAAAGTCAACACAGTACTAAATGATTTTCAAAAGGATCCCAGCTAGTAAGACATGTCGGCCTTATACCAGAAGACTGACGTTGGCATCAGATATATAAACGATCATCATCGATATTGGGTTATTCTTTTCATATAATTTTCAGTACTCGCTTCCACATTGTCCCACTGATTTATGGTGTACTTAGGATAAAACAGCAAAATCTGAACAAAAGAAATGTTCATTCGACCATAATATCTGACTCGTCCAGGCGATATCACATTTCACCCAGAAAGCACTGAGACATAAATAACATAAAACACAATAGCAATAGTTTACAGGTTATACAAATTAACGTATTTTCTAAATGTTTTAATAAAAACAAACACAAGTATTTTCAGTAGTTTTAAATCATGTTAAACATAGCCAACATCAACATCAATTTTACAAGGCCAACATCCTTTACCAGTCGGGGATCCTTTTAACAATCAAACACATATAATTTAAACATTGTGGCTAGATTAAAGGCACATTGTGTAATTTGGTAGTTATTTCAATGGCTGAAATATATCCAGTCCATAAATATGTGCTAGAGAATAAGCAATTACTGACAATAAAAAAAAAAATAGTAGTCTTGTAAGTGTGGAATTCATTATTTATATTTACATTGATCTTGTTAACGCAACTTTTACTGACATGTTACAAAACACAAATATCTGAAATGTCCAAAATACTTCTATAAACATAGGAAGTGTAACGAAGCAGATGATTTCCTCGCCGCTGCCAGCAGCAAATTTAAAAAACAATATAGCACTATGGTGTAAAAAGGATCATACTTTACACATGCATGATTATATCTGTGATTTGTGTGATATGTGATTTGAGGAGGAAGTCACTGACAATAACCAAAATGGTCATTTCTAAATTGAATCTTGGATATCTTTGATGAAGAAAGATGGAAAATAAGAAAAATATTGAAAAACTTGTCCTGGTTACTTTACTTTTTTTAGCCTCTCTGCAAATAGTTTTGTTAGACTCTTCTCCCATTCTTCCCGCCAGATATCAGATTTTATTTGAAAGAGCTTGGTCCACTCCTGAAAAATAAGTGGGAAACAAAGACAGTGGTGATTCACAGGAATACCATATTGGCCCGAATATAAGACGATCCTATATATTAGACGACCCCCCTTTTCCAGACTCATTTTTGAGCAAAAAAGAAAAAAGATAACTTTTTTTGTAGACCAAATTTTGCCTTAGATAGTAAAGAATTTTCTTTGAACATTATCACTATAAATTAAAGCATGAGATCAAGTTAATTAATGGCAATAAATCTGTCACATTTAAATTGAGAGAATAGTAGGCCATCATAGTACCAAGTACAACCAATGCACTGCAGGCTATCTACCAGTATACCATCTGCATTACCCATAGAGGTCTGCATAGAGGCTACAGCCTTTCATGTCAAAGGGGGAAAGTAGACTCGAATATGATACACTCAGACATAATGGTGATTGCTTCTCTCACTTCCTCGGCACAGTAACCGATTTTCACTCTTATATGAATCGCATATGAAGTGCCAGCTTTGTACGCATTTGAACTGAATCCTGAATGTTATCAACACCGAGTCAAGGGATACTGAAATACATGTAAACCCAGTCAGTCTTTTACACCACTCAAGGCTAATTTTGAATTTGTTTAAGACAATCTCTTACTTCTCCACTGTGTGTGGCAGTTGTAGGTCAATAACATGCTGCCGGTTCATTTAAGACAAAACACGTTTTTGGCTCCCTATATTTTTTTCTAGTCCACAAATACAAGACAATTCCCCCTTTTCAGAAGTATTTACAGGAAAACAGTATTGCCTTATATTCGGGCTAATATGGTATTATTGTCAACATAAGATTATGGACATGTTTACATTTTAGTTATTTTTCTGGAAATCATTTTGGACATTTTATTGAATCCAACACATTAGACTATACTATTCATGTTGTTTGATAATTTACTTACCTCAGGTTCAAGGTTCTTGCAAAAGAGAACCTCCCTGATGCATGCCTTCATACAATCAATGATGGTAGGAAGAGTAGCACTGCTTATTGCTTGGAAATGCTGAAAATGCAAAAAAAAAAGTTGTATATGGTTCATGCAGTTATCACACCAATCAGCCCCCATGTTATAGATACTGTATCAGTGGCATACTTTTTTCCTTAATACTTGTAGATCAGATGTGTATGTCCCTGAATTTTGGTAGGCTAAGTAACATAGTATCAGAGAACTAAAAATACTATTTCGTATTGACACATCAAAACTTGTGTGGTTTATTAGACATTGACTTCCTATTATGTCAAGGTTAGAAAAAATGCCTCTGAAAACAATTACCCCACAAACTGCAAAACACAATGGATAGCCTGTAAAAGCATGTCACTTTATCCTGTCCCACAAACATGACTGTCAAAATTATAGAACAGAATTCATACATGTGCAAGTCTACAAAATAATAAATTGCATATGACTGTTGCAACACTTTGTCCTTTTGTTTCTGCACTGCATTTTGACCAACCTTGACCGACATTAATAACTGATAATGTGGATATAAACTGGATGTACTGCATAGCGCAGTGCCGCAGTGTATTGAAATGTGGGAACCACTGGTATGATGAGTTTGTAGTAGGTCAGTGTTGTGAGGTGAGAATTAGGATGTGGGTTTTGAATGAACAACATTCTGTGTATTTGTGTAGCATGTAAGAGTGATTTGTGAATGCATCACCTTTCTACAGTAGTTTTTTTTATGGTATGTGCTGTGCTTTTAGAGGTCTTTGTGTTGATTGTGCATGACATCTATTGTGCAGTTCCCACCTTCTCGATCCAAATATTGGAAACTCAAAATCCCAATTTTTGCATTTACACGTATCAATAGGTGACGCTATGGTTCAAATGAGGCTGGGTCGATACACCTCTGTAACACCGGCATACTAACGCAAAATCGTTGTCTTGGGCTTATTTAACAAAAACTGTTTTTAGGCACCTAGCTCCGACAAGAAACATCGCACACTGTGACAGAATGTTACAAAATTTGGTGCACATGAAAAGAAAGCTGTTTAGAGTTTGCATGTCAACTTTTACAAATTTGAGCAATTAGAAGCCAAGATATGGACTTTTGAAGAATTTTAAGCTACGTTTTGAATTTTCATTGGCATGTAACTTTGAAACAGTTCATCTCAAGGTAAATCCTTTGATCACTTTTTGTCAGCATTGTCAGTAGATAACATATACAAAATTTGGTGAGATTCACACAAACGGCCTATGACGAGTTCGTTTACTTTCACTTTCGCAATTTTCAAATTTCACAATTTTTTTTTTTTATTGGAACTGGGAGTTGACCAGTGTTTTCAATGTGTGAAGGTCAATGGATTTCAAGAAAAAAAATGTGGTTGCACACTTTAGTGTTCCACAGATAACAGGCAAAACGACATTTTGTACAATTACAGCGCACCCAATGGGCCAAATTTTATGGTACTTCATTTCATTGTACTAGTCATACACGAAACATTTTGTGCAGTTCCTGCCTTCTCAGCTCAAGATATTGGCAATTCAAAATCTCAATTTTTGCATTTAGCCATATCACTAGGTAGCGCTATTCTACAAGTAAGTCTTTATGGGCTGGGTTGATACTGCTCTGTAACACCGACATATCACATAAATTTCATGTTGTTGGGTGAAACGTTCAAAACAGTTCGTATTTAGGTGATCCGCAGCTCTCCGCACAAACCCCATGGCAAGAAAGCAACAAGTTTACCCCGATACCGCGTCCCCAGCAGAACGCTGACAAAACAGAGCAGGGAGACAGCGGAGCTCAGGCAAGCATCATAAGTCGGCACAAGGAGTCTATCCAAATCCCCGTTTGTAAGATTCACCCACTGAACAATGATAAAACAGTTCGCGATGTGCACTTGCGAACAGCGAGAAGTCTCCTGGCCCTAACAAAGTCGGGCTCTCTGGACAAAACCACAATGCCTGCACAAACGTAGGCCAAACGCTGCGAAATACGCACAGATGCCAGCATGCAGGAGTGTGAAAGAGAGACCAAGGCAGGGCTACCTGAGCAGGAACTTATAGACGCCATTCATTACCCGTATGTCGACTCCATGTTTTCACTGTGTCAGGAAAGTACATTTATTATTATTATTGAAAATATTTTTAAAGAAAAGAAGGCTAGCTTGCTACAAGCTTGTGAAATGATTAATTAATTGTAAGATAGTAAGTTTATAAACACATGTAATACTGAGGTAATGTCAAGATAACTATTTAGTTAGGGCAAAAAGATACATTGGTAATTATTAACAAACATCCACTCAATATTAGAAAATAGCCTCTTTGCTGTTTCTTGTTAAAGTAAAATGTAGTTTTACACAGACAATTAATGCTTAAAGAATGGTGAAATAACTTTTAAATTATGTCAAATAGACACATTGGTTAGCAGTCATTACCAAACTATTAGGTAATGGCTACTTTGCTATTTATTGTGCCACCTTATTATAAAATGTTACCAATTATCTGTAAATCAGTTTAAACTTACCTGGTCACCTGCAAGGCAGTCAAGACAGCCATTGAAAGAGTTAAATAGGCGCAGAACTGAATAGACATTGTCAATATGATTTTTCCAATGTCTAAATTCAGAGTTTTTGATTATGCGCATCACTTGCTTCAAAGAGGACAGAATCTCTCTCTTCTCATTGTCAGGGAAAACATTGATCTGTAACCTAAGAGAAATACTTTGCATCATATAGAGCTCAACAGTCCCAACCTTATCTCAATCTGCTTCTGGAGGTTAAAATACATTTTCAGTCAGTTTTTGAAATGCTTTAAGCCTGGGCTGGGAAAGTACACGATGCACAGTATAAAACACAGTATAAAAATATAAGAAATTAGAACAATGCAAATTCTTATTCAGTATAAAAATGGTTAATGTCTGTAAAGCGCCATGAGACAATTGTATTATTATACAATGCTGTGTAAGTATAAATGAATTGAATTTTTAAAAAATAATTAAATAAAAAAGACTAAAGTTTGTAAATTATAAGGCATTATGAATAATTCATGACCCCGTATGAATGTTTTTATGATGCTTTATAATTATAAATCATCATCTACATGAATCTCACCGTTGAGCACTGTTGTATCATAACTAATGTATAATTTAAAATGTAAATGCAAAATGTATAATTACTGCATAATTCCATAGAACCATATTCCATAAGGCCACCTGGCGTCTACGTACCTTGACTCTACCCATGGCTTAATCTCTGAGGATATTATTGTAATCACCTCATGCAAGAGCTGAAAAAAAGAGTTCAGTAAGAATTCAAGAATAAAAAATCTTACACAACTTTATTTGTCTAAAACTAAAGGTACACCCAGTACCCAGTGTATGGTGTAAGTGCATTTGTGGTGTAATAATAATAATAATAATATTGCTGTCTTTTGAACAAATGCAACTGATCACCTCCTTTACAGTGTGAACTGCCTATGGTGACTTACATGGAACTCATACTTGGAACTCCAAACTGACAACTGTAGCAGGAGATCTTTTGGTGAAACCTTTAGTTTGGACAAAACCCGAGAACCATGGTTTGGAGAGAATATCTGCAAAACGGCAGAGGCAAATGCCCTCTGATTTCCTATCATCATTGAATATTTGTCAATCATTTTTACCAAATCTCTGAAATGAAACAGTAGAGAGAGGACAAAATATAAAATGGGTTTATATTATAATCACTTACTACAGTACAGTAGTAGTAGCACATTATTACCTTTGTTCTGAGATATGAAACACACTGAGGGTAAGGGTATGTTTATGCTTTGGTAGACAGACAGCATAGAACAGACCTGTAAGCCACACAACTGCATTTGGTGACTTCAGTCTACTTGCCATGTTCACAACATGCTGTATAGCACTGGCAATGTAACTGTAGGAAGTAAGCATAGGAAAATCAATTTATTCATTTCACCATTCTTTCTACTATAATAAAACAAATGACAATCATCGCAACAGGCATCAGAATTACTGCATGTTCACACCAAGAGCTACTAAGGCTGTAAAATTGCATTGTCATGCTCATAATATCAAAATATCTGTGTTCAGTCATGTCTCACTAATCGCTCATGACGTGACCCATGTCATAGCTACTTTATAAAGCTGACCAGTTGAGTGAACTTTTTTTGGTCGCTCTTATTGGCCAAATGTTGCTCTACGCTTTTGTTGCTTTTATCACTGTTGTCAGTAGAAAGTGTAATACTACTGGACTGATTACTTTACAGCTTCAGTAGCTCTTGGTGTGAAAGCACTAATATTAATACAGCTTTTCGTCTATCTCATACCCATTCTTCTCAGTGAAATATCTCATGATGTGTTTACTCACACCGCATATGAAAGTAAACAGGCGAACCTATTGTTTTCAACTGTGTATAGCATTTCTCTGTATATAGCAAAAGCTCAGCAATAGAGAGAATATTGATGCAGTCATGCACGCCCCCATTCTTCTCTCTTCAATAAAATACCAATAAAATATGACAATGGATGAAATATTCTGTCAGTACATATATTTTTGCAAACTGTAAAGCCATACAGTATTCCACCATGATGATTCTTATAGTGCCCAATTCCATATGAATATATTTGTACTGGGATAACTGCAAAAATGTAAAAATTAATGTGATAAATTAACCTAAAAACAACATAAAATGTTGAGAAATCCTGTGTGAATCAGTCAATAGCCCAGTTATTTAAGGTCACTGAATGCTGTCTGCAGGAAAGAGAACCAGAAAATTTGATGCAACATGGACCGAGGAATGAACCCATAACTAATGTTGGGATGGGAACGAAATGAAACTGAAAGTAAGTATCTTGCAATAGTGGGTATCTGATACCAAGTCTAGTTCATTGTATCAAAACCAAAAGTACAAATTAAGTATATTATATCACATCACAAGATGGATTATTAAATTGCAATTAAATTGCTTTCCGTTATTGATGTGGCATTAGTCTCATATACAAACACATCACTTAATTCAATTGGTCCACAAATTACCAAAGAACAACTTACAAGTGCACTGAGTCATCAAGAGCTGTGAGAGTCTCTTGGAGATCGCCATTGTTTTTCACAATGAGGGAAATATGTTCAACTGTCTTTTTGTCAAGTTCAAGTTGAAATTGCTTTGCAATTGCAGCAGCAACTAGAACATTTTGAATTGATGACTGAGTATCCTGCATCTGCACTGCTTCCATAAAAGCTGTTTTCAACTTTGAATCCTAATAATATTCAATGCAAGAAAAAGTGAAAGAGATGATGATTAAATATTAAATAATATATAATTAAGTAAATATGGGGATTACAACAGCAATAAATACATCTCATAGTAATGACTGGTGATTGTAAGTACACTGTGAGTGGTACATGGGAGAAAAGGAAGCCAAAAGTACTTACGAGATTTAGAGATATGGTCTCATCTTGTCCTTCAGAACTGCAAATCTTTCTTGTCTTTACAGAACTTTCAAAGCATTCTAATGTGTTTTGCAGTTCAGAGAACTTTGCATTGTGGTTGTTCATTAAGTAGAGTATTACTTCCTTAAGGAATTTCAACCGCACTTCATCGATTTTTGTAGATTTGCCTGGCCAAATGGGTATCCAACTTGGTTTCTTCATGCAAATGTCATCAAATTGGTAATGAACTGAATTAGACAGAAATTTATGAGTACTTAACTGAAAACAGAGAATCACCAAATAATGAAATCTTTAGTGTTATGATTACAACTTCAAAAGTTGTTAATGTTTTAGCTTTGTAAATGACAAATAATATATATTAACCTGTGCCAGCGTTGACTGTGTACAGTCTTCGGTACGTATCACGTTTATGAGAGAGAGAGATAAATAACCCCTTCTTTGGTGTAACATCCTCAAATTGCATGTCCTTTTCATTGTTAGCAAGACAGTACCGGTAAGCATATGTCTGGCATGGCACAGAAAATGAACAACTAAACAGGGAACCTACTTCATCATCCCTCCTAGTAAAAACAAAAGATTAGTAATGAGAAATACTCTTAATTCATAATTACATTCATTTGTTGTCAAAACTTGCAGCTGGTTAAGAGAACAAAAATGGTTGAGAAAGGGCAAAGCAAATCAGTAGTTTTTTTCCTCCTATTTGACACATGCATGTCTTCTATTTGTTATTGCTGTTCTGAATTTGTCTGCTCAGTGGAGAAAAACGTGAGAGAAAAAGCTGATTTACTAGCCTCTAGAATTAAAATTATTAAATATTAAATATGGTCACATTAGTATTGCTATTAATTGTTTATAGTTTAGATGATTCATCATCTATATAGAGACCGTGTTTGTTGAATAGGAATTTCCTCACCTAATAAAGTCCATTGGTATTTTTTCCCTAGAGTCTAATATCAAGTACATGTTGTCCTGGGGCTGAAGTATGATTCCCTGTCGTAGAATAGCAACAAAAATCACAATGGTTTCAGGCAAAGATGGAGTTATACTGTGGGAAAAAAAGAGAAACATTCATTAATATTGTTTAAATCTCATTCGTAATGGCAGGATAGTATAGGAGTTACTGAAAAAATCTGCCTTAAGGCAAATCAATTGTCACATGGAATGCAATAGTAGGCAAAATTGATCTGCTAAAACTAACCAACTGTAGCCATCTATGTTCCCTCTAAGCTTGGCCGTAGCATTATCGAGCATTCATCATTGGTGTACACATGGTTTGTTTAAAAGAACGTTTGTGAATAGCACACTTACCTAGTTTTTGATAAGCTCACGATGTTCTCATGAGTAGGGACTCAAGATTACAACAGAAGTGTCATGCTATACGAGTCTTTTTTGTATTTTAAAAATAGTGATTTGGATGTGTCTGACCAAGTGGCACTGGTAAGCTCATTGAAACCCATTGTAGGGTATTCGCCAACAACGGTCAAACTTAAAAAGACAGTTACTACCGCAATTTTCCTTTTGAACTAATGTTTGACTCGCAACAATGAAAAATTTACAGTAGGCCTACGCCAGAGATTATCATTTAATAGTGTGTAGTAGGCTTAGGCCATTTTTTCTTTTACAATAGCACATCTTTTCTCAGCCACATTTTCCAGTCATTGAATGCTTAGTGAAGCTGAGCTTCCTGTCTCGTCAATTACAACTTGACTTATTTATACGGCAATATGGACGAATGCATAGTCCACCAGCATTTCAGCACATCTTTCATTTGCATTATTTTGTGGAAATTATTATCATAAAGAAGACAGTATTTTGGTTTTAGTATATACAATATTAACTTGAGAGTGTAATGCTTATACTAAGATATGAAACAAGGGTGGCTGTAACATGTTAATGGTAACCCAGAAGGCCGAAGCAGTTCAGGCAGAGAGAGAGAGAGAGAGTAGAGACTTGGGTAGTTCAAGCAGAGGACATAAGGCCCTGAACAGTTCAAGAGATAAGATTTAATGCAGGGAGATGCTTTGGAGCCTGGGATACCTAGATCTGGGTGGATTCCATGACATGTATTGTGCAGGTGATACCCCAGTCTGGGTGGATACCATGACATGTTTGAAGAATGTTATGCATTGGGTGGATACCATGACATGTTTGAAGATTGTTATGCATTGGGTGGATACCATGATATGTGGCAGTGAGGGAGATCTGCTGTACAATGGGTGTTGTTCACATGAGAACCATAATGCAAATGGATGCTGTTCACATGAGAACCATGGTGCAGATGGGTCCTGATTACATGAGGAAAATATAAATCATAAAAATAATAGCCAACATAAGAAGTATACATCAAAATAAGAGCCCGGTGTAAGGAAGTACACGTCAGACTAAAACGCCCAGCAAGGAAGAATAATGGTTTTTTTAATAACCGGATGGGTGAGGAATTCCACCAATATGAACAGGACCGAGGCCTCCTACATTAATTAATATGACACAGGTGGTTCAGGGGGGGTCTTTGGGTGATTCTAGTAGCATAAAAGGTAGATGTTTGGAAGGGACAGTCGGAGCCTGATCAACTCTCAAGGTAAACGGTATCCTCTCTGCAGCGGATCTCCTTCACACTGCTCAGCAGTTATACTTTGGGGCAATTGTCTCTTGTATACTTTGCTGGTATTGTGAATAAAGTCAACAACTTTACTCCAACAGTGAGTTTGGACCAAGTGTGTTGGGTGGACACACTTGATTATTGATTTGTGGGGTTTACAAGCATCAAGATGGTTTTTCACGACAATTTCCAATTCTTTCTCCACCACTGCGTCACATTTTGGTATAGAAACAACAGAACGCACTATAGCTCTAGGCATGGTGAAAATGATGCGTGTCATGTGTGACACGATGTGGCCATGTGACGACAAGTCCACTATAAGACAGAAGACAAGTGAAAGACCACCAGTTTGTTTTACTGTAAAAATCTGAAAGATTTCATGTACATCCATAAATAATTTCAATGTGAGGGAAAGGACACCTGTCATTTGGTGATTATTTTACCCATAGTGAACTATTAACAAGGAATTTCTCCGATATAAACTCCTAATTACTGCTTATTCGTAGTAAGTAAGATAGTTGTATGTCAGTAATGATCTTAAAATGCTTTGGTTAGTATGGGGCTTATAAGGCAGTAGTAGAACAGGAACAGTTATTCTCCTTCAATAATATTTAGAGAGGATGGTCTATTCATAGGAACAAAACCCAAAACTACAAATGCTTAATACTGTCCAAATAAGTCCTATTTATGTCTATTCAATTGAGAATAATTGTGCCTGAGAATAACTGTTCCTGTTGTACTACCACCTTATAAGCCCCTTACTGAGCAAAGCATATTAAGATAATTCATAGAACAACTAACATACTATGAATAAGCAGTAATTAGGTAAAAAGTATTAAAAAGTATTAAGTATTATAAAGAATTAGTATTAAAGTAGTAAGTAGTAAGTAAATTAGAATTAAAGTATTAAGTGATTTGTAATGACTAACAAATGGCTTGTATGTCACTAATTTGCATGTTAATAAGTTGGTAGTTAATGTTGAATATGCGTACCCTAATCTAAAGTGTTACCATTAAGCATTAAACCATGAAGGAAATTTGTACTGTATGTAGGATTTTTGATACATATTACCATCAAAATGTAAAAGATTACCATCAAAATTTAAAAGATCCGTGCCACAGAGTTCTTCATATTGTTGACATAGAACCTGTTAGTTAATGCAGCCATCTATCAGAGGTCTGGTAGCCTTTTGATACCCACTGTCCAAAAACATGAAGGGAAATACAACTGATGATTGATTGGAGAGAATAGCTCCAGCCACACCACCGTCATCATTTTACAAACAGGTAACATAAGTTTAGCGACCTCACAGCAAAGCCTGTAGCCTACCCTACTCATCATTTAACCACAGATAATGCTAGTTTTAGGGAAGGTGATGTTTGAAAGGTGATTTATTTTGTTATGTTCACTGGTCAATAAAGTTATGTAGCCTATGAATGATAGTGAAGTGTCTGCTTTATAGAACCGATTGAAACACTTTAATTTGGCCAAACATAGTTTACAAAAAGGGAAGACTGAAAGCTAACATTTAATTGAAATTAGCCTGCAAGAATAGCTGCAGCAGCCACGGTATGTCAACAATATGACCACTTGAACATCTTTTTGGAATTGTGAAAGAGCCCAATTAGATGCTTGAGGCAGACAGACAAATAGTTACTAACAGTCTCTATATCCCAAGTGAAGTCTTTCATCAGAGTAGGCAACTCTCCTCAACAGTCCAGATCAGGAAGGCCATGGCAGCAGGTAGACTTCAGTATGTTGGTGTTGTAGCTCAATTCACAAAACATAAAAAAGAATCTAGATGGAGATCTATCTTGCCAGCGTATCTTTATCCTAGCAATCAAGGATCAAGGTACTGTCTGTCTTTTTAATAAACTATCTGTACACTTACAAAGTTCTCAGTGGCTTGTTTTAAATGTCAGGACCCTCTGAATCCTACCAATGAAGTGTGGAGCTACTTTACACCTTGTTAATGGTGTAAAAATAGAAAAATAGTGATTTCTTTGCATTGGGCAAAACTATGCGCTTAGTACTAGTATTCTATGCCTGTTTGGAGCATCAGCTAAAAGCGCTGTATTTCGGAATGCTGTCAGACGTAGTTTAAATAGTTTAAATAGAGGACAATAACGGAAGGAGGCGTTATGAGAAGTGTGAAGGAATAAGAAATAAAGGAATAATGGAAATAAAGGAATTGTAAGAATATAATAAGAAATAAGAATAGTAAGTTGGTATAAGAATAAGTAAATAAAATAAAGTAATAGATTTTGATATCTTAATTATTTGTTCCAGATTTAAGTAATGGACGGATTTCAACGGAAACCTGAGCTGTTTACTTGCCATCATCGGTAGAACGAGTGGTAATTATTGGAACTCCCCTTGTGTGCTTGGTATAGGTCAGGTAGGCAACCTGGTGACATCTATAGCTTGTGTCAGTGATATTTTAAAATAATAATAATACATAGTATACTGTTTCATAAGGGTGAAATGGAAAGTCAGATTGAGCAGGATTTTACACCACTTGAGCAGTTGGTGCAGAATAATAAATTAGCGGAAGATCAGATACGGAAAGTTAGTGCTAAATGGGAAAAGCGTACAAGAAAGGATCAAGATCCTTGGCCTCTAAAGGGAACATTGTATCTAAGGATCCTAGTACAACTTGAAGGTAAGATAAGGGATTACAAACGTACTGATAAGTCAGAGAAAAGAAAGATAAAAAGACAAAATGAGTTAGAAATATTAAAGTTATTTGTTGATTTGGCCATGAGTGCACGACCTAACATGTCAGACCAGGATGCGCTTAATTATAATGTTAAACAATCGAAGGATAGTTTGGGGGTTAGACCGCCTCCATATTATGACACAAAAACTCTCTGCCTCGGGATAGATAAAAGTGTGGGACTCTATCCACAGTTGGAATTTAAAGGTAATGTAGAGGTCCCAGAGGAAATAGTCTCATCTAGAGAGAAACTTTTACATTTAAAATGTCAAAATGTAGCAACCAATGTTGTTTCATTGAGTGATCAGATTAAAAATATGTTGCCTGATACAATGAGACCTTTATCCGCAACGTCTTCTAATGTGCAAAACCAAAGGGCAGCATGAAAAGGAGTGGATAAAGAGGATTAGTGGACAAAAGTGGACTTATAATGGGGGATCCAGCTGCTGACTATTTGCCCTGGAAAGCACTGAGAATGGCTTATCCAAATCGCTGTCCAGCTAGTGCATTGACGTTGAATAAAATAAAACCTGACGAAAATCCAACTGCCTTTGTGGAGGCTGCAACAGCGCGTTGGCGTTTCCAGCTGGAATCTGATCCAAATGACAATGAACTGAATAGAGGACTTTTCCGTCAGGCTGTACTTGATGCTCTTCCCACCCCAAGTCACAACTTGAAAATGACTGGCGCTTGCACACCATGACAAAGGATGAGTTTCGCCAAGCTGTAACGCATTTTGTTACCCAGTACAGGAAGTCTGAGGACAGACGTGAACAGCAGGACACTGAGGCTCAGCGAAAGCTTCTTATGAAACAGCTGGAGGAACTGAAACATCCGAAAAAGGTATGTTCCGAATAGGTATGTTCCACCAGTTTCACAGCCACAGTTCCAGCAGAGTCGTAATCCCGTGACATCGCCCTTCATGAGGAGGGCTTGAGGCTTTTTCAGAGGAAGAGGCCGAGGACGCAGACGAGGTTACAGTCCAGCGACCCTCCAGGATGCGGGACCTGTGGTAATGTGGGACATATTTCCTTTTCCTGCCCAAGTGCGTTGCGAAATCGCCGGCAAAATCCGGGGAGGGGGGGGCACATTTCAAACTGCTGCGGGTCCAAGCCAGTCCCCACAGGGTGGTCCAGTAAATTTTGCAGTAGGTCAATATTGACTAGGTTCCGATTTAGGAACAGTTAAACAGGTAACTCGGGGGCCTGATGAAGAACCACATATCAATGCAACGATACAAGGTCATACATTACCATTATTAGTTGATACAGGAGCCACTTATACTTGCATCAATACATCTTCCATTCCACACATTAAAAAGCATGAGTCAGGAAAGGTTGCAAGGACAATAGGGTTTGCAGAACAAGTGCAATTACTTCCATTTTCTGAACTGGTAAAGGTGCAGGTAGGACAATACACAACAGAAATGTCAATCTTACTTTCTTCCTCAACTCCAGTCAATGTTTTGGGGCGTGATGCTTTGTGTAAATTAGAATTTAAAATAAAATGTATTTTCACAAGGAGTGGAAGCTGTTTATATGGCCTATGTAAAGCAACAGGTATAACAATGGGATGGCCAATTGTAATTTTTACATCTTATGCTATCTCAGCTAACAGAGTAAGGAAGATTTTGTTTGACGCCTTAGCGACAATTAAAGTATAACGATTTGTCTTTTTGTCCAGATGTCACAATTAGAACATGTGATATGGCAACAAATCCAGCAGATAGGATTCTGTTAGATTATGAGGGAACGCCTCATGAATGTGTGGCGGATTCTTTAGTCTTCTCAAAATTGTGCGCAGATTTGGAGCGTGAACCTCTTGAATCTGGCCTAGTATTCTTTGTGGATGGTTCCAGTCATAATTATGATAGAACATGTGCAGGATTTAGTGTTATTCGATTAACTGATACACAAGAGTTGGAAGCTGTACTTTGCATTCCTTGTAAACAACCATGTTCAGCTCAATTAGCAGAATTAAAAGCCTTAACCGAAGCTTGTTTGTTAGCAGATGAACAGGAAGCTACTATTTATACAGACAGTGCTTATGCACATACTGTATGTCATTTCCAATTCAACATTTAGAGCAAATCCAATTGTTATTAACTGCTATGATGTCACCTAAGCCACTGTTATCACTGTTGTAACCATTCTCTCGGTGAACGCAATAAAGACTTGGTTGAACAAGACAAACTTCTCTGCTACTTTGGGTTTTTCCAAGAAACTTCTCCACAAGTCTCAATGCCTTCTGGGTAAAAACTGACATCACCTGGCTGATATTGATGGGAGCAATGCCAGTTTGCACTGTACACACTGTAATTTACACAGGCCAACAGTATCAAGAAAGTCTGAGTGTACTCTTTTTCAAACCAAGGAAGACAACCAAATTTGTCATTCATTATCCCTACATAATGTACTCAGTGCTTGTTGTTACAGAATGGTAAATGCGTATAGAACTTGAACAACTCTATAATCTTACCTCAGAAGTTGCCAATCCTCTGGCTTGTATTCCTTTGAATCTAAAGAGTCAATAAGGATATTGCACTTAATATACATGTTATTCCATTAGAAAGGACTTTAAAACACGAAATAAAATATGAATGAAACTCTTTTGAAAATTAAGCTAAAACATACGGCGATCCGTGTTACTTCCATCTGAAGCATCCTGAAATATAACACATCACAAACAAATCAGGGTGAGTTGTACACAGTCTATTTATTTCATTTAATGTTTGTGTAGCCTTACGAAATAGACTTCATTTCCATTGTCCTCTTGATGAATGTCATGTTCATGTGCACTGCTATCTGTGATAACAGCAAATGAGAGTATTAATTATTAACAAGTGTTAACCTATACTTAGAATAGCTCTAGTAGTGGTGGGCGGAATAAACGGTTTTAATAACATACAGTATAAATTTGACCAATGGTAGAGATTTTTTTTATACCAGCCAACTATGATAGCTCAGCACTAATTTGGTGTGGATTTGCCCTAGCACATGTATTCATATAGTATATGTTGTCAAGCTAACACTAACAAGTAAAAGCACAAGATGTATACTTTTAACTTCATATGACACAAACTTTTCTACTACCATGAACCAAAGATGATCCGTCTGTCCTATCTATTATGTTACACAATAGTGCAGATGAGTGCATGCATTTGGGTTGATTTATGCAAGTTGTACATTTCCTATATCCAGTCACTTACGGGTAATTTATATTTTCTTAACCACTGTTTTGCTAGTTGATGATGACCTCATTGTTTCTGGTCGTTGTGTGGTTTACATGAAATAAACTTTTTGAGTGCGCTGACTCGGATGCTCTATGATGCGCCGCTAAGTGGTGTCCGACTGAAACGCCTACAGTATTTGGGGCCCACATGTTCCATAAGCTAAAATATTCCCTAGCCACGTTCAGTTGCTGCCTTTGTCAAGGGGCATGGATGCTAGAACATCTTGGGACTTCTTTGCTTTTTATTCTAAACTGCTTTACAAAAATGATTTCCTTTAGTTTCATTATTTATGAGAAATGCAAGATGTCATTATGATTCATTTTAAACATATTGAAATTCTTATGAATTGTTCATGAAACACAAAAACTTGGTATCCTTTTGTAATTTTGTAACGATTCTATTTTTCTGTAATCTTAATTTTGTTACTTTATTGTATTATCAGGGAAAACTAGTGAACTTGTTATGATTACCTAAGCAGTCTACAACTGTATTTGCCTACATCTAATGCCTAACGTGGCATTGTAAATATGTATTTACTGTTTTATATTGTTACCTAATTACATATATCGTTGCTTTGTCTATGGTGTTTTTTCCATGAAATTTGAGTAATTAGAAATGCCCATAGTTGTTACTGATATGAATATGCTATTGCTAGGTCCAACACAGACACCCATGTCACTGTCATGCAGACAGTGGCTCCCACAGACAGCAGAAGACGAGGGAGACCTGCTGGTCTGTGCATGCAGAGCTAAGGTTAGAAAGTTCCTATCCTTTGAGGATGCTGAAAAATTAATACAAGCATTTATTACTTCCAGGCTCGATTATTGCAATGCTCTGTTCTCTGGGTGTAGCAATACTTGCATCAAAAACCTACAACTAATACAAAATGCTGCGGCCCGAACACTCACCAGGACTAAAAAATATGAACATATCTCTCCTATTCTTGCTTCCTTACATTGGCTCCCTATTAAAAGTCGAATTGATTTTAAAATACTCCTCCTAACCTACAAAGCCCTCAAGGGCGATGCACCAACATATATAAAAGACTTACTTGTCCCTTACCACCCTCCTAGAACCCTAAGATCCCAAAATGCTGGTCGTTTTGTAATCCCAAGAATATCAAAATCTACGATAGGAGGAAGAGCCTTTTGTTACCGTGCACCCCTCCTGTGGAATAGTCCCCCCCCACACATTCGACAAGCGGACACTCTCAATACCTTTAAGTCTAGACTTAAAACCTTCCTCTTTACTGTTTCCCATAGTTAGGGATGGTGCATGGCAAATCATCACTTCTCATGGGTCTTTTAGAAGGGACTGCCTCTGCTGTTGCCCCCACTTGCGAGGCATAGCAGCCACTGACCATCCCTGCAGTGGTGCTGGGTTACCATGCATCATACCTTAGTTATGCTGCTATAGCCTAGTGCCGCCACACAACTTTCATGTGTCATGCCAAACAACTCTCTCTCTCTCTCTCTTTCAGCTCTCTCTCAATATATATATTTATACACATATAGGTATGCCCAAATTACACATTTGCTTTCTGATGTGTGAGCCTGGCCTAATTCACTATTTTGCTCTGTCCACAATTATCTTTGCTGAGTGTCATCCCTGCCTCATTCCGGTGGATTCCTCTCACCCTCCCCTCCTGAGTGGACTACAACCAACACTACGGGAGGCCCATGTCAGGACTGACTCCCCATCACAGAGGACCTTCCTGGACGCCGATGCTGGGCCCGACTCCCCTTCCTGAGGCTTTGTGATTGACCCCCCCTCACAATGGCGCTGTCAAATGGACCCTTACTGTTACCCCCATGACCCATCTCATTCCTTTAAGTTTGTCACTATGCCTGGCCGCTGCTACATTGTCCAGCCACAATTCCTGATAATCACCTATAGACTGACTACCATGTAATGTAAAAGTGGGATAATACTCTATTATGAACTATTATGAACCTTAGTTAAAACCATAGGCAACTTATAGTCTGTCATGGTTACTACTGACTGTAATTTTTCTCCATGACCCCTGGCAGTTGGGTTAGCCCCTTGAGTCGTGGATCTGCCCAAGGTTTCTTCCTAGATTAACTGAACATAAGGGAGTTTTTCCGTTCCCCTGTTGCTCTTGGGTGCTCCTTCTGTGAAGCGCCACGAGACAATACTATTGTAAAAGGCGCTGTATAAATAAAACTGAATTGATGTCATGATCCTGATTCCTGAGACTCTGGCCACCCACTGGACTAAGGCTGCATTGCAGCTTCCTTGTTTGTTTTTGTCTCCCATGTGCTTATGTTTTGTTCACCTGCCATGCCCCTTTCTCCTCCCTTGCTCCACACCTGTGTCTCGTAATCCTGTTTCCCGTAATGAGTATCAGCTGTCTCCTGTTTGCCCCAGTGTCTCTACTCCCTATATAAACTCCTGTTTGTTCCATGTTCTTTGTCTGACCGTGTAACTTGAATGTAAGTTTGTTCCCCGATCTACTACTTGCCGGTGATCTCTGTTTTTTCCCCGTGTTACCTTGATTCCTGTTCCGTGTCTTTGCCTTGTCTGAGCCTTTTTGAGTTTTTGCCTTGTCTGAGCCTTTTTGAGTTTTTGCCTTATCTGAGCCTTTTGAGTTTTTGCCTTTTTGAGCCTATGGATATTTTTGAGTTTGGACTGTTTGTTAATGAATTGGATACTTAATTTCTTTGTGAGTCTCTTCTACCCGTTTTTGGATTACTGATTGACTTTGAACTTTTGATCTTCTGAGCTTTTCTCTTTTTGTATTTATTTTGGTCACTGTAAATAAACTCGCACCAATCTGCATTTGGGTCTCAGTCTGAATTTCAACGTACTTTACAATTGAACTGAATTGAAAAAGTCTGACCAATTGATGGCAAGGGTTTCCCACTGCATATATCACCGCAATGAGGTTTATTCACTGTGCACATAATATTCAAGAAATAGAAAGATCACACATTACACATACCTACACAACTTCTACCTTCTGTTGAGTTTCTGGCTGATGGACCACGACTCTGAGGGAGATAAAGATAAACAAGTACATCCAAGAATCGATAAACAGATGCGAAAATATACCCTGGTTCTCACACATACTGATTTGCTATGCAGCTCAGTCTGGCCTGTTAGAGAACCAATAAAAAACTGTCTTTTACCCCAAAACAATGGAGGCAGGCTCAACACATGTTTTGCTTCAAATTGTGATGTACCCCACTCTCTTTTCTCAGCAGTCACTGGTCAAAATGGTTGTAGGCATATCCAGTGCCTGCATAGGCATTTTGATCTGTCTGTTAATCCCACCCCATGGAAGTTGGAGATGACATGAAAGTGACCAGACTGAGTTGCATAGCAAATCATTAAGTGTGAGAACCAGCCTAGCAAATATATACTTTAATACACATATGCTGGGACAACTTTACATTTGAGATTGTAGAATGTTGTGTAGAATCTACTGATGACTGTAGAAGGGTTTTCGACTGCATCTCAGATGGTCCTCTCACTGCAGGCTGACCTGCAGTGCCAAGCAAATAAATATTTCAGTCTTCTGTAGCTGCATGACTAGAACTGAAAACCTAAACACACACTATACTGAAATTGCACATTTCCACACATACACACACACCACATACACACACACACATACATCCTGACACATTACTTTACACAAACACACACACACCTTACTATATTTTATACACTTTACTGCTCCTCCCACTCCATTTTTTGTGGGTCACTTTGTTTTTATGACCCACAAAAAATTGTGGTCATAAAAACAAAGTGACTCTCCTGATTTTTACTCCTACTATTACAGGTATTACAGGTTACATGGTGAAATATAGAGTTTCAGTGTAGCGTTTTACATATGTTATATTGATATGAACATAACATTTGAACATTCCTGCCTCAACTGTAGGTAGCGTAAACTTAACCTCAAATTCCTCTATGGAATTCACAGCTTTGCAAGTTTGCATAGTCTGATCGTAAAGCAATGTAATACCTAATATCAGATGACATACAAAATGCAATGATCTGTTCAAATCTATCAGAAGGCGTAACAAACAATAAAACATAAACCTCTGTGAATAAATGACTGAGACAGCCATAGCGAGAGCAAAGGAGAGGGAAGATATCTCGATTGATGCTTGTTTTGTAGATCCAATTTTGTAGAACCAATTATCTGTGGGCTGGCTTTACAGACAGATATTCAGACATTCATACAATATACATTTGACCAATGGTAGAGATTTTTTTTATACCAGCAAACTATGACAGCACTAATTTGGTGTGGATTTGACCTAGCACATGTATTCAAATAGTATATGTTGTCTAGCTAACACTAACAAGTAAAAGCACAAGATGTATACTTTTAATTTCATATGACACAAACTTTTCTACTGCCATGTACCAAAGATGATCCGTCTGTCCTATCTATTATGTTACACAATAGTGCAGATGAGTGCATGCATTTGGGTTGATTTATGCAAGTTGTACATTTCCTATATCCAGTCACTTACGGGTAATTTATATTTTCTTAACCACTGTTTTGCTAGTTGATGATGACCTCGTTGTTTCTGGTCGTTGTGTGGTTTGCCTGAATTAAACTTTTTGGGTGCGCTGACTCGGATGCTCTATGATGCGCCGCTAAGTGGTGTCCGACTGAAACGCCTACAGTATTTGGGGCCCACATGTTCCATAAGCTAAAATATTCCCTAGCCACGTTCAGTTGCTGCCTTTGTCAAGGGGGATGGATGCTAGAACATCTTGGGACTTCTTTGCTTTTTATTCTAAACTGCTTTACAAAAATGTAAAGATTTCCTTTAGTTTCATTATTTATGAGAAATGCAAGATGTCATTATGATTCATTTTAAACATGTTGAAATGCTTATGAATTGTTCATGAAACACAAAAACTTGGTATCCTTTTGTAATTTTGTAACGATTCTATTTTTCTGTAACATTAATTTTGTAACTTTATTGTATTATCAGGGGAAACTAGTGAACTTGTTATGATTACCTAAGCAGTCTACAACTGTATTTGCCTACATCTAATGCCTAACGTGGTATTGTAAATATGTTTTTACTGTTTTATATTGTTACCTAATTGCATATATCGTTGCTTTGTCTCTGGTGTTTTTTCCATGAAATTTGAGTAATTAGAAATGCCCATAGTTGTTACTGATATGAATATGCTATTGCTAGGTCCAACACAGACACCCATGTCACTGTCATGTAGACATGCAGTCTCTCAATATTAAATATTCAAAATAAAGTTCTTCCTTTTTTCCCTCCTAACATTGTTACCCATTGTAAGATATTTGGTAACGGTATGAATGTTAAATGAAACTAAATAGTACAATAAATATTTGTAAATTCTTTATAACTATTGTTCCAATTTTATTATAAGGGGCCCAATGTTGATAATTAATTATTAATAAAAAATTAGTTAAACTTGAACAACTTTATTATAAAGCTCCAATGACGAATGGTTCCCACTGAAATGAACAAATTTTGTTTGCTATTTTTAATATAAAAGTATATTTTAAGTATATATTGCACATGATGTTCCAGAATGGTTTTATACTAAGTACAGTTCTTAAAAGTCATGCTATGTTTGTGTCCTGCATCCTAAAGTTTTTGTTGAATCTTGATTTTGTTTTGTTTGATGTGGCATTTAGTTTCACCTGAAACGAGTATCAGTTATAGGCATATCTCTGTGAGGTATATAGGTAATAATGTTAGTGGCTCCCACAGACAGCAGAAGACGGGGGAGACGGTGTCTCCTGCTGGTTTGTGCATGCAGAGCTAAAAGGTCTGACCAATTGATGGCAGGGGTTTCCCATTGTATACATCACCGCAATGAGGTTTATTCACTGTGCACATAATATTCAAGAAATAGAAAGATCACACATTACACATACCTACACAACTTCTACCTTCTGTTGAGTTTCTGGCTGATGGACCATGACTCTGAGGGAGATAAAGATAAACAAGTACATCCAAGAATAAATAAACAGATGCGAATATATAGCCTGATTCTCACACATACTGAACTGCTATGCAGCTCAGTCTGGCCATTAGGCTCCACTTCTTCCCGTTAGAGAACCAATCAAAAACTGTCTTTTACCCCAACACAATGGAGGCAGGCTGAACACATGTTTTGCTTCAAATTGTGATGTACCCCACTCTCTTTTCTCAGCAGTCACTGGTCAAAATGGTTGTAGGCATATCCAGTGCCTGCATAGGCATTTTGATCTGTCTGTTAATCCCACCCCATGGAAGTTGGAGATGACATGAAAGTGACCAGACTGAGTTGCATAGCAAATCATTAAGTGTGAGAACCAGCCTAGCAAATATATACTTTAATACACATATGCTGGGACAACTTTACATTTGAGATTGTAGAATGTTGTGTAGAATCTACTGATGACTGTAGAAGGGTTGTCGACTGCATCCCAGATGGTCCTCTCACTGCAGGCTGACCTGCAGTGCCAAGCAAATAAATATTTCAGTCTTCTGTAGCTGCATGACTAGAACTGAAAACCTAAACACACACTATACTGAAATTGCACACTTCCACACATACACATACACCACATACACACACACACACATACATCCTGACACATTACTTTACACAAACACACACACACCTTACTATATTTTATACACTTTACTGCTCCTCCCACTCCATCACAGGAGACTATAGGTGAAAAAAAAAACGTTTCTCAAAAAATCATTGCAAAAATTCCCTTCACTTAATGTTAAACAAAAATTAGTGTGAAACAAAAAAATGTCAAATTAACTCTTGATTTGTACCATTACAGGTATTACAGGTTACACGGTGAGATATAGAGTTTCAGTGTAGCGTTTTACATATGTTATATTGATATGAACATAACGTTTGAACATTTCTGCCTCAACTGTTCTTGGGTAGCGTAACCTCAAATTCCTCTATGGAATTCACAGCTTTGCAAGTTTGCATACTCTGATCGTAAAGTTGTGTAATACCTAATATCAGATGGCATACAAAATGCAATTATCTGTTCAAATCTATCAGAAGGCGTAACAAACAATAAAACATAAACCTCTGTGAATAAATGACTGAGACAGCCATAGTGAGAGCAAAGGAGAGGGAAGAAGATATCTCGATTGATGCTTATTTTGTAGATCCAATTTTGTAGAACCAATTATCTGTGGGCTGGCTTTACAGACAGATATTCAGATATTCTAATTTCTCTACTGCCCATACATGTGAACACAATGACGTCAAATGACTGACTTTCAAAAAAATGGTTGTCCAAGGCATCCTTCGTCTTTTCTTTAAAAAGCTTTATTTCATCAGGCTGCCTTGCTGAAAAAAAAAACAACCTGACCAGCTTATTATGGTTTGCTGATTGAAGCAATGCTTTTGTGAGAGTTTTGCTAGTTTAGTTGACCAACAAAACTATCATGATTTTACCATCATAAGATGGGTCTATGATGGTAACATAATGATAGTTTTGTTGGTCAAACCATCTTAGGCTTGTCATTTTAGCTGGAGATTGACAGGTCAATCCAGCAATGTCCAACTTTAGGGCTGGTCAAACCAGCATGTGGCTTAGGCCTAATTTGTGGTCCTGCAACACCATCAAAACATAGACATGCGGCTGTATTCAAGTATGGGATCAACGCTATAGAGCTGATGGTATAGACCTGATGGATTAACATGATGGTATCAGATGTATATTACATGATGTCTGACAAAGTGGCAATAGTGATTCAGTCTGTCACGGAAGCTTTAAAAATACTGTAGATGTAATGTGTACTTTTTACAGAAAACATTTTATACTACCGAGAACTGGATAGAATCATTACTTAGTGTCGTCAGCTAAGAAGTTAGCAGGTTTTAAATGGTGACTACAAGCTGGGGTTATTTGAGCATATTTTTAATAAGAAATTAAATCCCTGTGTTCAGTTAGATGTGTGGAGACTTCTGTAGAAGAAAGAGAAACTACTATCAGAGTACTAAAATTCTCAAGGAGCAAAAGTGTGCAGTTTCTATTTTTTCTACACATTTTTTGTTACCGTGACCAACACCTCTCCAAGTTTGATGTGTGTTAACTTCTTTTCACAAGCTATGAGAAGACTGCCAATAAGTTGGTTTGCCTTGACAACAGTCTTCATAAGTCAAAGCAAGACAGCCACAGTGGCTGTAATTAGTGGTGGGTAGGGTAACATACTTTATGTGTTACAAACAGTAGCTTTTGATGGGGGAAACCTGTGCTAAATTTTGGAATTTACCTGGGCTGTGAACCCAGATCGGCCGCCTGCTAATCAGTATACTAATTCCCCAACTCTTTCAGGACTAGATGCGCAGGCACAAACATATGTACATATGTGTTTTTACATGTTTTAAACGTTTTACACGACCTTCCAGGATGTTCTCACATGGTTTCATAATAGGAATACCAAAAAATAACCAAGTGGAAACATCACTTTAAGGGCACAATGCAACCACAATGTAACATTTGAATTTTTGATATCAAAAACATTAGGGTAATATTTGTGAGTGTCACAGCCGTCACAGCTAACGGTCTCTAAACTTAGACTCAAGGTTTACGGGAAAACGATCTTAAAATGACCATAGGAGTACCACAGGCCAATGTTATTTAAAGTTTTTGCAATGTTCCATGTTAGCTGAGCTAGCTGTATTTTTTGTAATGTCCTCTGAATGCACTCTTGTGGCATGTTACCTTCTGAAATTAGTCCAACAATTATGTCAAAAAGATCACACATACCTCCATCTTTTCTTTCTTGTGTAGTAATGCCCGTTAAGTCTCTTGCTGATGGACCATGACCCTGAGGGAGAGAAAAAATGTACATTCTACCAATAGACATTTGTTATGTTTGGTTTGGTAGGTGCAGTGTAGAAATTGAACAAAAGTAAAATGTATTAAATAACTAGTTAGTAAGTAAGCGTGCAGCAATACACAAGTAATACATTCTCCATTTTCCTTTCTTAATTTTTAACTTCAACTTCTTCACACATTATATCTTACAGACAGTAATGCTTCGTACATAACAATACATGTTATCGCCACCTACTGGCAGATGTAAATTTCAAAAAGTTTTTTTTTCCTATCCATACGTCTGAAAATGGTGTTTGTCTTATATTCACACACTGGACAAAAATAGTGATAAAAAATATAGTGTCAATAACAATGCCGTCAAAGAGTGTTAAATTAATTGGCAGTTAATCATTGGTCTAAAACAGTGCCCCACACACAGGAGAGGTAGGAGATATCATTCCAGTTGTACTACCACCTTATAAGCCCCTTACAGAGCAAAGCATACAGAGATAATAATTCATGTACAACAACTACCTTATTTACTATGCATAAGCAGTAATTAGGAGTTTACATTGGAGAAATTCTAGTTAATGGTCTACTATAGGTAGAATAAGCTCATGCAGAATAAGGTATTAATAAATTACTTGTAATGACTTACAAATGGCTAGTATGTTACTAATTTTAATAAGTTGCAAAAAAATCTGAATTAACCCAAAAATAGATCAATTGAATCAATTATATGGTTGTATGCATAGTGACACAATTTTACCATGAAGTTAGGCTGTGCAGATTGTTCAGACTGCTGTACAGTGGACTCTGGCTGTCCTGTCAATTGTCCACTCACTGCAGACTGACCTAATGTAATGTAGAAATATTACATCAAGAACATGATTATTATATCAAGAACATGATTAAATTGTGAATTATGAAACACTTGTAAGAACATTCTACAGCTACAACCAGGTGTGTTCCTCCGTGCTTCAGCTGAATGTTGCCCTGTTATTTGGTTTTCATTGTCTACATCCATCTGTGTGTCTGTCTGAGAAGTGTGAAAACAGAATTGAGTCAGAGCTCATGGAGACCAAGATGATGCAGACATACCTGTAAAAAGCATTTAACCGGTAGTGTTTTTTATGTTTCTAGGGCTCTATGCTATTTGTTTGGATGCAAACATGGCGACAACATTTTACCTCCAAGACGTTATGCAGTTTAGAATGTTCTGATGGCTGTACAGGGGAGGCTGTCTGTCCTGTCAATGGTCCACTCACTGCAGGCTGACCTAATTCCAGAGTAGAAATATTTCAGTCAAGAACACCATTAAAATTGTGAATTATGAAACACTTGTAAGAACATTCTACAGCTACAACCAGGTGTGTTCCTCCGTGCTTCAGCTGAATGTTGCCCTGTTATTTGGTTTCCATTGTCTACATCCATCTGTGTGTCTGTCTGAGAAGTGTGAAAACAGAATTGAGTCAGAACTCATGAAGACCAAGATTATGCAGATATATATGCCATATAAGACCATTTAACTGGAAGTGTATTTTATGTTTATAGAGCCCTATGTTTCCAGGGATCTATGTTCCCAGAGTCCATGATCCTAAGTTCAAAGTTCTGTTAAAGACATACCAGGCAAGCCTGTGATTTATTTAAATTCCCTCCAACATCTTTCTATTGTAATTAGGGATGCACCCATCCGATATTTAGATCAGATATCGGTCCTGAAATGGAAAAACTTGGATCGGGTATCAGAAAAATTACAATCCATGGACGAATTTCCTAAATTTAATGATCTCAACAACGCCACTATGCTACTGTGCGTCTTTGTGCACTCAGCTGGCTTTCGAAGAATACAACACAGCACATCAACTATGACAACAGATTTTCTATAATTAGTAGGTCATTTACTGTAAGTTTTACTGAAAAAAGATGGTTCCTGTAAGCGAACTTATGTTTGGCTTATGTTGAGTCTATTATGAGTTAATTATGAGCTGTAACCTAGGCATAACCAATGTTGAAGCTCATGTTCATGGATATCATAAAGGTTTTCCATTTTTAACATTTTCAGTTGTAGACTAATTTGCTGTTTTCCATGGATGAGCATTCCAAAGCATTTCTGTAGATGACAGAAGCAAGGTGTGCGCGCATTGTGGACACTATTGTGGAAGGCTCAAATTAAACCCTGGTCTCCAATCTATATAATGTGCATCTCTGGTGGAAAAACAAACGTTACGCTCGCACAAAGATAGTAATGACCACTTGTGTCAGTCACGAAAGCATAGTGTGCTGTGTGTATGATAGGGCCCATTGTGTCTCATTAAATCTTCTTTTTATTATAGACTTACTATAGATCACTACAATACTTGTAGTTGTGTTCTGCATTTGATTTGATGCATGTAATGCACAGGATTGCCACTGGGCCAGGTACTCATTTGTGCTTTATAGAGCTAGGGAACACAGGGCCTTGGGAACATAGGGCTGACCCCATGTAGACTCAGCTCTGCTCACCTCTGGTCCAGCTCCTGAAGAGGAGGTCGATGGAGGTGAACCTGATCTGTGGTTTCCTGTGGATTATTATAGTTTGTTCATACATTTTACCACCACCAAAGCAAATGCTCACAAAACACATATTTCAAGGGTATTGTTACATCTTGGCACAAAACTATTAAGGGATAGGTAAAAATGGTCCAACCATAGAAAATTACCTTTAAGGGCAAATGGAGACCAAGCTGACTAAAATGCAAAAGCTGCCCTGCCCTGAATAATTTTGGGTAATTTTGTGATGCACGTATGTGCATTGAAAAAAATCCACATTACTACCCACATTATTACAACAGCAGTCCACCCTTGCTCACTAAAGTTAGTGCATAATACTTCTAATTGAGAATGTTTGATGAGTGCAAATGTCAACTGTATAGTGCTAGATGATATGACCAAAAATATGCAACTTGGTATTTGTTGACATAAAACTGTGTTCTATGTGTTTCTGTGTGCTATTCGAGTCACACCTTATTCGGCTGATTAGAACATGACAGTGATTAATTAACTGAAACAAATGCAGCTTTTTAATGTTGTAACCAAGCCATATCAAATAATGTATCAAATACTTCACACAAGTGGCAAAATATGAAACACTGTCTGCTAGTATAATTACTCTGCCTCATTTTGTGCAGTTATTTCTACATGTCTAACATGTGCACACAAATATCTTCAAGTTAGAAGATACTCAGAAGAACTTAGAAGTCATTCTCATCTACTTCTGCAGAATTATGCTAGGCTATGAATGGCACCATCAGACTAGGTTACTGGATGCACAGAGAAATAGGCTACTGTTCTCTGTGGATCTAATAACCTAGTTTTATGGTGATCAGAGGGCAAATTTATTTGACAAAAAGCTGTCACTTTCCTTTAAGAGCAACTCTAGTGTAAACAACCAAAATCACATACCTTCATTTCTATCAGAATTATGTGACTCAGCCAGACGTTGCCCTGTATTTAGATTACCCTGAAATAAATGACAAAGTACATGTAAAATACAGATGTCAAAATCTAATTAAAAAGTGCAATATTAGCCATAAGATGTCAGGAGTAGAATATCTCACATCTGAATTTTGCTCCTCTTCTTTTAACGTATGATCCATAATTGACTCTTAACGCCACATTGACTTCAGTCTCACCTGAAAAGATCATTAGAATTTTTTGTGATGTAACTCTTCTTTTGATTACGAGCACATTTATTGTATGGATTAATGTAGCAAATGACAGTTGAAATGATCCCAAGTGCCAAATGGCTCCTTGAGACCCGTGTACCACAAAAATTTCAACAGCCAGGGCATTACAGTGGGAAGTTATTCTTTTAAAATTGTGTATGACCGATCAGTCTTGCAAGGAAGGCATGACACAGAAGGAGCAGTCCCCACGGACCAAAATAGCTTACACACCATGAGTAACAGTGGGGCATTTGTCAACAGAAAATTGCCCACAAAAGCCATTTTTTGTCTCTCAGTAGGTGGCACTAAACCACACATGGGTGTTTGAGGGCTTGTTGAATGTGCCACTAAAATTTTGTCAGCAGGAAGTGTGGAGGGTGAGCCTCATAGGATGGGAGTGATCCCCAGGGCACATCATGATCGGCTCCTGCGATAACTTAAGGTCATGTGACATGCTGTAACACCATTGCCTGCTTTCAACCAATCATCCACTCATCACCCCAACCAATCAATCAATCAGCGCCCAGCTTCACCAGAATACTAAGGACTGTCAGGCAATGATTCTATCACTGCTGGCACCTGCCAATGCTTCATTACTCTGCTCACATAATCAGTCTAGACATGTATTTAAACCAAACCTCTCATACCCTCCCTCCAAATTCTTACCCAGGCTACACTTGCTTTTTGACCTGTGTGACTCAAGTTTTGTTGAACACAGTTTTTTGGCCAATGGGGCCTCTTGTTTTATTCCAGTTTGTTTTTTATCAAAATACTTTTGCCGAGGAAACCTTCGTATTTATGTCCATTTCATCCAGGGAACCGTGATGCGTGCAATGCAGAGCCAAAACCAGTCCCATCCAGGTCTACACGGACAGCATTTTAATCAGCATGCATCACGTTTAGTTAGCCCTGCGCAGTGCTGTGTTATCTTGAATTTGACTTGTATTTGTTAGGTTCAACTCAACATTGCGAAACAGCAAGGCAAGCACAGAACCAATCAGGGCTGGCTGGCTGGCTAAGTGGGTGGGAGTTTTTTCTTTGGGGAAAAAGTGGGCAAAATATGATGTAAATCACATACTTTTGCCCATTGAAATGTCTTCATTGCCACCCAGAATGCATTGCTTTAAGCCGTGTTCTTGCCCATGGTTACAACTGTTGCCTTGCTTTTTCATAGAAAATTGGCTGCTTTGACAAGGGTTTATCTACTTGCAACTCTATGGATCACTAGCTGTATTATTCAAGGCTGACTAAACAGGCTTGTTCGACTTGGCTGGTGTGGTAATTATTATTGTGAGAAATATAAAAGTATGTGGTATTCACTGTTATATCATGGGAGGATTGTTAAGGTTCAGACATTGGTTATATTAGTATAAAAAACTACACTAGAGTGAAATGATGATATTTAAAAGAAATACAGCCCATAAAATCAATTTATATTTGAAGTAACATGTGAAAGCGGTTTGAGGAATACCATTGCAAGATTGGCGCCATTTGTCAGAAAAATACTAATAGTGGATTTTTTTTTTCATTTTATTAAAAAATATATACTAGTTCCTTTCTCTTGGATTTGTAGGTTGTCTACAATATTGCCTAAGGGATACTTCTATCAATATGAAATGACCTGGAGGTCGCTGATTGGTCAAGAAGGGTGTCAGTAAAAACCCAGAGCAGATATCTAAACGTCACTGTGACATAAGAAAGTAGGAGGGCCGTTAGGTTCTGAACCTGCATAAAAGCTAAGGGGCTGAGCAAAACACCTCAGACTTGATTAACTCTCAACTGGGGAACAAGCATGTGACAGAGCGCAGCGCGTCCACCACAGTAATCAGCGGGTTTCCGCTGGTTTGAGAACAATGGCCAAACAAACGGGGCTAAACGAACTTTTGCAGGGACATTAAAGGACTGCATGGTGTCGGAGATGATTGTTGTGGATGCCTGTATGTTGTTTAAGTGTATATATGAAGGTTTGGGGGGGTTCGTGGTTCAGAAACCAGCAAGATTGTTAGGTGGGTTCGCTAAGTTTGAAAAGTTCTCTCTCTTCCACCCAAGGTCAAATAGACCATAGCCAGTTTACTGCTCAATTCTAGACATGCTGTGCTAACCTGGACTAAAAACATTTTTGGAACTGTATTATGTACATGTATTATCATGTATTATCTTTGTCATATGAATGACATTAATGTTAATAACAGGATTCCTCATAATTTTTGAGTAACAAAATGTTACACATGTTACTGACTTACTGGGCTGGCGCATTATGTTTGTACTGGAAGTTTGTTTAATAAACAAACAATATGACACGTGTATTTCTGCATGTCAAGCTGACTATATGGCTTTTGGTCGGTTGATTGATCGATATATATATATATATATATATATATATATATATATATATATATATATATATATTTTTTTTTTTTTTTGGAGGGGGGTGTGACGTCACAAATCGCGTATCGCCACTTAAAAAATATCCACCACACCGCTGGGAAGACATATATTTCCTGATCTTTATTGGTCCTTTTATTTTCCATATCTACAACCAAATCTGCAACCTGCAACTGACCTGACTGCACAGATGAAATGTTTAGGCTGGGATCGACTGAAGTGGGATGCCTTTCTCCTCGTCTTCAACTAATATGTTCGAATGTCCAACTCATCCACTGTGGTGCAAACGTCTTTGGATTCGTAAGGAGTGCCCATATAGTCAAAAAGTGACTACACCCATGCTTCAACAGACATCACTATTTGAACCTGCTATGGGCAGTGCATATGCCACCATAGTTTCACTGGCCACTGGTTAATATTACTAAACTTACACTTTGGGTTGTATGTCACCTGTCAATGTATGTATACTTGCATTGTTAATGTAATCAGTATAATCTGTACATGTCACTGTTTCTAGATTATGTTGCCTCTCGTAACTTGCAGCATTGAGGCCACTCCATGTGGATGTCCAACTGAACTGAACCTCAACTGAAATGTTTTCACTTTCCCTATTTCACTGTTTAGACCACCAACCTTACTTAACCTGTATGATCTGCTACTTCTGCTGGTATATGTTTTAGACACACCTACCTTCTGAGTATGAATGGATTCTTATCTTACAATAAAAAGTCAAATTAAATGTTGCAGTCACTTGTCACCTGCACTTCTTTAATGTTGAGGATTTTGACTTGTGGACATGTCTGTATGATCTTAACCTGCCATTACTTCTGACAATGTCTTCATGAAATCTAGAAATGTGCGTCAGCAATATAGGACTAGGTGTTTTAGCGAAATTACAAGGAAAAGCGTGTCAAAGACTCATGTTGGCCACAAGAAAATAATCCAGTGAAATCGAAGGTCAGGGTAAGGCTAAGTACAGGCTAAGGTTACTAGCTAGTTGTATTTTATGATATTAACACCCCTTCAAATGTTCTGATGGTGTCATATTTACTGATGAAGAAGTAGTTGAATCATATTCATCCAGGAAATACCAAACATTGTGAACATGTAATGATGGAGCAATGATGACAACCAGATAAGGTAAATTACATTTTTTTGCCGTTCGTTACCTACGATTAACATATAGCTAGCTAGCAAAGGTGCTAAATACAGGGGTAATAAGAATGTTGGCAAGCTAGTATTAGTCTTACCGAAATAACTGCTAAGAACTTCCCAACTGAATCAGAACAAGGCATTACTGTTCAGATGTTTTAATTAGACTATAATGTGCAATAGCATGAATTTAGGTTTGATAGCGTTACATGACAAACTTCACAGTTCACAAACCCGACAGCTTCGTAATGAACAACGTTGTGTGGCCAAGAAGTGCTATCCGCAACAACAGCTGTCAATCATTGGTCAATCACGCCCATTTTTTTCTATATTCTTAACAGTTTAAAAAAACAAGTCCTCGGCTGGGGAAAATTATGGTTTTGTTTGAAGGACAAGGTGAGTTATTTTTTCTATGCTTTAGATGAAACGATAATTTTAAAAGTTACACGGAAAATTAGCTACTTGGCCATAGAGATATATGGGAATGGGCAGGGTTATAAATTGTACTGCAACCAGCCGCCAGGGGCGATTAGATTTCCGGGTGCTTCAGGTTTTTTAGGTGATGCGCTGTCCATCTATTTATACAGTCATTGGCCTGGGCACCTGGCACAGGATTCTAATTCCTTAATGACTCTATTGTGATGTCATTGTCCAGTGTTAAGTCTATGGGGAAGTTTTTAATTAATGTCACAAAAAATATTTGATTAATATCTCAAAAAGTATACATGTTACAACAACGAAAAACACATTCCCAGATTGGGGCATAGGAGATCTACGTAGCAGGGTTTGACATAACAGCATTTTCATGCACTCTAATAAGAAGAAGACATTGAAGAACAATAGAGTGCCTTTTCATGCTCTGTAATAATAAGAAGCCTACAGATAACGGTACTCTAATAAGAAGCATTCGGATAACGGTAGAGTGCACGTTCAAGTCAATCTTGCCATTTATAATTGGCATGACTCGCATTTAGCCATCATAGCGCACTGTACTGCCTGATCTTATCAAAGCAGCAGCCAATTTTCTATGACGCATAAGCCGCAGAAAACAAGTTGGCTCAAGTCACCCAGTGAAAGCGTTACAAGAGATGTTTTTGCTGTCAAAAAGACCTAATCCAGTTGTCAAGCCAGCAATTATTTAGCTGTTGGCTATAAGCATCAAAGTATGAATCCATTCACGAGCATCCTTGTTTGATTAAAGGTGAAAGTAAGCGAAAGTAATCAGCATGCAACAAATTAGGCAAAACCAAGAGTAGCCTAAAGGTACGCTATTCTATTTAACTTACCTGTCACATTACAATTCGTAGTACAGTTCGTACAATTCGAAGCCTTTTTACGTTCCCCGAAAATTCGACCTAAATGCTGAGATTTTTTTCTGGGACCTTTATACATGTGTGGTAGCATGCGCACTCACTCACAAGCCGTCAAACGCCCCCCATGCTATATCGAAAGTGAAAACAACTGCAATCTTGGCATAGTCGTGATTTCTGGGAAGCAGCTTCTGCCTCAAGCCCAAACGCCTTCTATCAATGACAGTTCTTTACATTGCTTTGTAGTACTGGTGAAATCAGGGGTGCCGTTTGGACCCTATGACAATTATTTTTTTTTTCTGTTCTGGACATTATACCAAGAGAATTTGAAAGCTAGAGCTTTACTTGAAATGTCTGCACATTAGAACACAATTAATAAGATGCCCAATTTGCAAACATGATATTTCTTGATCCAGTAAGAGGTGGACCCTGGTTGGCTGTTTTGCAGGCAAATTACAGTGACAGAAAAATGGTTTCCCTAGCCCACCATTATTCACATAGTGACTGGTTGGTGTTTCAGCTCATGAGAAATGAACATTGTCATATAAAAGTAATAAATCAGTGTCACACCCAGTGATCACCTTTGACCACCCACACCCATATTATGTCACATGATTTATGTAAAGCAGTGTAGTGGGTCACATGACTTATGGTAAGCAATACGGATAGGTAGAGTGTGATTGCAGTGGTATCAGTGGACAGTAATACAGTGTTTTATAATTTCAAGGAAATGTGAGGGTATAAATTACTATCCAAAAGTTTGCAGTCACAAAAAAAAAAATCCTTAAAACTTATATGAAGAAATTCTGAAATGCCACAATTCACTATAGTCCTGCTGCATACCACCAGAGCTGGTAGGTGAATGTGTGTTAGACACTTGAAATGCCTGCACATTAGACCACAATTAATAAGATGTATAATTAGCAGATATACTTGAAATGTCTGCACATTAGAACACAGTTAATAAGATACCCCATTGCATATGTAAACATGATATTTCTTGATCCAGTAAGAGGTGGACATTGGTTGGCTGTTTTGCAGGCAAATTACAATGACAGAAAAATGGTTTACAAATGCCAACATTATTCAGAGAGTGACTAGTTGTTGTTTCAACTCATAAGCAGTAAACATCATCATATAAAGGTCATAGATCAGTGTCCCACCCAGTGATCATCTTTGGTAATGAGGGCATGCAGCATTTATCGGAGTGCCCTAACTAACACATGCTTAAGGCACAAATGCCTATGACAAACAAGTCTTACAGAGATTAGTCAGAGCAAAATACCATTTAGACTTGTTAAAGGCATCTGATACTTCCTTGTAAAGTTTCAGAAATTGTACCACATATAAATAATTTCAGTGAAATATTTGTAAAACTCTTTCAGGGATGACCTATCATACATAAAATCATCATAAATCAGTGTCACACCCAGTGATCACCTTTTGTAATCAGTGCATTCAGCATTTTAAGGAGTGCCCTAACACTTATGCCTAAGGCACAAATTACCATTGAGACTTGTTAAGGACATCTGATTCTTAATAGCAAAGTTTCAGAAATTGTGCCACATTTAAATTATTTCAGTAAAAATATTTGTGAAACTTTTTCAGGGATGTCTTATTTTTAGACCAGTTTGTGCTCAAGCATATACCCACACCCATATTATGTCACATGATTTATGTAAAGCAGTGTAGTGGGTCACATGACTTACCCACTACATGCAATATGGATAGGTAGAGTGTGGTTGCAGTGGTATCAGTTGACAGCAATACGGTGTTTTATAATATCAAGGAAATGTGAGGGTATAAATTACTATCCAAAAGTTTGCAGTCACAAAAAAAAAATCCTTAAAACTTATATGAAGAAATTCTGAAATGCCACAATTCACTATAGTCCTGCTGCATACCACCAGAGCTGGTAGGTGAATGTGTGTTAGACTTGAAATGCCTGCACATTAGATCACAATTAATAAGATGTACAATTAGCAGATATACTTGAAATGTCTGCACATTAGAACACAATTAATAAGATACCCCATTGCAGTCCTGGTCCTAATATAAGTCAAAAGGTGTGGATCAGCTACATTTTAATTATACTCGATCCAACCATTTTGTCAGTGTTAGGATCGATATCCATTCCAAATACTGGATTGGTGCATCCATGAGGTAAAGTGTTCGCCAGCATGTAGCTAACTATTCACAGAAGGCTGCTAGTGTACCAACACAGAGAGAGTTGAGCAATCACAGGCCTAAAAAGTGCTCGTCTGGGAAGTTCTTAAGTAACAAAACAAAGATCATCTTAAGAAATGACACTAATCTTAAGGAAATGTTTGGTAATTGCACAAAAGATAATTCCTAGGAACTTTTTTTCTTTTATTTCTTAAGCATTTTATCTGATTAAATGAATCTGGCCCCAATAGATTAATAGAAGGGCCTGAGATCATTCTCATTCTTCTCTTTCAAGTCATTGGGTTCTTCTGTTAGGGGTTTCATCACTTCCCTCTGGGTTAACTTACCCAGGTTTGTCACTTAACCACTTACTTGGAATATTTTCCTGTATTGGATGGGGATCATTTTGTGTTCCTTATTGCTGCTGTTTGGCATGAGGGTTATTCTGTGTAAATTAATACAGTCGTGTTTGTTAGTGCAGTTTTTGGGGGTGTGGAATATATTGTGTTTGCTGATGCAGACCTTGGTGATATGGGTGATCTTAGGTTAGTCAATGCAGGCCTTGGTGATATGGGTGATCTTAGGTTAGTCAATGCAGGCCTTGGTGATAAGGGTGATCTTAGGTTAGTCAATGCAGGCCTTGGTGATAAGGGTGATCTTAGGTTAGTCAATGCAGGCCTTGGTGATATGGGTGATCTTTGGTTAGTCAATGTAGGCCTTGGTGATATGGGGGATCTTAGGTTAGTCAATGCAGACTGTAACGGTGCGGTAGCCCGTTACCAGTTTTACACCACACTTAACACGCAAACAATCATCACGCCAACACACATTTTAAACACAGCCCTTTTATTTATTTTTTTTTACCACCGAACGTGAGCATGCAGGTGGCAGTCACGGGAGCACAGCGTCTGCAACACAACACAAACGAACTTTTATCAATATCATGCTTTTACTTCAGGAGTTGCCAAACTGAAGATAATGGACTATGGAGATTACAAACATTTTACGTTTGGCAAACAATAGCGAGCTAGCAAGCAAACTGGTGAGCTAATTACAAACAAAGCAGAGCTTACCTTGTTGCAGATCAACTTCCTCATGTTGTCTGAAGGACCCGACGGGAGCTCTCGAGGGACAATTATAGTTTGGAGAGTTCACATCGGAGTCAGGCATGTTACACCAGGGTGTGGGGAAGAGGGGTGTTTGTGTGTTTTAATATTTTATGGCGTTTATGAAGGGTGTGATGTATATACTGGTAAACCGGAGTATTTATTGTTTTTAAGCAGAGTATTTATATATATTTTTGTACGTGTTCTTAGCTTGCGAAACATGACTGATTTTGCCCATGGTTTGGTTTGACCCTGGGGCTAGAAAACCCAGGGGAAACCACGCAGCAGGGAGATGGTTTTGAGGTGAGCTACAGCAAACACCTGACTAACCAGAGAGAGTTTGGGATACTAAATATTTTGGTATTGCTTTCTATTATTGAAGTTACTTTATTGTGTAAGACTTTTTGTTTACATTTTGGAAAACGTTAAGTTCTGTTTGTTTTTTTTTTCTTTTGTTTTTTTTTTTCCTCTGGACCATTTTTTCCTGCTTGGGAAGGAAAATAAACCAATTTTGTACCATCAGCATCTGACTCGCTGCGCAGCCTTTCAGGCCGTAAGGCTAGCCGGACTACACAGACCTTGGTGATATGGGTGATCTTAGGTTAGTCAATGCAGGCCTTGGTGATGAGGGTGATCTTAGGTTAGTCAATGCAGGCCTTGGCAATGGGGTCCCCACCCTGCTCACCCTTGCAAATGACACACTGAGACGTGCAGCGGTAGAGAGGCACACGTTTGTCGATCTCCTTCAAGCTTCCAGAAGTATCCTTGTCATCATTCCAGGGGTGTGTGAAGACAAAGGCCTTGGGACCCTGGTGCTTGGTGAACAGGTCCAGGCCTGGCAGGAGGTTGTAAGCACCGTTAACATTGGAGCAGGACTTAACGCAGGGGCTTACGAAGGTGTAGAATACCACGCAGCTGTCCGGCCCTGTTGTGTCTAGCAGGGACTGCAGGGGCGATTGCTTGGGGTGAGATGGGTATAGTAGTGTATATTCGGCTCGGATGCTGAGCTTTTGGACCTTCATGCTGACCGTCTTGGCTGCGATGACCTCCTGGCCCTTGTAGAAGCCTTTCTTAAGACCTTTCTGGACGGCCTTCTGAGTGTCATTGAGGAGGAACTTGTCTTTGAGAGATTCAAACTTCGAGGTGCAGTGATCCTGGTGGACGTTTATGGCTACACCATATGGTGTATTTTCACCAGGGCTGAACCTGCGAGAAGCACACAGTCATATTTAATATTTTAAGAATAAAGAATTAAAATGTCAGTGGAGTTATATACAACGGCTCTGAAAAAAGCTTTCAAAATGATTTAGTATAATGTTAATTTTAAAGTCTGCAACAAATGTAAATATTTTTCACCTGAGAAATATAAAAACTCATATTATGAAATAATTTCACATTTGTCATAAAACATTTTGCAAAAGACATGGTAAAATGGCCCATGTAGAGATCACTTACTTGGCTTGGAAGTAGTCAGTGATTTTCCTGAGTGTGTTGATGTTCACCCCCTTACTCCCAGCCAGGTTGATGTTTGAAGAGAGCAGACACAGGAGAAGACACACACTTGAACACACCTATGGATGACAAATATTCTAAACCTATCTGGAGAAACCCACACTGTATACTTACACACACTCTCATGAACAACACAATATACAACACAAACTGTTTAAAGCCAATTAGTCAATTAGAGCCAAACACTTGAAAATTAGAGCCAAACACTTGAAAAGTGCTGTAAGTAGTGATAGTATGGACAACTCACACACTTGTGTAGGCAAGACAACATACACGCACACACACTTATAGGTCAGAGCATGATTGAAAAAAGACAGGAATTGCCCCTTGGTTGACTGGGTTAGAGCCAATAAGTTATTTTTTTTAAAAATGTAAATGTTGCATATAAGTTTAGTTTAAAGTAAGTTTAAAAACTACATGCTATACACCTACACATAAAACAAAACAAACAAAATCACATTCTTCCTCTCAAGAGAAAACAGTCAAATAAATGAGAAATTAAAGACAGCTGATGTATGAAAGAAAGAAATGTACAAAAACATTTTTTGGACTTGCCATGTTTCCTGGTGCCAGTTTTGTTGTAGATCACCTAACTGATGGACTGTAGACTTGTAGGCTGTGCTCTCTGTGTGTGAAACAGAAGGTTGTGCATGTCTGACTTTATAGAGCCCTGAGAAACACAGTTCCTTATGTGAAGTCAACACATCTAACGGTACATTCTCTCACATCTCAGACCACAGGGACTCACGGTGGCGCACACACACACACACACACACACACACACACACACACACACAATGCAACTATTTCCCACTTTGAAAATGCTGACTGTTTCATGTGCAACTCAATATTTCAAATATTTGATCCTCAAGTTAATTTGGATGGTATGTAAAGTGTGAAGGACAGACGCAAAATGTAATATTTGTTGCTCCAACCAACCCTCCAGGATATAAATATCTGCAGTGACATTGGCAAAACATCATCATAACCCCTCCCCTGGTTCAATGCTGAAAATGGGGTTTTTGAATAACTGCTGCTTTCAAAACTCTGTAGGTCACCGAAAAGTCAGAGATGCAGATGTTTTAGCCTTTAGACACACTTATGTCAACTTTTTCCATTTGCTTTTTGTGATCTTTTTTTGCCTGCTAAGAGGTGAGCTATGGTGTTTGCTAACCAGGAGTGAACTCAGACTTCAAGCCTCTGCTTTGCATGTCATACTCTCTCGGTCAAGATCACATTTTACAGTTTGTTTCTGTACTCAAAAATCATTATATACCTCAAATCCACACTTTTAAAGGTTATTTATTGTAATTATTACATCTGTCCATGTTTGTATTTTATTCAAGGTTCAGGATGGTCTTTTTTACATGTCATTGTACTAGTACAAGAGAGTAAAATTCTAGTGTTTTTGCTAATCCAAAAACACAAATTAATGCAAGCAGACAAACTATAAAACTTTGCCATTGCCATGCAACCAAACCTTGACCGAGAGCGTGTGACATGCAAAGCCAGCACAGAGCACTGTAACCCTGAATGAGCTCCCGGTTAGCAAAAAGCATAGTTAATCTGTTAGCAGGAATGTGGATCACAAATGCCAAGTGGGAAAAGATGACAAAAGTTTGTGTAGACCTTTTAAGTATTGTGTGTGGGATGGGACTTTAGGTTGGGAAACTAAACTCACAGTCCATATGTACAAAGACCCAGATATGCTCAGGATGCTTGTCTTCTCTCATCGTACTTTACTAGATGTATAGTTACTTTATGATTCGAATTATGAAGTTACTGTAATAGATAAGCCAAACTGTAAATAATAATTGTGTGTGTGTTTTTGGGGCATAGGAAAATTATACTGAAAGTTTTTGTGCCTCAGTTAGTGTTAGCTGCCACCTCACTATTTGTTTTATGTTGTATCAAATTCTCACATTATTTTTCCTACGTACAGTACTTGGTGACCTAGAACAACAAAACTATGGATTGAATCACACCAGATTTCTCAGTTAATAAGGAGGTCTTCACACAATGCAGGTATCCACACCATTTCAGTTTTACATGGACTGGCAATAGGACCACACACAGATATGTTTCTAGCACATGCCTGTGGTGGTAATTTGCACAGGCTTTCAAATATACAAAAAAGTGAAAGGTCTTGGCATGAATGATTGTAATGGCCACTTCTGATTGAGTTATTGGTACGCATTGGTAGACAAAAGCAAAGCAATTGATTTTTAAATGGTTTATATTATCATGTGACCTTATGAACTGATACATGCACCCCAGGCACCTGTGCTGTCACTACTTCATTCAAGTGAAAGTCTGAGGGGATTTAAGATTACTCTACAGACCAACCCTAGAAAAGTATGGTAATATGAATATATCACCAAGACTGTTGGTACATATAATCTTTCAGTTTAGTATAAATGTGTACCACTGCAATATGTCAGCTTTGTTCAGTGGTGTCTTAGAATGACTAAACATGTTGGTGGTCACTATTGTGACCACTGGGATAATGCCATGTCAGATTTTTCTAATTGATGCAATAGCACATTTTACAGAATTATCACTTTTCTCTGTGCGGTCATTAAAATATGAACATATCCCAGTCAGGAATATTATGAAGACTTCCAGCTTAGTTCAACACATTGACATAGCAGTCCTAAACATGCCTCCCACCCTCCCCAGCTGCACTAACAGGATATAATAGCAATATTTACAGAAAATTCAACCATTTACACTGGATCACTCCCACAATCTCCCTCTGTGTGTGTGTGTTGGTCCTCAGGAAAACCACAACAAAGTCAAATAGGTCTCCTAGCCATACTGACTTAAAGAGCAAGATCTCATTGATATCTCGCAGAGCAGTATGGGTATATGCAGGCTTTAAGCTTCTGCAATTAATTAGAAAGTGTTATGTAATGACACCAGACAGCCTCTAGGGGGAGACACATAACAAAAATAGAGTGAATCATTTGAGAGTTGCGTGTTACTGTTCTTTATTATTACTTTTAGCTTGGTGGCAAGGACTGTGAAGCAGGACAAATTCATGACTCTGCACAGAAAATGACATGAGAGAGTCTGAAATTAAAGGAAAAATCCAATCAGAGTCAATCAATCCATATCCCTGTTCTTTGAGGCTGCCAAGTGCTTTAGGTAGGTATTAGAACTACAGTATTTGGTACAACATAGACTGAATTTGCAAAGAGACAGCTAACGCTAACAGATAAGAGCATAAGGAAACAAAACATCCTTGCCCTAATTAGTTAGTGTTTTGCTATTTGGTCTACGTTGCACCAAATTCTGTCATTCTCAAAACTATTGATAGCACTCGGCAACAGGAAACAACAGGGCTACTGGTTGATTCACTCAGGATAACAGTGACATATATACTCTTATCTCTGATCAGTGACATATACCCCTGATCTCTGATTTTCTCTCTCTGCTACAATTAGCAATTATTTTTTCTAAGGCTGTCCACAGTGCTTCCACAAGAAACACATGTACCTGTGTGGCAGCGATACAAGGGTATCACATTTGCCAGGAGATGCAGCTTTTCCAGCCGGTCTGATTTGTTCCTATCTTTTTCATAGATTTGGTTAAACACAAAGGCCCTTGGACCAGTATGATCACTAAACACGTGCTGAAGAGGTGCTATGATACACTTATGCACCGCAGGTGGAACTGGGCCTACTTTCTTACCCTGTTTCTTCTTTTTCTCGTTCCTCGCCATTTGTACTGTAACTTTTTTATCCGCATCTTTATCTTTGTCTTGATTTAGACAGTGGTCTATGCAGGGGGAGTTGTAGGTATAGAACACCACACAGCTTTCATGCTCATTCCCAATCAGGTGCTCCATGGGAGTGACCTTACTATTTTCCAACTTCTCTATTAGCAGCATACGCTCAGAATGCTTAGCAGTGCTCCCATCACCATGAGGCCGAGCGGCAACCAGGCTCTCATCCACGTACACTCTGTTTTGTTTATTGTCTTGGATGTTAAGCACTTTCATCACTGCATCTCTGTCTGGCAGGGCTGGGATCTCCTCTCCAGTGTTGGCCTCACAGAACTGTCGGTGGACTCGGATGGAAACAGCATACTGAAACACATTAACACTGTCACAAGCACTGGCAGCAGCACTGGCACTGGCTGTTGCACCAGCACGGGGACTGGCTGGTGGGCTGGCTGCAGTAGGTTTGTAACTGGAAAAACAGACAGTTACAACAAAAAAGTGCAAATAAATACAGTATAACATGAATACACAGGGCAGCTTTGAACAGCTGGTAAGGACCCTCAGACTTGTAATCGAATGGTAGGAAAAATGTGGGCAGTAGAATTGACTGAACATCGCTCTCCCATGTCCATATCCACAGCACCTAAGCTCTCACTGCTCTCTTGGCAGCTCAGTAGCAGGCTGTGTGTGTGTGTGTGTGTGTGTGTGTGTGTGTGTGTGTGTGTGTGTGTGACTTATTTCTTGATGGTATGAATGCAGAGAGCGAATTTCAAGGATCAAAAGATACTACACTATACTATGCTACATATAATTAAGCATTTAATCCTTTTCCGGTGTTGTTGTTCTTATGAAGAATTACAAGGGTAGATTCGTACGTGTTCTCAATATGATCAATGATTCTTCTCAGTGCATTGAGGTCCACTACCGCCTCCACACCTGCAATCTCGGATGAGAGGAGAGACAGCAGGACGAGTTTGCACAGCACACCTGGCCACACCTGCAAAGGTAACAGAAAGGCTAATGAAGGAACATCCCCCTTAACACAGTTACGTTGTAGTAACGTTGTAAAGACATGACGCGTTCACAGGTAGAACGTCACAACAACGTAATTTTGTGAATCCCCTTTACGTCACAGGGATGTACTGTTATAGGGACAGGGACGTAATGTGACCAAACATTACGTCAACAGGACATTGTGACGACCTCTTTTTTATCCGATGTCCAACGTTACACAAGGTACCTAATGCCAACAGTATCCGGTAACCAGGTTACAATGTTCCTGAAAAGTTACTCATGGTAACCTACCTAGCGGTGACATTGTCTTTAGAACATTATGGAGACATCGCAGGAACGTAGGAAGGTAATGTTGTGGTGACCAAACAACCACATTCACACCATAACATTCTGTGTCACCATAACATTACTGATGTATCAGTAGCTGTCATGATACTGCTTCCTGAAACCTCGGCCCCCCACTGGACTACTGTTGTTTTGCAACCTTGTGTTTGTTGTGGTATCCATGTGTTTCTGCTGTGCTCACCTGCCCTGCCCCTTTCTCTTCCCCTGCGCCTCACCTGTATCTCATGATTCTGTTTTCCCTTAATGATTTTCAGCTGCCGCCTGTTTACCCCAGTGCCTTTGTCTCCTATATAAACCCTTGTCTGTTCCTTAGTCCTTGTCTGATCATCTGATCGCGTACCATGAGAGTGAATCTGTTTCTAAGTCTGTTACCCGTCGAAATCTCTGTTTTCTACCCTGGTCCCTGTTCTGTGTGTTTTGTGCAATTCGAGCACAAAACACCCTCTGAGTTTTTGAGTTTTGGCCTTTCGAGCCTTGTAAATATTCTGATTTTAGACTGCTTATTGCGATTCTGGATTTACTGCTTTTTGTGATTACTTTTTCGTTTGGACTTCTGGTAGACTGTACCTTTGGATCTTTTGTGTGTTTTTTCCCCGAACCCAGTTTTTGGTAATTTTTTGTTGGAATTTTTCTCCCTTCGTTATTTTTGATCTTCTGAGCGTTTGCCCCTTTTTGTGTTATTTTTTGACTATTGTGAATAAACCTTACTGATCTGCATCTGGGTTTCCGTCTGAGTCATACCGAACCTAACAGTAGCAGGAAGTAGGAAAACTCATAATGCTTTGTCAGCTCCATGAGAACTCGCTCTGCAGCTCAGTATGGCCACCAGGCCTATTTGCAATTTGTTTGTTCACCTGAGATAAGGGACCAATCAAAAATGGGCTTTCAACCCTGTTGCAGTGGAGGTGTTATTAAAGGACAAGATCCTTTTTTACACTTAAAGTCCTGTTTTCTGACTGCTTATGATGAAATACAATGGTTAAGATTAAAATGCTGTCAGAATGGCTGTATAGGTGAACAGCTATAGTCTTCCTAAAACACATTAAACTTTCATTTGTAAAGACATGAAACTCACTGAGTGGTCAGTAATGTTCACTGATACACTCACACAAACATCATCGCAATGTGACCTCCATCATTACTTGTATTGCTTCAAACTTAGGCAGTAGAATACGGGTGTGAGGAGTTTGACAAAATAGGTCCACAGCTGAGAATGAATGGTCAAAAACCCGTTGGAAACCATACAGTTTGCAGCCAATTTTGTGTCAGCATATCATAGTCATAGGCATAGTCATAGTAGCTTTAGGTTGCTGCATCAGGAGACTTGTTCCAATTTGGGAAATGAAAGGCACAATACAGCATTACATGAGAGAGGTGGAGAAAAAAAGGCATCTCCAGACTGTGCTCCAATGGGGAGCACAATGTAGAGGAGCAAAAAACAGCTCAGCAGCACACATAACATAAGATACATGACTTGCAACAGGGAAGGGAGAAAGGGAGTGGGGGAGTAAAAGTCAGCATAGGCAAGCAGCCATCCAGTCCTGCAGCCAAAGTGGCGCTGGTCACAGACCCGCCTGTCACACTGGGGGTTTGAAGAGAAACGAAATAAAAGTTTAATGTGCTTTAGGAAAGATTCCAGCTTTGCACCTATGCAGCCATTCTGTGTGTGTGGTAGCTGGTCGCAAAACCTTGCAAAGTCTGATGATCTTTTTCCAGTAAGGTAAGAAAATGTGCTTTGTCAAAATGAAGTGAATTTAGGATGGCATGCCTGTATGAAAACAAATTGTATTTTATGACTGTATATTAAAACATATTTTGTTTTGTTTTGTTTTAAATCATTCATGAATTCATTATTTCTGTGTTGTTTTTTATTCAGTGCTCATGAATATGCACAGCTGCATGCATTGTCATCCACTCTGTGAGGTAAATTAAAAATGGACATTAACGTTATTAAGGGTAGTATTTCAACAAGCCGTAGAATCAAACCGTAATGTCGTCATGACAACATCTATGGAGAGAGATGCAATACATGCAAATAAACTTTATTCCCACAGCATATGCTTTATTGACATGCTCTATGTGCATCAACAGTTGATCCACCCATCTTAAGCAAAGCCAATTTATATTCGCATTAGGAGATTGATACACATTTGCAGGTGTTTCCATCTAAGGATTTCTTATTCCCATAACTTAAATTTGCATTAATTTGCATTCAAAGTACAACAAGTTGGAGGAGGAAGACTCACCATGGTTCCTGATCGATCTTGATGTGGGAATTGTGAATCCTTCAAAAATAATTGACTGTTGTCCTTTTGCAGCTAGCGTACTGCCACAGATGTATGTCTGTGAACATCTCTTATATACTTTTACATGGACTGGTAACCGCCTTCTCTCCTCCTCATTCCCTCCAACCAGTCAGTAATGCTCTCTGCAAACAGGTCCTGACGGACAGGTGTCTGAAATATCCAGGGCTAGGTGTAGCATAAGAGGAATGCTTACTTTATGCTTACTTACTTACTTTATACTTAATGCTTGCAGAGATGCTTACTTCACCACTGTATACCATTATATGCAGGCTATTTTGCTGAGGTTTTCGATGAGGTTCAAGTAATGAAACCGTATGCATTAGGGCCTCATTAGAAACGCATGCTGTCAAATGCGTGACACTCCAAAGTTAGGCAATGTGTTCATGATGACCATTATGTGTGATGGGTCTCCCAAAATAACATATTTACAGTGCATCCAAACCAATTTAAATTCTGCAACACAGATCTTGCAGAGAAAGCACCGTTTAATACAAGACCAGCCTTCCCCCTTTGCACACTGTCTGAGCTAACCAATGAATTATTTAAACTGCTTAACCTTGATTGTGTGTGGAAAGAACTGGTGGGGAAATGTACTGATATCTGGTATCTGTTTATAGGATGTGCCAATATGAGTTTACACTGCTGTATACGTATATGATCATCAGCGTGCTCATGTTCGATAATGCAATTTGATGGTTCTTATATTCATCAAATTTATGATTTTTCAGATTCATGATTTTAATCATTTCCATTATTGTGGTGTATTAGTTATTGTGTATACACATTAGCTTACTTTCTGCAGATATTGGCTTGTTGGAGACAAGACAAATCAGAGAGTCAAATTGTTATTTGTCATCCCTAGGACTCTCAAGTCTCACGCACTGAGTGTGAGATACACGCATTTGACCTGTCTCACACTCTCTTATGCCATTTTCTAAAGGCTTATACCCTGTAGATGGGATCTAATAGGCATTGAGACATGTCCCAACTTCCTCCATCCCATGGACTATGCATAATTTTGTAATGTATTTCAATGGAACGAAAAGGCTTTGAAACCCAACGATTTTCAGTGAACATACACATGGGGCTTGACAAGTTGACAAGTGCATCCCAGAATCTTCACTGTTAACATTTAAATTCACATTCAGCCTGGCCAGAGCTTTCAAAATAAGGGTGGTGATTGAACTCTGACCCTATTTGGCCCCCAGCCTATATCTCTTAAAGATTTCTTCCTGTAGTGTACGGACATGATCATGGTTATTAATAAATTTAAACTACAATATTATGTTCCCTCACAGTATTTTTACGTTACTTCACAATACTTGCTCACAACACTGCAGCTTCCTATTTTAGGCTTCACTCATATGGCCAGCCATTCAGCAGCATGCGAGACCTGAGTTCCCATAGCAACTCATGTGAACCCTGTTTCATTTAGACCTACGGTATACCCATTAACATTTACGAAGGCTATTAGTTAACTATATCGATGCAGTGCATACATCAGGATATCATAACCCTGTTTCATTTAGACCTACAGTATACCTGTATACCTACAATTGTTGTTTGCGATACAGCCGCATCTTTTCCCGGCCGCATCTTCTGAGCATTACACGCGCAGTGCCTACGTCCTGTGTCTTGCATAAAAACACTCAGTCATTATTCATATGCCCATACGGACACATGCATGACCTACCGCGTTTCATCAAGTCTCTTATGTGCATCATTTTCAATTCTTTCACCACTGTATACCATTATATGCAGGCTATTTTGCTGAGGTTTTTGATGAAACCCTATGCATTAGGGCCTCATTAGACATGCACGCTGTCAAATGCGTGCCACTCCAAAGTTGTCTGTCAAACGAGTTAAAGAAAATCATCAGAAACAGCATGGTTGGTCTTTCTGTAGGCCCATACATGAAATATTTCATGGACATCCATCCATGAATAAATTCAATGTGAGGGGAAGAAAAGTCATTTGGCCTATACTTTACATCTTCTAGCCTACAGGTTAAGCAATGTGTTCATGATGACCATCATGTGTGATGGGTGATGTGTGTTCATATTAACTAGCTTATTATTACAGAATTAACCCTATGTTCCAAGGCCAGAGGACTTTGTGTTGGTGATGTGATAGCAAATAACCCGTTTCTTTCCTCCCTGCCTGTCTCAAACATTGTGTTTTTTTCCATATCACTAATTAGATTAATCTTTTCAGTCTTTTTTAAACTTTTAAGCTTAATAATGAATAGACAGCTCAATGGTGACCTGTTGCTCCCCATGGAGAGTATTTTGTAAGTTTGTCAGTTAACGACTAAATACCAAACAGCCAAATAAATATTAATAATGGCCAGTTATTATCAATTATCAGTTATCAGTTAAAAGGCCGCTCATTTGCAAATGACCTCCGTATTCTACCCCTTATCTGACGACATACACTACACAGCGCATGCATATTATCTAAATACACAGATATGGTTGTAAGTCAAATAGATACAATACATGCTTCATTTCTGAAGAACATTGGAGGAATCTAGTGCTAGTAATCTGTCCTACTACCTGAGGTGTCCAATAAAGAAATGCAACAGAGATGCGCACACACACACTTTTTCCACAGTTTTCATTTGTATACTATATTACAGTACAATTAACAATGCACAAGTCTCCCAAAATAGCATATTTACAGTGCATCCAAACCAATTTAAATTCTGCAACACAGATCTTGCAGAGAAAGCACCGTTTAATAAAGACCAGCCTTCCCTTTGCACACTGTCTGAGCTAACCAATGAATTATTTAAACTGCTTAACCTCGATTGTGTGTGGAAAGAACTGGTGCGGAAATGTACTGATATCTGGAATCTGTTTATAGAATGTGCCAATATGAGTTTACACTGCTGTATACGTATATGATCATCAGCGTGCTCATGTTCGATAATGCAATTTGATGGTTCTTATATTCATCAAATTTATGATTTTTCAGATTCATGATTTTAATCATTTCCATTATTATGGTGTATTAGTTATTGTGTATACACATTAGCCTACTTTCTGCAGATATTGGCTTGTTGGAGACAAGACAAATCAGAGAGTCAAATTGTTATTTGTCATCCCTAGGACTCTCAAGTCTCACGCACTGAGTGTGAGATACACGCATTTGACCTGTCTCACACTCTCTTACGCCATTTTCTAAAGGCTTATACCCTGTAGATGGGATCTAATATGCATTGAGACATGTCCCAACTTCCTCCATCCCATGGACTATGCATAATTTTGTAATGTATTTCAACGGAACGAAAAGGCTTTGAAACCCAACGATTTTCAGTGAACATACACATGGGGCTTGACAAGTTGTGCAGTTGTGCATCAGCCTAGCCAGAGCTTTGAAAATAAGAGTGGTGATTGAACTCTGAAAATATTTGGCCCCTCTTAAATCTCTTAAAGATTTTTTGCTGTAGTGTACGGACATGATAATAAATTTAAACCACAATATTATGTTCCCTCACAGTATTTTTACGTTACTTCACAATACTCTCACAACACTGCAGCTTCCTATTTTAGGCTTTTATCCAAAGCGACTTACAATTTTGTCAACTATCAATTGTTCAGGGCCAGTCTCCCCTAGAGCAACTTAGGGTTAAGTGCCTTGCTCAAGGGCACAGCGGTGGCAGCTGGGATTGTAACCCACAACTTTTCAGGCTACTTGCACACTAGCCAGGTTCCTTAACCGCTACGCTACCACCCCTCCTCTCCAGCACTCCTTAGCATGTTGATAAATGTTGCCTACTTCCATCAATGCAACATTTTGACAATAAGCTGATTTTGACAATACACTGGCTGATCTCTCTGATTCAGTTTTATAGCTAAATGGTTTAGTCACTGATTTACTGTTGGAATATAACAGCTTTATTGACACTGTATTTACTCATATCAGTATTATTAAGTGTTGTACATTTGTGTGGAGTGGCGGTGGTGTGTTGGTTACAGGGCACCAAGGGTTGTCATGAAGATCAAAGGCGATGTTTGTTTAAAAAGGGTTAAGAAACACTGTTAGAGGCATCAAGGTCACTACATTAGACTGCATTAATGCCATCAATTGTGCAATACAGTGGTCAAAATATGAATATAGCTCAATGGCATGATTGTTTTGAAAATGACTCCAGTATCCAAGAGCAAGCAAGAGTTCAACATACCCCCCCGACACACACACACACACCTCCCCTCCCCTTCCCAACAGTTTAGCCTCAAACACCCACTCCCATCATGTTATTGCACCTCCTAGGAAATGCATTCTAGTTAAACTTGAACTTGGTAGTCAAAATTAAAAAATCCAGATGAGCACAGAAACAATAGAATTGCCTTGTGGACCCAAATAATTTGAGGTGCTCTTTGGATGACATCCAACATCTAAAACTGTGAAACAAAAGACAAAAAAGAAGACCTTCCCTTTTAGGAACAGATAGGCTTTATTGTAATGACTGGAATATTTTTTGCCGAAGCATGCTACTTGTACAAATTTAAATTTGCTTAGTGTTGAAAAATGAGCATATGTTTGTGTTCAGCGAGCCTGACCCATTGTTGTAAAAACAAGCTCTTTTATTCTTAAAAAGACTAACACATTACAAACTAGGACTGGACGAATTGCAATGCATCAGACTCAGACAGGTATGTTCCTGAACTTATACTAAAGTGCTGTTTCATTGTGTCTAAGAGACAAGTTAACAACAGGGTGGTTTATCACCTAACGGCATTTGCAAATGACCTCCGTATTCTACCCCTTATCTCACACTAGCCAGGTTCCTTAACCGCTACGCTACCACCCCTCCTCTCCAGCACTCCTTAGCATGTTGATAAATGTTGCCTACTTCCATCAATGCAACATTTTGACAATAAGCTGATTTTGACAATACACTGGCTGATCTCTCTGATTCAGTTTTATAGCTAAATGGTTTAGTCACTGATTTACTGTTGGAATATAACAGCTTTATTGACACTGTATTTACTCATATCAGTATTATTAAGTGTTGTACATTTGTGTGGAGTGGCGGTGGTGTGTTGGTTACAGGGCACCAAGGGTTGTCATGAGGATCAAAGGCGATGTTTGTTTAAAAAGGGTTAAGAAACACTGTTAGAGGCATCAAGGTCACTACATTAGACTGCATTAATGCCATCAATTGTGCAATACAGTGGTCAAAATATGAATATAGCTCAATGGCATGATTGTTTTGAAAATGACTCCAGTATCCAAGAGCAAGCAAGAGTTCAACATACCCCCCCGACACACACACCTCCGCCCCTTCCCAACAGTTTAGCCTCAAACACCCACTCCCATCATGTTATTGCACCTCCTAGGAAATTCATTCTAGTTAAAATTGAACTTGGTAGTCAAAATTAAAAAATCCAGCTGAGCACAGAAACAATAGAATTGCCTTGTGGACCCAAATAATTTGAGGTGCTCTTTGGATGACATCCAACATCTAAAACTGTGAAACAAAAGACAAAAAAGAAGACCTTCCCTTTTAGGAACAGATAGGCTTTATTGTAATGACTGGAATATTTTTTACCTTCATCATCTCAAACACACTTCTGCATCAACTAGTCAGGCACTTCTTAACTATGTTTCCTGCACTGCCCCTACATACAAAACATTCATCTATCTGTCCTGTTTGTTTATTTCTTGGACAACGGTACAGGGGAATACGCTGATCAACTAGATTCAGCCGTGTAGCAAGCTCAGGCTTTGATATATCTTTAGGGAATACTTCAGAGAAGATGAAAGCCTTGGGTCCTCCATAGCTCTGGAACAGTTGCTCAAGGGCGGGGAGAATGCTGTGTTTTCCATCAGGGTCAGTGCAGGTCTGGACACAGGGGGAGTTGTAGGTGTAGAATGCCACACAGCCATTTGAGTACTTATTCACCAGACGCCTCATTGGCACTTCCCCCTGCCTGTCTGGAATCCTCAGCAGGATGGACTCGGAGTGGATGTATACATCTTTCTTTTTTTTCCTTCGTTCAGCGCCAATCAACTCTGCAGCCGTGTACAGATTGTCTCCACCACTCATACTGTTCTTGACACTGGCTGCAGGGTATTTTAAGAGGAAGTTGTTGTCAATGTAGTCAGCACATTGCTCTGGGGGAACGTTAATAGCAACTGCGTACTGACGAGGATGATTAGTATTAGCCTCGGGATCAGGAGCATAGCTGCAAAAGAAAAACATCTTAATTCCTTCACTTGTACTGAGCATAGATATAGACATTATAATGTGATGGAATATGAACAATGCAAATATTAATGGCACCCCAAACTTACTTTGTATTAAAGAACTGGATAACAGGAAGCAGTGTATTTTGGTCCAGGGTCTTATTTTCAACATGGGACACCCCAAAGGCCAGCAAGACCAGACAGAAAAGTGTAGTCAGAACATGTGCACTAACCTGCAACAAACACACACACACACACACATGCACACACACACAAAACAAAAACATTGTTAATTTGTATTACAGTTTAAAGACGATTCTTTAAAATAAATTAAGAATCAAGAAGTATAAGTACTTGCCATTGTTGAAGTATTCAGCTACTTCAGCAACAAAGTTGTTTTCGGAGTTGAGCTGCACCTCCTTAGGTTGTCTGTGCTTATTTGCCGGAGAACGTGTGAAAGGCTGGGGGATTTCTAGAGCTCAGACCAGCCCCTTATTGGAAATTCAGCCACTTATGCTAAGTCACTGTCTTTTGTCTCTGTATCCAACATCCAGGAAGTCTGATCTAATTTAACCTTTCTGAATTTACAGAACTTGTCTCCACAGCAAGCATTTTTTTGTTCATGAGTAAAACATCCTTTCAGTTCTTGATCCTGTCATATTTACAGGCACACCTAAAGTTGTTTTTGTGTATGTGAACCCGGAAGGCAATGCCATTGCTTAACAATAACAGTCAGGAAACAACAGATCCTGCCGTCTCTACGTGAAAGTGAAATTTAACCACAACCCCCTTTCTCTAACGGAAAATATGCAACTATGCTGTTTTTTAGCAGACCAAGACCTACTGGGTTCCCATAGCTCTGCAAGATGACAAAAATGACATAACCTGCTTCACTTCATTACTGAGAGTCAAACATTCATGTTCAGGATAGCTGTGAGGTCATGGATATGATGTTACAATGGCATTGGTCTTTTGCAATCAGTCGATTATCAGTCTTATGCAAACTCCTTCGTAAAAGTAGTACTAGAAGCCGATGTGTCATTTTATAAAAAAAACAAAATTGATTTTTGCTATTGATTAACAAAAAAAACTGAAACCCCACTCAGTACAAAACAGTCTGTTAACCCCCTGTGTCCAGACCTGCACTGACCCCATTAAAAAGGGATCCACTTATGGCCCAAGTCTAGCCCTTTGAATCCTACCAGTTCTGTTTTAGGGCAACTTAAGCAAAATACAAAATAGACTGGCAAACAAACTTGGTTGATGTACTGCAGTCATTGTACAATCTGCAAGGAATTTAATGAAAATAATCAGTGTGTATGCTGTGTTGTTGCGCTGTCCTTCATTTTGTTTTAGGCTCAGCCTCTGTAAAATCAGTCTAGAAGGCAAGTGAGATAGAACTGAGTGTTGCAGAATGACACTAGAAAGCTACTAGAGGGAGACACATACCAAACATTAATATCTCCTAATTTCAGAGTTGTTTATCTTAGCATTGCAATATAACCTTTACTTTCCTGTTTGGTATAAAGGAATGTGAAATTCATAATGCAGCATAGAAAATATTTGTATTTACATTACATTGTTTATAGGATGTGCCAATATGAGTTTACACTGCTGTATACGTATATGATCATCAGCGTGCTCATGTTCGATAATGCAATTTGATGGTTCTTATATTCATCAAATTTATGATTTTTCAGATTCATGATTTTAATCATTTCCATTATTGTGGTGTATTAGTTATTGTGTATACACATTAGCTTACTTTCTGCAGATATTGGCTTGTTGGAGACAAGACAAATCAGAGAGTCAAATTGTTATTTGTCATCCCTAGGACTCTCAAGTCTCACGCACTGAGTGTGAGATACACGCATTTGACCTGTCTCACACTCTCTTATGCCATTTTCTAAAGGCTTATACCCTGTAGATGGGATCTAATAGGCATTGAGACATGTCCCAACTTCCTCCATCCCATGGACTATGCATAATTTTGTAATGTATTTCAATGGAACGAAAGGCTTTGAAACCCAACGATTTTCAGTGAACATACACATGGGGCTTGACAAGTTGACAAGTGCATCCCAGAATCTTCACTGTTAACATTTAAATTCACATTCAGCCTGGCCAGAGCTTTCAAAATAAGGGTGGTGATTGAACTCTGACCCTATTTGGCCCCCAGCCTATATCTCTAAAGATTTCTTCCTGTAGTGTACGGACATGATCATGGTTATTAATAAATTTAAACTACAATATTATGTTCCCTCACAGTATTTTTTACGATACTTCACAATACTTGCTCACAACACTGCAGCTTCCTATTTTAGGCTTGACTCATATGGACAGCCATTCAGCAGCATGCGAGACCTGAGTTCAAATAGCAAATCATGTGAACCCTGTGTCTTTTAGACATACGGTATACCCATTATGATTAAAGAAGGCTATTAGTTATCTATATCTATGAAGTGCATACATCAGATATCATAACCCTGTTTCATTTAGACCTACAGTATACCTGTATACCTACAATTGTTGTTTGCGATACAGCCGCATCTTTTCCCGGCCGCATCTTCTGAGCATTACACGCCGCAGTGCCTACGCCCTGTGTCTTGCATAAAAACACTCAGTCATTATTCATATGCCCATACGGACACATGCATGACCTACCGCGTTTCATCAAGTCTCTTATGTGCATCATTTTCAATACTTTAACAACTGTATACCATTATATGCAGGCTATTTTGCTGAGGTTTTTGATGAAACCCTATGCATTAGGGCCTCATTAGACATGCACGCTGTCAAATGCGTGCCACTCCAAAGTTGTCTGTCAAACGAGTTAAAGAAAATCATCAGAAACAGCATGGTTGGTCTTTCTGTAGGCCCATACATGAAATATTTCATGGACATCCATCCATGAATAAATTCAATGTGAGGGAAGAAAAGTCATTTGGCCTATACTTTACATCTTCTAGCCTACAGGTTAAGCAATGTGTTCATGATGACCATCATGTGTGATGGGTGATGTGTGTTCATATTAACTAGCTTATTATTACAGAATTAACCCTATGTTCCAAGGCCAGAGGACTTTGTGTTGGTGATGTGATAGCAAATAACCCGTTTCTTTCCTCCCTGCCTGTCTCAAACATTGTGTTTTTTTTCCATATCACTAATTAGATTAATCTTTTCAGTCTTTTTTAAACTTTTAAGCTTAATAATGAATAGACAGCTCAATGGTGACCTGTTGCTCCCCATGGAGAGTATTTTGTAAGTTTGTCAGTTAACGACTAAATACCAAACAGCCAAATAAATATTAATAATGGCCAGTTATTATCAATTATCAGTTATCAGTTAAAAGGCCGCTCATTTGCAAATGACCTCCGTATTCTACCCCTTATCTGACGACATACACTACACAGCGCATGCATATTATCTAAATACACAGATATGGTTGTAAGTCAAATAGATACAATACATGCTTCATTTCTGAAGAACATTGGAGGAATCTAGTGCTAGTAATCTGTCCTACTACCTGAGGTGTCCAATAAAGAAATGCAACAGAGATGCGCACACACACACTTTTTCCACAGTTTTCATTTGTATACTATATTACAGTACAATTAACAATGCACAAGTCTCCCAAAATAGCATATTTACAGTGCATCCAAACCAATTTAAATTCTGCAACACAGATCTTGCAGAGAAAGCACCGTTTAATAAAAGACCAGCCTTCCCCCTTTGCACACTGTCTGAGCTAACCAATGAATTATTTAAACTGCTTAACCTCGATTGTGTGTGGAAAGAACTGGTGCGGAAATGTACTGATATCTGGAATCTGTTTATAGAATGTGCCAATATGAGTTTACACTGCTGTATACGTATATGATCATCAGCGTGCTCATGTTCGATAATGCAATTTGATGGTTCTTATATTCATCAAATTTATGATTTTTCAGATTCATGATTTTAATCATTTCCATTATTATGGTGTATTAGTTATTGTGTATACACATTAGCCTACTTTCTGCAGATATTGGCTTGTTGGAGACAAGACAAATCAGAGAGTCAAATTGTTATTTGTCATCCCTAGGACTCTCAAGTCTCACGCACTGAGTGTGAGATACACGCATTTGACCTGTCTCACACTCTCTTACGCCATTTTCTAAAGGCTTATACCCTGTAGATGGGATCTAATATGCATTGAGACATGTCCCAACTTCCTCCATCCCATGGACTATGCATAATTTTGTAATGTATTTCAACGGAACGAAAAGGCTTTGAAACCCAACGATTTTCAGTGAACATACACATGGGGCTTGACAAGTTGTGCAGTTGTGCATCAGCCTAGCCAGAGCTTTGAAAATAAGAGTGGTGATTGAACTCTGAAAATATTTGGCCCCTCTTAAATCTCTTAAAGATTTTTTGCTGTAGTGTACGGACATGATCATGGTTATTAATAAATTTAAACCACAATATTATGTTCCCTCACAGTATTTTTACGTTACTTCACAATACTCTCACAACACTGCAGCTTCCTATTTTAGGCTTTTATCCAAAGCGACTTACAATTTTGTCAACTATCAATTGTTCAGGGCCAGTCTCCCCTAGAGCAACTTAGGGTTAAGTGCCTTGCTCAAGGGCACAGCGGTGGCAGCTGGGATTGTAACCCACAACTTTTCAGGCTACTTGCACACTAGCCAGGTTCCTTAACCGCTACGCTACCACCCCTCCTCTCCAGCACTCCTTAGCATGTTGATAAATGTTGCCTACTTCCATCAATGCAACATTTTGACAATAAGCTGATTTTGACAATACACTGGCTGATCTCTCTGATTTAGTTTTATAGCTAAATGGTTTAGTCACTGATTTACTGTTGGAATATAACAGCTTTATTGACACTGTATTTACTCATATCAGTATTATTAAGTGTTGTACATTTGTGTGGAGTGGCGGTGGTGTGTTGGTTACAGGGCACCAAGGGTTGTCATGAGGATCAAAGGCGATGTTTGTTTAAAAAGGGTTAAGAAACACTGTTAGAGGCATCAAGGTCACTACATTAGACTGCATTAATGCCATCAATTGTGCAATACAGTGGTCAAAATATGAATATAGCTCAATGGCATGATTGTTTTGAAAATGACTCCAGTATCCAAGAGCAAGCAAGAGTTCAACATACCCCCCCGACACACACACACACACCTCCCCTCCCCTTCCCAACAGTTTAGCCTCAAACACCCACTCCCATCATGTTATTGCACCTCCTAGGAAATGCATTCTAGTTAAACTTGAACTTGGTAGTCAAAATTAAAAAATCCAGATGAGCACAGAAACAATAGAATTGCCTTGTGGACCCAAATAATTTGAGGTGCTCTTTGGATGACATCCAACATCTAAAACTGTGAAACAAAAGACAAAAAAGAAGACCTTCCCTTTTAGGAACAGATAGGCTTTATTGTAATGACTGGAATATTTTTTGCCGAAGCATGCTACTTGTACAAATTTAAATTTGCTTAGTGTTGAAAAATGAGCATATGTTTGTGTTCAGCGAGCCTGACCCATTGTTGTAAAAACAAGCTCTTTTATTCTTAAAAAGACTAACACATTACAAACTAGGACTGGACGAATTGCAATGCATCAGACTCAGACAGGTATGTTCCTGAACTTATACTAAAGTGCTGTTTCATTGTGTCTAAGAGACAAGTTAACAACAGGGTGGTTTATCACCTAACGGCATTTGCAAATGACCTCCGTATTCTACCCCTTATCTCACACTAGCCAGGTTCCTTAACCGCTACGCTACCACCCCTCCTCTCCAGCACTCCTTAGCATGTTGATAAATGTTGCCTACTTCCATCAATGCAACATTTTGACAATAAGCTGATTTTGACAATACACTGGCTGATCTCTCTGATTCAGTTTTATAGCTAAATGGTTTAGTCACTGATTTACTGTTGGAATATAACAGCTTTATTGACACTGTATTTACTCATATCAGTATTATTAAGTGTTGTACATTTGTGTGGAGTGGCGGTGGTGTGTTGGTTACAGGGCACCAAGGGTTGTCATGAGGATCAAAGGCGATGTTTGTTTAAAAAGGGTTAAGAAACACTGTTAGAGGCATCAAGGTCACTACATTAGACTGCATTAATGCCATCAATTGTGCAATACAGTGGTCAAAATATGAATATAGCTCAATGGCATGATTGTTTTGAAAATGACTCCAGTATCCAAGAGCAAGCAAGAGTTCAACATACCCCCCCGACACACACACCTCCCCTCCCCTTCCCAACAGTTTAGCCTCAAACACCCACTCCCATCATGTTATTGCACCTCCTAGGAAATGCATTCTAGTTAAACTTGAACTTGGTAGTCAAAATTAAAAAATCCAGATGAGCACAGAAACAATAGAATTGCCTTGTGGACCCAAATAATTTGAGGTGCTCTTTGGATGACATCCAACATCTAAAACTGTGAAACAAAAGACAAAAAAGAAGACCTTCCCTTTTAGGAACAGATAGGCTTTATTGTAATGACTGGAATATTTTTTACCTTCATCATCTCAAACACACTTCTGCATCAAGGAGTCAGGCACTTCTCAACTATGTTTCCTGCACTGCCCCTACATACAAAACATTCATCTATCTGTCCTGTTTGTTCATTTCTTGGACAACGGTACAGGGGAATACGCTGATCAACTAGATTCAGCCGTGTAGCAAGCTCAGGCTTTGATATATCTTTAGGGAATACTTCAGAGAAGATGAAAGCCTTGGGTCCTCCATAGCTCTGGAACAGTTGCTCAAGGGCGGGGAGAATGCTGTGTTTTCCATCAGGGTCAGTGCAGGTCTGGACACAGGGGGAGTTGTAGGTGTAGAATGCCACACAGCCATTTGAGTACTTATTCACCAGACGCCTCATTGGCACTTCCCCCTGCCTGTCTGGAATCCTCAGCAGGATGGACTCGGAGTGGATGTATACATCTTTCTTTTTTTTCCTTCGTTCAGCGCCAATCAACTCTGCAGCCGTGTACAGATTGTCTCCACCACTCATACTGTTCTTGACACTGGCTGCAGGGTATTTTAAGAGGAAGTTGTTGTCAATGTAGTCAGCACATTGCTCTGGGGGAACGTTAATAGCAACTGCGTACTGACGAGGATGATTAGTATTAGCCTCGGGATCAGGAGCATAGCTGCAAAAGAAAAACATCTTAATTCCTTCACTTGTACTGAGCATAGATATAGACATTATAATGTGATGGAATATGAACAATGCAAATATTAATGGCACCCCAAACTTACTTTGTATTAAAGAACTGGATAACAGGAAGCAGTGTATTTTGGTCCAGGGTCTTATTTTCAACATGGGACACCCCAAAGGCCAGCAAGACCAGACAGAAAAGTGTAGTCAGAACATGTGCACTAACCTGCAACAAACACACACACACACACACATGCACACACACACAAAACAAAACATTGTTAATTTGTATTACAGTTTAAAGACGATTCTTTAAAATAAATTAAGAATCAAGAAGTATAAGTACTTGCCATTGTTGAAGTATTCAGCTACTTCAGCAACAAAGTTGTTTTCGGAGTTGAGCTGCACCTCCTTAGGTTGTCTGTGCTTATTTGCCGGAGAACGTGAAAGGCTGGGGGATTTCTAGAGCTCAGACCAGCCCCTTATTGGAAATTCAGCCACTTATGCTAAGTCACTGTCTTTTGTCTCTGTATCCAACATCCAGGAAGTCTGATCTAATTTAACCTTTCTGAATTTACAGAACTTGTCTCCACAGCAAGCATTTTTTTGTTCATGAGTAAAACATCCTTTCAGTTCTTGATCCTGTCATATTTACAGGCACACCTAAAGTTGTTTTTGTGTATGTGAACCCGGAAGGCAATGCCATTGCTTAACAATAACAGTCAGGAAACAACAGATCCTGCCGTCTCTACGTGAAAGTGAAATTTAACCACAACCCCCTTTCTCTAACGGAAAATATGCAACTATGCTGTTTTTTAGCAGACCAAGACCTACTGGGTTCCCATAGCTCTGCAAGATGACAAAAATGACATAACCTGCTTCACTTCATTACTGAGAGTCAAACATTCATGTTCAGGATAGCTGTGAGGTCATGGATATGATGTTACAATGGCATTGGTCTTTTGCAATCAGTCGATTATCAGTCTTATGCAAACTCCTTCGTAAAAGTAGTACTAGAAGCCGATGTGTCATTTTATAAAAAAAACAAAATTGATTTTTGCTATTGTTTATCATAATAACTGAACCCCCACTCAGTACAAAACAGTCTGTTAACCCCCTGTGTCCAGACCTGCACTGACCCCATTAAAAAGGGATCCACTTATGGCCCAAGTCTAGCCCTTTGAATCCTACCAGTTCTGTTTTAGGGCAACTTAAGCAAAATACAAAATAGACTGGCAAACAAACTTGGTTGATGTACTGCAGTCATTGTACAATCTGCAAGGAATTTAATGAAAATAATCAGTGTGTATGCTGTGTTGTTGCGCTGTCCTTCATTTTGTTTTAGGCTCAGCCTCTGTAAAATCAGTCTAGAAGGCAAGTGAGATAGAACTGAGTGTTGCAGAATGACACTAGAAAGCTACTAGAGGGAGACACATACCAAACATTAATATCTCCTAATTTCAGAGTTGTTTATCTTAGCATTGCAATATAACCTTTACTTTCCTGTTTGGTATAAAGGAATGTGAAATTCATAATGCAGCATAGAAAATATTTGTATTTACATGTGTTCCAGAGGCTGTAATACAACCATACACATTTAATGTTAATGTCTGAAGAAACGCAAACAGTGACGGCAAAATTATCTCTGGTCTCTGATTTCATCTCCCTCTGCTATAATTATTAATTATATCCTTTAAGCCATAAAATCTGAGACATTACTCACTGGCCTAATGGCCTCTAGAGCTTGGGTTCCCAAACTTTATTGGACTAGGGACCCCTCAGGGGGCTATTTTGTAGCAAACTTTTTCACGTACCCCCAGGCAATGCGCTGAGGACCCCCAGACCCCAGTTTGAGAAATCAATGCTTGAGAGTTCGGCTGCAAAACAGTTAAAAATACAACCACTAGATGGCACTGGAGGTACAGTTTCAGGAAGCGGTGACCTTTGATATAGGCCATCTAGTATAATCATCTCCGTCCATGTTCAATGATGCAAGTTGATGTGGAGTTTATGTTCATGAATTTAGCCATAGGCCTGGTTTGAGGCAAAACAAATAAATTGTCCTTTGTCATGTCAGTGGTCTAACCTTCAAAGGTTGTAATGAAGCAAACCCACTAAATCAACCCACTAAACTAAAATACGTGAAAGAGAAAGACATGACAACTACATCTGCTATACCGTCAAACCGCATCAAGATACATTTCGTGGACTTTTTTCTAATGTTTGCTGCGCTACCGCACCTGGTATAGTCAGTTCCATTGATTATAGTGGGAGCTAATTGTTGTGACAGATGTGTAACCTACCTGGTGTAGCCTCCTTGTTAGACTGGGCTTTTTGTAATCAAACTATGCTGTTGTTGAAGATGTCGCCAACCTATTTTTGTAATTATGTCACTACGTAGCCTGGGAACAGAACCAGACATCAAGACAGGGACTGGCGACAGCGAGTGATCTCAGGGACATGGAAGGGACATGGAAAATAAATAAATGAAATAAATCACAGTTGTTTACTCCATTCAGTGGTAAACACCCATAGACATTGATTCATTGGCTGTGAATCATTGAGTGCCCTCTCCATGCTGCATAAGCTGTGATTGTTCTCTGGATTTTGGTGGATTTGGCAGCTGCATGTCTGGTTTTGGTCTAGCTTACAAATTTTCTGCCAATGCATCTGGGTTCCCCTTAAACCACCCAACTGTTGGAGGCCACCAACTTTCCAGTCATAAGTAAAACCACAAAACAGTACCAAATCTAACCACTAGATGGTGATGAAAGTGCAGGTTTGGGTCCAAGTAAGCTCTAATACACCTGTTGAAACCTAGGGTTTTTATCTTTGTGGTTTATGTCTTTTGTATGGACATTGGCATTGGCACAGTCTGAGATAAGGCTACAGTTGACCCCTAAGTGGAGCAGGGAAAGGATCTATTATGTGTCCAATCACCAAATAGATGTAGTTTTATCTCTCCCTCCCAGGCCTGAGCCTTTTAGATTGGTCGATCACCCGCAAACTAATAGCTGATTTGCATGCCTCAGATGACTCTGATGTTCTGATAGACACAAAAACACACACACACACGCACGCGCGTTGGTCCATTCATGCTGACTCCTTTAATCAGGAGGTTGTAAATAGTGCCAGAACAATGAGCCCTTCATGTACAGTTTGTGTGTGTGTGTGTGAGTGTGTGTGCGTGTGTGTGTTAGAGAGAGAGAGAGAGAGAGTGTACCATATGCACACTATGCTATGGGTTGCCCTAAACACAATGGGTTGAATATGCGTTAGGATGCACCCCTCTTCTATAAGCATGCCCTGCCCAGGAACCCCCACTTCTATCAGCCCTTCAAGAGGTGACCTTTGACCTTAATACAAAAGCCACACAAAGAACCACACAAACCACCACTCCTCACTTGGCTGTCTGCCTCATGGAGATATGTCAAGGCGAAAGGGTGTGTGCATGTGCGTTTGTGTGTCTGTAGGGCTGAGGGGTGGGTGGAGTGTACCACTCTCAGCCCAACCACTACCAGACTTGCATCAAAGCCTTAGTAACAGTAATCCCCTTTACTTCATCTCCTGATTAGTGTTTCATGCTGAGTTTCAATCTTCCTCTGCCATCAGGGCTTAAATTCAGGAAACACAGACTAGTCAAAGCATTGCACTCCTAACACAGATAATTGATACTGTTAGTTAAAAAAAACTACAAACTCCCCCAAATTATCAGAAATGTTCAACAAATTAAAATATATGGACAATTGACGCATATTCCAGACCTACAAGTTAGTGTATTTTCCACTTTAATTTATTCCATAAAATAGTGGGCCCAGACAAGAGAGCTGCAATTATTGCAATTATTGATATTTTATGTCATATAAAAGCTGTTTCTTAATCCCCTGACCTTCAGAGTATGTATCACTATCAGAACTGATGGGCCATAGTCTTGTCTCTTTGAAGGTGGAGATTGGGTTGTCAAGGCAAACTCGGCTGTTGTGCGGTGACGTAGTCTATGTCAAACACAGATCTCAGGTTCTTAGTGAGAGCAGCGCAGTGTGGTATCTGTACAGTGCCTGTGGTGGCGGCCGCCCGTCACCTGCAAACGACATCAGACCAGCCCACACGAGAGAGTGAACAATCTGTTTCCGAACTCTGATGAGTAGGGGTCGTTTTTCTGAGCGGAGAGGACTGATATTCCCAAAACCTTTGCAGTAGCGATATTTATGCTACGGTAGAGATGCTGTCTCCAAATTAAGCGTTTGAATAATTTGTAACAACCTGAACGAGAAGCGTAGAAGTTTCTCGGTATCTGCTACAGCCATGAGCCGAATTATAGATGTGAGTATTAAAACACACAAAATGGATTTGGAGGAAGATTTTTATGCGTTTGATTTTGACAACGAAGAGATACCTGTTTATAAGACCCAAGAAGAAATTCTGTCTGCCCTGAGACAAAAAGAGGAAGAGGTTATTTTGGCAGCACAGCTTGGGAACGCACTACTTTTGGAGAATCGTCAGCTCAAAGAAGAAACTGACAAACTGCATGAGCAGTACGCTGACAAACTCGAGGTAAGCGTGAACGTAAACCTCACCGAAAAATACAACCACTGCTACGCGTGGAGTTTGTTTCCGTGTTCAGATACCCCAGGGCTGCATTTCTAAAATTAGTTAAATGAGTCACTTGTGTGTCACTGTTTCCGACTTGTTTTACAATGTTGCACATGTAGGCTTCAGACCAAGATAAACTATGGTGTAGGCTATGAGGCTACTAGTTCTGATGTCACATTTTTATGGCATGTGCTATAACCGACAAGATGTAATATTACCTGTCCTGTCTTGGGCTGATCTGTACAATAGCTTCTGTCATCACATTGGACAATAGTGTTATACACAATTGAGTATAACGTTGCTGATAGTGGGTCATATCATGAATGTCTGAAAGATTTTTTTACACAATGTCAACACAAAAGAGTTGAAATAACAAAATTTTGTTTTTAGGGAATTGTTTTCTCTATGTGTAGTTTTGTTCGAACTCCGTTCTTGTGGTTATTTAGAAGGTGGCTCAGAAATAATAGATCATCTGTGATTCCTAAATCGGGGGCGACCCTATTCCACCTCTAGCAGTTATGGGGGGTGGGGGAGGGGGAGAAATAATCGATTGTGTTTTTCGGTATGACAACCGTAATATTTCCATCATTTTTAACACACACACCTTTACAAATCCAGATGATTCCCGTGCCTATACTGAGCAGACAGGCGTGGATAAGTTTGTTGCACATTCAGCTAATCTGTCTGAATCTTTAACAACACTATTATACAATATACATTTGTATCCTACAAACTGGCCAATTTAATTTAAATATCTCAGGCAATGTTAATGTATTTAAATGGGTCACTCTGTTATCCAATCATTCTGATCAGATCATGTAATGTAGGGTGTTGCAAAGCAAATACAATGAGATGCATCTAATTAACTCAGAAGTCTCCACATTGAAGGCTGAGTGGTAGGGATATTGCCTTGAGCACAGTCTGAGGTGTCCCAGTCCCTCTAGTTCTCTTCTTCTCTGACAGGACCGTCACCAAAATCTGTCCTTGACTGTCTTTCACCATTAATTCTTTTGCATGACTGTTTCACTTAAGCAAGACAGAAGACCATGCAGATTATGGGTGACTAGATGAATTTTTGGAGCTGAAACACAACTTATTTTGATGATTTTGACTGTAGAAATAGGAATGTCCCCAGTTCCCTGAAAAATTCAGGGAAATGTCCCCGATTTTCATCTCAGAGGTCTGGTTACCTTAATATAGATTACAGTCATTTTAGAACAGCCAAGTGACCTTGTTAGGAATGATGCACAGTGGCTTGATTCAGTATTTGGCCCACAACAAAATGCCTGTTTTAGTTCATGGTGGTAAGTGTCTTAACAGTGAATCATATTGGCAAAATCAAACAAAAAATATATATAAAAAATACATTATAACTGGGCTTCTTCAAGTACTTTACAGAAAATGTAAAAAAAAATGTGAGTCATAAACAATTTTGTTGTGATGTCCATTTCCAAAGGTGATTTGTTCTGAAATAGGACAAGACCAGCCAGGACCTGAAATACCTCACCACCAGATTTTGGCATTTTAATTAATTCTTTCATTTTCCGTTCTCTGGGTCCTAAACACCAATTAGCGTTTTTTCTAAGGATTAACTAACACAAAGCTGTCAAAGAAACATTGTCCAAACATTTTTATAATTCAAGCAAACTCATAGAGCTAGGACTGCAATAACTAATCCAGTCACTCATACATGACAAAGTGCTGACAAAAAGATGTTTTGGGCCCATTTTTGATTCACATCTGTCTGGGTCAGGATTATTTACCAAGGAGAATAAACATCATCACATTATGCCTCATATTTTGACAGTCCTAGTGATGGACTATAGTGATGAAACTATGATTGAATTTCATACTTTAGAGGACCTAGGGGCCCTCTTGCCATGTTCTGTTCTCCTGTCTGTGAATCTCGCTGAGCTTTATAGGCAAATCACTGTGGTAAACAAACTCTCCATAAACTGCTGCATACATGAAGATAAGTCACCTGTAGTTCTTGCTTGATGACGTTTTCCCCTCCCAGAGTGATTCTGGTGGGCGGGGCCTTTTACGACCCATCCATGATGGTGGATGTATCCTGGTCGGTGGGGAATATGTTCAAAATGAATTTTTATGTAGAGAACCATATAAGAGTGCAGTCATTATTTCAGTGATAAAATATTTATGAAATGGAGAGGAAACAACAGGAGGAAAACACAATAACTCAGGGACCACCGCTGATCATGAGGGAGGGCCTTAGGTATTTCTTGTAAGATTGTATGTTATATGAGAATTTGTCAGACTGTCTCTCTGTCTGTTTGTTGTATGTCATTGTTTGTGTATGGGGCCAAATAATATTACATGCTAACCTGGTACACAATCAACTGCTTGTTCAACATTCAGATTTCTTTATTATATTTAACCTAGAACCTATTAATTCTAAGGTTTTGGCCCTTCAGTATGGTAAAAAAAACAAATAAATAAATATAGTAATAGATTGTTAAGTGCTAAGTAAAGTGTGTGTGTGTGTGTGTGTGTGTGTGTGTGTGTGTTTGAGGGAGAGTGAGAAACACAGAGCACAAATGTATAAGAAGTATGCATGTGTATGTGTCTGTGTCTGAGGCGACACAAAAGCAGATGCCAGCCCTTCCTGTTTGGAGAATTATGGTGTTTACTGGGAAGGTGTTGTGTAACCCGCGAGCTGTGTGTATACTGTATTTTTTCCTTTGCCTCGCGTGTAGACTGGACTACCCCACACCCACCCTGCTGGCCAGTTTCAAAGAAAGCAAGTTAGTTTCTGGGAGCTCACTCTCAAGGCCCTAGCTGAGCCTAGCAGTGCCTAGCTTTCCACACTGAAACTAAACACCTCAACCTTATCTGTACCGCTTTACTCATGCCAACCTGGTCTCTATCCATCCTCCAGGTGCTTTTAAAAGATTTCAAGGTGGTGGTCCTCAGAGAAGGAGAGAGACTTGTTTTTTTTTACTTTATTATTGAAGAACTCATTTTCAATCTATACTCCTGTTCTTCTAGGTCACTGAGTGCTATCAGTAGAAAAAATAACTAGAGACTTTGAGGAATAGAGGAATTTGAGGAATTAGAGGAAAGCTAATTCAGTTTGTTTAGCATGTTCCCCTTGGTTATCTCTTAGTTCATGGTATGGTGCTGTAGGCCTACTGTCAGCACTTTGTAACGTCAAACAACAGAGTTATGGTTTGAAAATGGCTGGGGATTGACTTTAAACCAGGAACATGAATAGGGAGATCTTAAGGTGCTCTATGTGAGTGTTTGCTGTGGCATTTCTGTTTCAAGAATTTAGGTATTGTAATGAACCATCTTGTGTGTAAATCTTATATGTGACGCACCAGGCTAAATTGTTGTGAAGCAGGCATTACTGTTGAATTGCCTAAATCTTGTGCTAATATTCAAACAAAAGCACACTCTCTCTCTCACACACACACACATACTTGTGTTCTCCATGAGCTCTTAATCCTGCTGCTGCTGAACTCTGAAACCAAACACCTTGGCCTCAGTGAAACAGTGGGCAGTCTCACATACACACACACAACACACACACACTCGGACAAATACCTTGGCCTGACTGAGTCAGGAGCTGTGATGCCAGCTTGTTCTCAACCAGTCATTCAACGTCATGTGTACATGTACTTTATACATTGCATGTTGATGATTAGTGTTTATTTTTATTTATGTTTGTTTGTTTGTTTGTGTACCCTTCTGCTTTGTGGCAGGAGCTGGAGCAGGGTCGTCATGAGCTGCGTCTGAAGCTGGAGGGCTGTCGGGCGCAGTGGGAGGGCCAGGTGTCGGAGCTGGAGCGTGACGTCAGGGAGCTGAGCGCCGAGGCCCAGCAGCTCCGCACACAGCTTAACCAGGCCCAGCGTGACCTTCGCCATGACCACCAGGAGCACACCGAACACAACCAGCGCCTCCGTCAACAGCTGCAGGATGTGAGTGATCACAGATATACACACATATGCACACACACACATCATATCATACTAAAAATCTGCAGATTATACACACGTACACACAGACACACATTCATCCACAAGCAGACAGACACACATACCATATCCCTATATCATGGAGCACACACACACACACAAACATACATACTTATACTATAAGTATACTATAGAAATACACACACATACTGCTCACATGCATGCACACTCATGCAGGTACGCAGGCACACACACACCTAACCAGTTAAGTACATGACATGTATTTCTTTTGCCTTTTATTTCTGGCACTCAGACCTACATGTGAAGTAGCTTATCTGCATCATCACAAAGATTATTTGAGTTAAATCCATTTCCTGAATATGGGAGTCAGCCGATGACATCAGCAGTACTGGCCTCCTGGTTTTTAATCCCCCACTTAGACAGGGGTTGGTGGGTGTGTTTGTGTGTGTGTGTGTGTGTGGGGGGGGGGGGGGGTTAGATAAGGGTGCTGTTGTTCAACAAGTGTGTGTGTGTGTGTGTGCGTATGATGTTGCGTATGGTGTTCAGTGGATGGTGGCATGGGTAGCCATAAATGCCAGTAATAAAGATTAGCATGAGTGAGCTGGTTTGGCAGAAGAAGTGCTGTACTTGCATGGAGATAAGGACAGTGGTCCCTTAATGGGAAGTGGATAAGTTCTGTGTCTTGAGGTGCATTTGTGTGTGTGTGTGTGTGTGAGAGAGAGAGAGAGAGAGAGAGAGAAAAAAGGGACAAATGGAGAGAGACAGAGAGGGCAAGAGACAGAGTACCTGTGTGTGTGTGTGTGTGTGAGAGAGAGAGAGAGAGAGAGAGAGAGAGAGAGAGAGAGAGAGAGAGAGGGAAAGTAAGTGAGAGAGAGAAGGAAGACAGATTAAGAAGAAAAAAGGGACAAATGGAGAGAGACAGAGAGGGCAAGAGACAGAGTGTGTGTGTGTGTATGTGAGAGAGAGAGAGAGAGAGAGAGGGGGAAAGTAAGTGAGAGAGAGAAGGAAGACAGATTAAGAAGAAAAAAGGGACAAACAAAAGGAGAAAGACAGAGAGGGCAAGAGACAGAGTACGTGTGAGAGAGAGAGAGAGAGAGACCCATGTAGCCATATCCCCTGTGTGTGCTGATGAGCCTCTTTGAGGTGTGTGAGTAACACATCACTGGCTCCCGTGGCCGTGATGTTTTTCTTATGGTTCTGCATTTTCATGCTTACTTTAGCCTGCATGAGATCATTGTGTTGAGTCAGAATTTAGTCTAAACATACACACGCACACACACAGACTCATGTTCAGCTGTTTCAGACTCATATCTTATCGCTTTGCGCCCTATGCAGCTCAAGGTGAGGACAAATCGCACAGTGTCTCACTCTGCTTGGAATATCAGCCATTGTGGTCAGTCACTGTGTTTGTGTGTGTGTGTGTGTGTGTGTGTGTGTGTGTGTGTGTGTGTGTGTGTGTGTGTGCCATAGTGACAGACTTCTCACATGTCTCGGCAAATAAGATTTGTTATTGTGTGTTGCTCAGTCCACAAAGAATATCTAACTCTGCACTTGTTTATGGCCTCTCTCTCTCACTCTTTCACAGTCTCTCACTCTATCTAGTGCTCTCTCTCTCTCCTTCTTTCTCTCTCTGATTGATTCTGTCCCTCCCTTTTTCTTCCTTTCTCTTTCGCTCTCTCTCTTTCTCTCTCTCTCTCTCTGTTTCCCCTCTATGCACTCACAGGAGGTCTGTTTCCCTGCTCAGTCCTGTCAAATCAAAGCACAGGAAAGCAGTGTTTACCAGTAGCGCTGTGGCCCGCTATCACACCGCACCATCTCCAGGGAGTGCACATTAGACAGGCCGTTCTGGGTTGGGTCGGGACGAGACGGGGAGGGGAGAAAGAGTAAGAGTCAGGGCCACTTTACTTTGCTAAGATCGGCCACCGTGGTGACTATGGGTGACTCGGTAGTCCTGTCGGCTAATGTTAAACAACAACCAGACGGAGCTTTAGATGGTACAGTCACTGCTGTGACTGCTCTGACTACTGATACTGCTGCTGCTGTTGCTGTTTCTGTGGTTGGAAAAGGTGAGGACGCTTCCCTCTGTGTTGCCACAGATGTTTGTGCTCTTCCTGACGTGGTGAATGGTAGCACCGTCCTCTTCTCAAGGTGCAGTGAGCCAGGGACGGTGAGTGTATTTGTATGTGTGTGTGTGTGTGGGGTGTGTGTGTGTGTGTGTGTGTGTGTGTGTGTGCAGGAAACGGTTTCCTCACACAGAGTGCATCTTGAAGAAAGCAGCTGTGTTTGTTTCACAGTTCGAACAAGCCGCCTCACCGTGACCAGCTCTCTGCTCAACATTGATCTATTCTCACACACCTCAGGTATTTACTCATCTTTATTCAACATTGATCTATTCTCACACACCTCAGGTATTTACTCATACAAAGTCTCCTCACTGTGACCAATTCTCGACTCAATATTGATCTATTTACTCACACACCTGAGATATTTACTCACAAAGCCTCCTTGATGGGAATCCAGTTGGGAAGACATATAGTGGTGTGTTTGTGTATGTACCCATATAACAGTGGTTGAGCATTGGAGTGTTTCTCTGAAGGTGTGTGTTCAGTGGAGGCTTTAGTTGGAGAGGGTCCAGCACAGACAGGAATTCGAGGGAGGGCCTTTCTGGCAATAGAGGGGCGTGGGATGCAAGCCTGGATGTGGAGATTTGAAAAACAACTGTGTGTGTGTGTGTGTGTGTGTGTGTGTGTGTGTGTGTGTGTGTGTGTGTGTGTGTGTGCGTGCGTGCGCGCGCGCATTTATTTCATCCTGCATAGACAGACAAGATCTCCAGCAAATAGCAGGCCAGGCAAGATTGAGGCCAGGCACTCATAGTTCTGATCTAAACCAGTACTACTGTAGATAGCCTAAGCCTGTTATGACCAGCTTTAACCTCTAAGTTGGGGGCTGGTGGCCATCAAGTGCTAAGGACTAACTCTAGGTGGTCTTCAGCTGCTAAAGGCCTCTGATTGGTGATCCAGTGGTACAGTTGTGCATTGACAACCAACTTGGTTGCTAACTGGTTAGCAACTATGTTTTTGAGAAACTGATGCATGCCAGTATCGAGATCTGGTTTCCCAAAACCATAGTGTGTTAACCAGTTAGCAACTTAGTTGGTTGGCAATGGGCAATTGCACTGCAAACAACAAGGTACCTAATTCAGTTGGCAGCTATGTTTTTTGGAAATGCACACCTGTTTATTTAGCCTGGTAGGAAAACCAGACCATTATTCTACACTCATTTCGTACAGAGGGTCTGGACATTCGGTTGTGAGATTGAATTGCTTGCTTGAGGCTTGAAGTTTAAAAAGGGTGGATCAGCCCCTAACTGATAGCATTCTAGCTCTGCATTCACAACACCTCCCTCTGTTCGCTGATTGTACAGGTTATAATGCCTTCTGAGACAACAATCACAGTGGGATCAAATCCAGACTGGACCTATAGGTCAAATGATCAGTCAACTCCAGTAAATAGTCATAGATGTGGACAGAGTGTACAGCACTTGTGAATTTACTGGTGACCCTAAGTTGTACATTTACGAAAGCAACTTACTTTTGTCAACTAACAACTACATCAGGGCCAGTCTCCCCTAGAGCAACTTAGGGTTAAGTGCCTTAGGGTTAAGTGCCTTGCTCAAGGACACAGCAGCAGCAGCCGGAATTTGAACCCACAGTTTCCAGGCTACAAGCTACGAGCTAGGTCTTTAACCACTATGCCACCACCATCCCTAGTAGCGATAGATGGTGTAAGGTGAGTTCTTTCAATGTGTGTGTGCGTGCGTGTGGTAGTGGAGCTGTGTAGCAAATGTTTAGACTGGAGTTTGACCTGTTCCATTGGTGATGTGTCTGTTGTGGTGAGAACACACACAGATCCCCGTAAACCATTCCCAAAACAAGCACTGTGTTTGTCGCTTATTGGTCTCTTGTCGCACTGAAGCATTGTTACTGTTTGACTCCAGTTGTCACACCAGGAAACATGTCTCTCTGACTGCAGCAGTATGGAATGCACCCTGATTTTGTTTGTTATTGTGTTTGTTTGTTTTGTTTGTTATTGTTTATTGGTGTGGTTCTCACAGATCACTGTGTATGTTGAAATCCAGGAACCAGAAAGTGTTTTAAGTCTAATTTTAGCACACTAAAGTATGGAGACGTTTGAGGAGTTCATTCACCTAATGGGGATACATTGGGATTTTTCTTGGAGTTCAATAAGGAAGTAGAGGCCTGTTTTGAACACAGAGGTCTTATGATGTACTGAATGACTTCAAGTGCCATTGCTGGGATGGGTATATAAATTTTAGAGCTATAAAGATGTACTTCCAGGTAAACGACCAGCAGATGAAACACTCATAGACAGCACAAACACAGCACAGCACAGCACAGCACAGCACAACTCCGCAGGTGTCCGATTGATGCCTGCTTGTAAGCTTCTTTTGGGGCCCAGGGAGTGAGCACTTAGAGTAATGGAGGTGAGCTCATCAGAGTGACGCCTGTAAGCAGATTTGGCTCTTCGGGCAGAGGATAAGCTGATCTACTGATGAGCTGCTGGTCAAGTATACACACACACACACAAACACATATGCATAAACACACAAATGCATACACACAGATGTGTACCATGCACACACATCCTCACAACACATGTATACACACACTAAAACACACATTGATTAGAATATTGTGGCGGGGGGGAGAATTATTTTAAACTAAGCTTCTCAGAGTAGTCAGCTACAGACAAAACACAGCTGCATCACACACACCACTTAGTTATCCAGTTCACTCACACTACAGTGTTACTTCCATATGAGTTTTTGAAAGAGACTGTGCAGTAAATGTTTTAGACTGGACCTCTCTGTGAAGCTTTCGCCTGTAAACACACATAAACACCCATAAGAAATGGAAATGTTTCAGCAAATGTATAAGCCATTGCAGTCGAGTTTGTATTGAAAGGTCATGCCATAATAATCTATATAAATCTGTGCTATGGTTTCAGGTCGATATATTATTTAAATCCGAGGCAATAATTTGAGCTGTGTGTGTGTGTACCACAATGCTTGTGTGTGATCCATAGACTACATAAATAAAGTGGGCAAAACCTGTGTGATCAGGGGCCTGCACAACGAAGCAAGGTTACTGGTTAACCCAGGTAGCTTTGGGAGTTACCACCGATCTCTAAAAGAACCCTCCATCGAGCATTGGTTGTTTCTGAACTGACATGTTGTTAGATCAGCAATTACTCCAGAGGTTACCTAGTTTAGCCAGTAGACTGGCTTCATAGGATACCCCCAGGTGTGCCATCATGTTTCTAAAGAAAAAATATGAGGCTCTTAACTTCCATATTAAGTCATCGTTCTGGTATGAAATGTGAAATGCCCTACAGAGACAAAGTTAAAGGCTGATCCAGTTGAATCCTGGGAGATGTGTTCACTATGCTTGATTGCTCATGAAAGAGAGAGAGTGTGAGAGAAAGAGAAAAAGAGAGAGAGGGAGCGAGAGAGAGGTGATTTGGAGTAATCAAATTTTCCTACAGACTCGTGTGATGGCTTTACAGCTCCCACTGAGTGGGTCATTGCATCTTTTGTCTGCCTACACACACACACACACACACACACACACACACACACACTTCCTTCTTGCATCCCTCGACAGATTTATACAGCAGCCACATGCGTCACCAAGCTGAGATGGACACTGATATAAATTCAAAAGACACATATGCGCACACACACACACACAATCACACACACACACAAACTCAAACTGTCCCTTGGGATAGTGACTGTTGTGTGGCTCAGCTGTTGAGTGCTGCCATCCCAAATGGGTTTTGTGTGTGTGTGTTTGTGAGTGTGTGGTAGGGTGGTATGTTTTGGTTTAAATTTTTTTGCCCTTTTGCCCCAGTCAACCCTCTGAGGGGCACTTGGGCCAACTGTTGAAACTCCAAGACTATGTCTCTGTATTGATTGGCTGTTTGATTGATGGCTATGCAGATCAATCATCTTCCCCCATTACCAACATGTTATCCCCTCTGACCTGTTTTCCACTGCTTTCA
>JAIFZK010000130.1:470000-517500 GCA_027481765.1 Tenualosa thibaudeaui | reverse complement strand
CTGGTGTTGTTTACATACTTAGTGTGAAGGACAGAGTGGGAGGCATCATTACTGTATTAGCAGAGCTGGCTGGCCATAGTAGTAAGGAATCCAGGGTGTGCTTGACTGAGCTTTGGCATGACCTCCAGTACCTGGTAGAGCACCTAGGTAGTCTTAGTGATAAGAGTAAGTATGCACAGACAGAAGAGGCTTATCAGATTGGCTGAAAATCTCGTGCCAATCAGAAAAGATCTCATACTGACTCTAAATGCCAACATGTGCCAACTAAGGCTGGCTTTATCTGCTTGAAATGCAGTTTTTGGGTCAGAACTGACCTGGATCAGCCAGTAGCCTAACACTGAATACCTCTCTACGTCAATGCCGGTACATATACTTAGGTCAACTGTTGATGTATTTTTAATGTTGGTCAGCATTGGCCAGCTTGAAGTCTAGGAAGCAGTCTGTCAGCATTGATTTGATGTAATATGGGTCAACAGAAGCTAGCTTTGCTTTGAGGTGAGGTTTGGGTCAGCAGTTGTTAGTTTTCAAAATGCAAGTTTGAGTCCACATTCATTGGCTTTGTTCCTTTGCTTCAGTGCTGGGTACTTTTAATGCTAACCAAGATTAGCCTTGGTTAGTGTGGTTGTGCATCAGTGCTTGTGTGTACGTGGAAGGTAAGTTTGTTGTGTGCGTTCACTTCAGACTCTGTACCGGTGTGTGTGAGATCTTTTAGTATGACAAGATTGTTTGAGACAGTTGTGCTTTGTTTTGACAATGGTGTCCTGTAGACCTGATACATTGAGTGAACAGACAGGTGTGTGTGTGTGTGTGTGTGTGTGTGTGTGTGTGTGTGTGTGTGTGTGTGTGTGTGTGTGTGTGTGTGTGTGTGTGTGTGTGTGTGTGTGTGTGTAAGAGAGGGAGGGAGAGAGAGAGGGAAGGAAGGAGGGAGAGAGAGAGGAAGGGAGGGAGGGGGAGAGAGAGAGAGGAAAAGGGAGAGCCTTTTGGATCTGTTACCTGAGACCAGTGCCCTCACACAAAAGTGACACAAAGAACAGACCTTTGTTCCCCTCTTCTCTCCTACACACACACACACACACACAAACACACTCTCCTCCCCACCCTCCCTGGTCCCAGCTATCAATAAAATGGGGCTGATATGTGATATCCATCTCTCTCTCACTCTGTGTGTGTGTGTGTGTGTGTCCAGCAACAGGAGCAGCTCCATGGCTCCAGTGTGGGAGAGGACAGTGACAAGTGTGAGAGCTCGGCCCAGATACAGGAGCTCAGGGATCAGGTGACTGACCACACCTCATGTGTTAAAACCATCACTATCTCTCACATAATGCAAGGGGACACGTTTATTTGTGTGTGCGTGTGTGTGTGAGAGTGTGTGTGTGTGTGTGTGTGTGTGTGGAAGAGGCAATTAACCAGGTCACTGTAGCTGTAGGCATATTTGCTAGAGTTTTTTCAGACCATCCATCTGGATCACTTCTAGATATTGGAGTTTTTAAGGAAGATATTTGATGTGGCATTTGGTCTCATTTCTCATTTGGTCTCATATATCTGAATTGAATTTTAGTTTATTATTTTAAAAATAAGAATTTTTATTTAATTCAGTTGGGTGACATACAAATATAGCTTTGAGTACTCGTAGGAGTAGAAAAGCGCTATATAAATGCAGTCCATTTACCATTTACTTTTCCAAAACACCACCTGAGTCAAAGAAGGTCCAGTTTTGAAAGATGATAGTAGTAGTAGTTAGTAGTAGTAGTTATTGTTGTTGTTGTTGTTGTTCTTCTTCTTCTTTATTTGTCTTTATTTGCTCTTTATTTGTTTGTTTGTGGGACAGATGTTTGTCAGATGGATGTTTCTTGCTAATAGCCCTGCAGCTGTCAGAGAGCTGATGCATTTAGACCATCCGTGAACAGTATGTCCTCTAGTGGTAGTAGTAACTGTGAAAGAAATAAGGGGCTTTGCTTCTCAGCTGAGAGACGTAGTGGTAATAACACCTGCCGCTCACTGCCCTTCATTAGTTGAAGCTGTCTCTGTGATATCTGGTTCCTAGTAGCTCCCTCCACTGTATTTGACTGAAGCACCTTTTCTCTCTCCTGTCCTCTCCTCTCCTCTCCTCTTCTCTTCTCTTCTCTCCTCTCCCTCTCTCAGGTGTGTGTGCTGCAGGAGGAGAACCGTGAGCTGAGGCTGCTGTCGGAGCGCTGCAGAGTGGAGGAGGAGCAACTCCACCAGGCCATCAGGGACAGAGACGAAGCCATATCAAAGTAAACACACACACACACACACATAAACCTTATGTTACAATTATAATCATCAATGTTATAAATCTTGTCAACTTGTTGTGTCTGATTGACAGGAAGACCCTTATGGAGGCGGAGTTGGTACGCAGTAAGAGCGACATGATGAGTCTGAATAACCAGCTACTGGAGGCCATTCAGAGGAAACTGGAGTTGTCACAGGAGCTGGAGGCATGGCAGGTCTGTGTGTGTATTTGTGCGTGTGTGTGTATATGTGTCTGTGTATGCATGTCTCTGTGTGTGTGTGTGTGTGTGTGTGTGTCATGTCTGTCACAAATGTTTCCCACCATCTGCTGTATGTGCACTGGGTTTATGTCTGTGACAGCAAGAACCCTAGAGAAAAAGTGACAAACACGCACACGCACACGCACACACACACACACACACACACACACACACACACACACACACACACAGTGTGTTAATTAAACCTAGAGAGAGAACCAAGAGTTCACTTGGATGTCCAGCTCAGTATTACAGTACAGACAGTCAGTCAGTGCCTCCTGCTGGTCACAGTCTGACATGCCCACATGAAAGAGGGGTCATGCCTGCATGCCAGTTACCCCATTCATGCCCTTTCTGGGCAGTCAACTGACACTTGCTGACCAATGGTCTTGCCAGGAAAAGATAAAGTCCCTCCCACCAGCCAGTCAAAAATGAAACACGATTGCTGTATCCTGATTGTTTTGTGTTTAGTGTATTCTCTGTCCTGGCCAGTGGGTGACCCCCTGCTAGGGGAGATCTGCCTGATGGTCAAGGCTTATGTAGGGCAGCCCGCCCCCTCTGGGCTCAGTCATCTGGAGGGAATGTTACCACAACTCCCTCTAGTGGCAGTAAAAATCATAGCACATGAGAAAAAGCCAATATTTGCCACTGTAGCCTGAATAAAAGCACTGATATTTTTTTTTGCATTTGTGGGTATTGAGGGTCTCAGAATATGAGGGTCTCTCTGTCTTTCTCTCATTCTATCTCTCTTTTTCTATGCATTTAAATTTATTTATGACTTATTCATTACTTTATCACATTTTGTACAAAAAGCTTTGAAAATGTTGTCCCTCTATCTGCTAAAAGCAGAATACAAACAGATTTTACTTACTCTCTCTCTCTCTCTCTGTCTGTCTGTCTCTCTTCCTCCCTCCATTCAGGATGATATCCAGGTGATTCTGAACCAGCAGCTGCGGACGCAGTGTGAGCAGAGCCAGAGGAAGCCAGTGGCGGCCCACCCCCTCTCCTTCCTGCGGCGCTCGCGTCGCCTCTCCACTGCCCCCACCTGCATTTCTGAGACAACCACCGTCAACAACAACAACAACAACGGTCCTTCGCCCTGGAGGGACTGGCTAAAGAGGGGCAAGTGAACTACACCAATTGCCCTCCAGAAAATACCCCAGGGGCAACAGTTTTTCCTCCCTCCTCAAAAATTTGCAATTACACCAGGGGCAAGTGAATTGCCCCCTACCAGACGAATACTAGATGAACTGTATCAAGTGAGCCCTATAACCAGTCCCTACACAAACTAAAGGACATAGACTGCAATGGGAGTAAGGAAGCAGCTCCATATGCCCCTGTTAGAAGTAGAAATAAGTGCAGCAGGGGCAACATACACAGACTGCACCAGGGGGCATGTAGCATCTGCCTCTTCACAGTGCAGATGATCAGCACCAGTTTGGGCAAGTAAAACATGCCATCTGCCTCCGTGGAGGCAATGGCAACCGCACTAAGGGCAATTGAGACCCACCATCTGCCCCAGCGCACACATGAAGTAACTGCACTAGGGGTAGTTGAGAGAGGGGGGTGGGATCACTGTGAGGTCCCCTGGAACATTGGCCGGTGAAGGCAACGGATTTAGCAAATGCTGGGTGCTGATCACAGATGATGGCAAGAGGCTATGAAGTCCACTGTCCCTCGTAGTTCACATGGTTAATGCACTACCAAGTCGTGGAGTCCACTGTTTCACATGGAGGGACATAAGAAGATGTCCTTCGGACATCGGAGTCGGAGGAGGAAGAGGTTATTGGAGATAGACTGATGCGTTTATCCTGGTGGTTTGGATGGCCATACCTCCGGAAAACACAGAGAATGTTTTTTTTTTTCTCTTGATCAAAGGAAAAGGTTCTATTTTGTTGTATGAAACTGTATTTGATAATGCAAAAGTGTAAGCATAGATCATAATTCAGTCAGTATTTGTATGCACTATTTATTTGGGTGATTTTGTCTTTGTTATTTTGATCAAAGCTCAGATAAGGGAACAAGCATTGACGATCAAAGAATGTTGGTCATATACTTTTAATGGTGCTGTCAACTTGTGATGGACTTTAAGCTGTAGTTTCCAAGATGGTTGACCACTATCGGTTTGGTCCAGATTGTTCACAGAGATGATTACATGCACAAAGCCTTACTCTGTTCATTATTCACCTGTCTGAGCAGTGATTGGCCTAACTGTAGGTTTTAAGCCAATCATGACACTTGTTATTGGTTCACTGTGGTTGAAGGCTCAAGGACCAGCTTTCCCTGAGATTCAAGTTCAAGTTCACTTGAATCAAGGCAGAAAGCATGTAAGGGCAGGTGATAGGTTCAAAAAAGTAGATTTTTATATGTTGACCGATATCCGTTTTTATCACGATGAGGCCTAGGCAATAAAACCTCATCCAAATCCTATTATCCCATATTTTCCCGGAACATGAATATGAACACACATAGTGTTTGATCATTGTCAATTAACGGGAACAAATATTGTTTTGTTCTTTAATTTTTTTTTTATTATTAATTTCCTAGCCTTACGTTATAGCTTCCAAAAAACAATTGTCTTGATCAACCAGCCTTTCTGCTGAAGTCTGTCAGCCTTACTCACATAAACACACCATGAGCCTTGAGTTCCTCTCACATCCAGGCCTCATTAGGGCCTAATGAAATAACCATACACAACTAGTGATTCCCCTGAGAGGCACGGGTCTTATACACTAGGTCAGTCATCAACAGTGCTGGACATCTTTGTCTTTTGTCTTTCACTCTGTTGCCTGCATGCCATGATGTACACCCATGCTTCAGCACCAGTGCTTCCGAGTGTTTGTTGTCTAGGTTGCTGCTGAAGCCATTTCCTCAGTAATTCCCCCTGGACTCATAAAGTGCTCAATCAACATGAACAGTTCAATCAATCACTCAAGGATGTCCCTCCTATATTAACGCTAGCTATACAACATGATGTGTATTTCATCACATATTGATCAACTACCGTTTTGTTTTTGTTTGTTTTTTTGTAGTAAATATGTCTTCCCCCCCCCAAAAAAGGCAGACTGTCTAATTCTGTAATATGCTGAAATGAAATGTTGAAAAAAAGCAATGACTGAATATTTGTAGTACTTATTTGGTAATATTTGTAGTATGCTGATCTTGAAAATGCAAGGGAATGTGATGAACTTGTGAATGCCTCACACTGAAATAAAGTCAGTTTTGTACAAACACACAGTTACGTCTTTTGACTTTTATTTAATTACCATAGGAAATTGATGGGAACACATTAGTGGTAACATTTAACTGGTAACATTTAAGAATTGTCAACATTATTAGGGGGTTATAAAGTATTCACAAAGTCTGACAGTGGTTGACAAATCTGCAAAACACAGCCATTCAAAAGTGTTGCTTAGCATAATCCTTACAGTTAATGTATCTATTTATGTATTTATTTATAAGTATTTTTTATAACTTATGAAGTCTGAGTCTGTGTACTCAATTTCTCTTTTATATTGTATGACCCTTATTTTTCTTTCTCTTTCTTTCCTGGCATCCTGACAATATTACAGCTCTCAAGTCTAAACAGGTTCTTCAAACACAATCCCCTGTGGCACAGTATAAGTGTGAGTAATTGGCACCTGTCTTTGCACCCATCACTTATCACCACAACACATCAATCACATCACATTAAAAGATACAGTAGGAGGTAATGGTATCCCAACAGTAGCTGTCTGGAAATTACCTATCTCTCTTAACCTCTACCACACAAACATTACAACCTAGAAGTAGCACTTGGGGATGCTAAATGTGGAACCAGGACCTGTAAACCTGCACAGAGCCTGACAGAAAAAGCCTGCAGAGGGTGACCAACACTGCACAAAAAATCATTGGCTGCCCTCTGCCTTCAATTGCCACCATTTTCAACTCCCGCCGTCTCAGCAGGGCCAGGAGCATCCTAGAGGACAACACCCACCCACCATTTGTTTTATTACCTCCACCAGTACACTACCTCAATTACACTGTATGTTGATTGCATTTATACTTTTAAGGAGTTGCTTTAAATCTCATTATACTGTGTATAAGGACAATAAAGGCTTTCTATTCTATTCTAACATTCTTGTGATAATAATACAAAAATACTCTATGGGCCTACACAGATGGATTAATCTTGCAACATACTCTACATCCACATCTAAATGTAGGCTAAACTTTTTATCTAAAATAAATGTAGAATTCAATTGTAGATTGTCAATACCATGAGGATCGGGCTGTTGTGTGTCCCACTGACTGCCGTTATACCAAGTGTAAGCAGCAGTACCTTAAATGACCAGATGATGTCGCCAACAGGCTATCGATCGAAATCAAATTCATTTGTTGAGTTTGATTAAAGTTACCTACAGGTAAGTAATTAAACTATGGAGTAATCATGCAACCAACACCATAGATTGTCACTTCATAAATGACAGACCTTAACAATGTTCTCTTCAGGAGGTATTGTATCCAGGGCCTCAAATGGACCACACATATCTTTGAATAGGCCTACAGTATAATGTTTTTGTTTTTCATACATATTATCCTGTAGTCTGGGGCCACTGTTGCTGTTTAGGCACTAATAGGCTTGCCCTCATAACACCAGTTTTCTAAGCCTTAGATTTTAAAGTAATGGAACAGGTCTATTTTCAGAGTGAGGGGAGGTACCGTTTTTTGATGCATGAGGAATGAAGGGAGGAAGCCCATCTTAATTAAAGCATTTGACTGATATGTACAGCCTGCTCACTCTTCCTTGCCAAGTTGTTATCAAGTGTGCTGGAATCAAAAACAGAACACCTTGACCATTACACTGTTTTTTGAAGTGGCAAGGTTTCTGTACAGTGCACACACGCACGTACACACACACACACACACAATGTTCATGACATGTCATCCAAATACTGGTCAAGTCTCTCTGGGGTACATAGAGAGCAGGTATGCCATCCTGTGTGTGTATGTGTGTGTGTGTGTGTGTGTGTGTGTGTGTGTGTGTGTGTGTGAATTCTTGACATTCCTTACTTCTTGGTCCACATATAGCCGGGTGAAGACATATATTACTCTGTTAAAGGAACAATGAGGACTTCTGTTGCAAAACTAGTGGACTAGTTACAGTACCTAAAAGGGTAACAAAGCCTTTAAAACATTTCCAAGAGCTTTACTGGCACTGCTAGAAAATGATGAACTGGTGTGTGATATCAATAAATATTTTTTTTTATTTGATGGTGGTGTCCTACCCCAGTGCATATCCTGGATGGCTGGTGGGAAATGTCTTCTGTGTTTATCCACCCATTTATGACTGTATTCCATCCAAATTAATTAGGAGATATGCATACACACATGCATACTGTTCACACATGTTCACAGTCTGAATTCCGTCTTTAACGTAATGGTTTGTATAATCAAGCAAGGGGTAAGGGGTACAAGGGGTGAAGATATCCCAGCAGACCAAAATAGCTTACATGCTGTGAGCCTAGTAGGACTACATGTCCACCAAGTGTTATTAGCCTCATGTGTTGTTGTCCCTGAAACCATAGACTTCCCTATTTCCTTCCCCAAAGGGTGGTTGAGGGCTCATTGGATACGTCTTCTTGAGACCTATGTACCAGTAAAATTTCATTGGCCAAAGCATTACAGTTCTTGCAGGGGCACCAGCACAGGGGAAGAGCTTTTTCTGGGGTCCAATATAGCTCAGGACAAATAACCCTAGTGAAGTTCTATGCCGAGTTTGAAGTGATCAAGTGTTTCAGTGTCCCTAATTTTGTGTGTCAATAGGTTGTGCTATGCCACACATGGGAGGCTGAGAGCTTGTTGGATGCAGCTCATTGAGACCTATCTTACACTAAATTTTTGCTATGGTTCTGTAGTTATTCCGCAAAAACTGTGCCTGACCAACCTGTGGTCTGGGGGGTCCAGCACAAACAGGGAGCAGTCTCTGGTGACAGAATTTTACAATGCATTACGGGCCTACATCCCCAAATTTAAAGGGCTCTGGTGTTGCAGTGTCTCTGAAATTTGCTCACAAGAAAAGTCAGTAGGTGGCGCTATACCACACACGAGTGTATGAATGCTCATTTCACGCAGATCCTTGTGACCTACGTATCACCCAAATTTTGTTGGTTCACTGAGACCTGTCTTACACTAAATTTGTGCTACGGTCCTCAAGTTAATCTGCAAAAACTGTTAGACCACCACGTGTTCCAGGGGGTACGGTACAGGTGGGGAGCAGTCTCTGGGGACAGAACTTTAGTACGCACTATGGACCTACAGGGGCTACATGACCACAAAGTTTCAAGGGCTCTGGTGTTTCAGTGTCCTGGCAATTGCTGACGAAAATGTTGTAAAAAGAGAGAACTCTCAAAATTTCAGTTTGATGTGGCTCCTTGTGACCTATGTACCACCCAAATTTCGTTTGCTCAGGTGGTACGGACCACCCAGTATGCCTGCGGCGGTCATAATGATACAAAATGCACTATTAGCATTTCTTATTGGTAATGTATAATCCTATGAGCCAAGAACACAAACTAAACTGATTTAAAACTTAACAGTACTTAGTATTTTTGGTGTTGTTAGTTGTTTGGGAGTTTTAGTGTTGTTTGTGGTGTATAGCCACCTATGACAAACCAAAATGTATCAAGGAAATTTGTTTCCTATATTCTATATTCTTAGAAGTTCTTAACACAGGGATTTAGGCACACATTAAAAAAAGTAATTCCCTCTCTGTGGTAAGGTAGTTACTGTCTTGTACTGTTGTTGGCCTGACACACACACACACACACACACACCCACACCAGTATTCCTTTGTCTGTGAGATTCAGACAGAGACTCACTGTTTCTACCCACATAATGTCCAAGCAGGTCCCTGTGGCTGGCTACTGTGGTTGCCTAGCAACCCCCTTGGTGGCTCACCTTCTCCAGTTTCGGTCACGTGAGCCAAGTTTCAGGCCCCTCGTTAGTGTGCGTGCTCAGGGGCCAGTTTCCGCAGAGACGTGCTGTCCGAACAGAGGAGCTCTGTATGTGTTCACAAAGATCTGTCGAGATTAGAGGAAGCAGGAATCTCTGCCGTGCACCAAGCCTCCCCCGAAACTAAGTGAAGCATTATTTGAGTGAAGCATTATTTGTCTGATGGTTTGATGTTTGATTGTTTGATGAAGTAGCCTCTCCCATTGTTTCACTTGTCAATTTTAGTGGTTGATGAGTCGATTCTTTTATCCTGATTTTATTAGATTTCATAAAGAGGAAGGTTAAGGGTAAACAAGCTCATAAGAAAAGAAATCCATCCCATATTTTAACATATTAGTGGTATACTGACTAGCAACCGTCAAAGCAGCCCGTTAAATATTAACACTTCCTGTAAAAAAAGAAAAAAAAACTCTCCAGCCTCCCCGAGCACACAGCTCTGCTGGGTCCTAGTTTATGCAGGCATTACTCTGATGAGGTTGTTACGGAAACTAATCACACGCCAGCTTCTGTCATGAGTCCAAACACAGTATAAGACAACTGAATCTGTCCTATTTACACTCTGTGGCTCTGAGTCACTGAAGGTGATGAGGTCTTAGAGAGGACTACAGACAAGCCCCACACTCATACACAAGACATTTTTTCTGGGAATTTATCTAATTGGTAAACAGCGACCAAAACAACAGAAAAAAAATATGTTTATTAGGTACACAAAATACTTTACGGTAGACCAGACAACCTCGATTTCTGGGGAAAATTGATTGTAGAGGTAGGAATGTCCCTGGCTCCCATGGAAAATTCAGGAAAAATATCCCCAATTTTCATTTCAGAGGTCTGGTCACTTTACCTCACTGTGGTGTAGGAGGAAGAGTAATGTAGAGCAATCCTTCAATATGGATAAACTTTGGTTAATTCCGCCAATGTAATAAGTGCATCACATTTCTACATGAGCTGCTTGCATAAGATCAGTCAATAACAGACATTCTTATTCAGAGTGGTATTATACTGCTCTGGCTATTTCTCTGAGGACACAGCACAGAGTTTTCTTGTAACTGTAAATGTTCATTTTCACTTTGCAGTACAACACTTTCTTAGGGTTGCTCACCACAGACAGATTATTAAATATAATGATCGGCTCAGCATCAGCTCTAAGCTGCTTTGGTCTCCACACAAAATCTCTTGCTGTCCACTTCCCCTGATCAAAATAAAAGTCCTTGTACAATTTAACAGCTACACTAGCATGTAAGCATCCCAGCTGCTACCGCTGTGGTACTTAACCTGTAGACTGGCCCTGAACAATTGATAGTTGACAAAATGGAAGTTGCTTTGGATATAAGCATCTGCTAAATGCATACATGTAAATGTAAATATAAGCAGGGCATAATGCTACATTCAAAATGGATGGGAATGTCTCCTTCCTCCATGCCGTCTCCAATGCCGCCTGTGGGGTCAACGTGTAACAGAAACCCTTCATTTTCCACTGCACTATGGCAGTTTGAATGAATGAGTGCTGGGAGACTGAGATGAATTCAGGGCTGTCGACCTCATGGACAACAAGAGCAGTCAGACAACAGCAGTGGAGAGTCTTGGCCCTGACACGCTTCATTAACCAAAGTGAAACCAAATTCCAGAATCTTCACTCTGAGCTACACCCGAATGATCATGACCCCCACACACACACACACACACGCACACACACACACACACACACACACACACACACACACACACACACACACACACACACACACACACACACACACACACACTAACTGATAGACCTGAACACAAAAGCCTCTTTTCCCCTACAGGGGGATCATTGCTATTTACAGTCATTTGAGTGTGAGGGGGTGTGTTTCAGGGTTGTGTTTTCAGAGTGGAGCACTCTGTGTTGAGTGTTGTGTGATTTTGGGTTGTGGGAAGAATTTATACACATGTGGGATGAGATTTTGTAAGGTCTTTAACCAAAATCAAAAGTGTTTATATGAAGTCATTCAAAGGTTCTCAAAAAAGTTCACAAAATTTAAATTGTATTCCACACAAGTGTAATCATCCTAACACAGGAGTCCAAACACAGTATAAGACAACTGAATCTGTCCTTTTTACACTCTGTGGCTCTGAGTCACTGAAGGTGATGAGGTCTTAGAGAGGACTACAGACAAGCCCCACACTCATACACTAGACATTTTTTCTGGGAATTTATCTAATTGGCAAACAGCAACCAAAACAACAGAAAATTATGTTTATTAGGTACACAAAATACTCTACGGTAGACCAGACAACCTCGATTTCTGGGGAAAATTGATTGTAGAGGTAGGAATGTCCCTGGCTCCCATGGAAAATTCAGGAAAAATATCCCCAATTTTCATTTCAGACGTCTGGTCACTTTAACTATCATCCTAGTTTCCCCTGAAAATATATGAAAGCCATAATGAAAAAACAATAGCTAATCATGTGCACTAAAAGGCCTCTGACTTTGACACAGACTCAGTGTCTCCCACTGTACCTAGTCCCATAAACATCCCCACATGGAAACACACATCTGCTTTAGAAAGCAAATATAAAGATACACTCTCTATTTCATTCCTACTGTCACAGCTTAAGACTGAACTGCATGTGCTGTGAGTTCTTTAGTTATGGCACCGGCTGCCTTAAAGGAAAATTCTGGTGCATTTCAACACAACGATGACTGTTGTTGTTCAAGGTCAACGAGTGCTTGGTAGGGAAAAGAATGAGAAAATTTGGTACAACATACACCAAACATCTAATTGGCAGCTAAAGCTAATTGATAGGGTAGGGACAATGAAAAGTACTAACTAGGTGATTTGAACAAAGGTCACAACAGCAAGGGGGTGGGTTGAAATGCTACGTCATTTTCCTGTAATATACCTAATGTAAGGGAATCGCAACCAGCCCCTTACACATCCCTGGGTCCAAGCATATATGTCCTTAGCATTAACTATTCAAATCCCCCTAAAGACTTCTGTTTCACAGTCCTCTCCCATCCAAGCATGAATCACATGTGGAAATGACTGGTTGGTTACGTGGGGCTGATGACTCACACCCAACTGCCTGTATTATTAATGCAAGAGCAACAGCCAAGACTTGAGCCTTTCATGACCTTAGCCACACTAACGTTAGCCACACAACAGCCACACTATCAGCTGCAGTACACAAAAGGGACCGGTTGAGATTTATATACATTTAGATTTCTTCATTGGAGGATGATTTTTTCTAAAATAACTTTGGACCTCCTATAAGTGAGAAACAACACTCAAGCTTCAGTGCAGTCGGGAGATGTTGGCGCACAAGATTATAAATCTACTCTGGGTAATAGATAAGGAGCACAGGAGTGGGTTGGGTTGGGCCTCCGGGTGTTAGTGATAGAAGGCAGAAATTGTACAGGAATTGCTCTTTAATCACCTTTATCACGTTTTGTAAGAGATGATCTGCCTGGGTTGCTCCCCTTTCCACACAGAGGAATCATTCAGAGGATGATTCTGATGCCAGATGAGCTGATGCCAGAACCACACTGGTCCTGCTCTGACTCAATTCCACACCAGATCCGGGTCAGATCTGCTTCAGAGTTTATCAAGAACTGTGATGGTAACCCTAAACGTAGGTGGTTGGAGTGTGGTACCATGCCTTGGACTGACTCACAGGTTAAAAAGTGTGATGTTGTAAAGTGTCGGGGAGGCTGACACAGATCCGCCGTGGGGTGAGATGACGTGATACGGGAGGACTTGGCGGTAAAGTAAGAAGCCTCCCCTTTATCATAGCACCATCAGGACCTGCTGAATATTTTACAGGGCTGTTAGTGCATGCAAGGAGGATCTTTGTTGTAAACAGAGGACCAGTCAACATGCCAAAGATTATCAGAAAGGCTATCTCACACTTTAGCATACTCCTACACTATTTGCACTTGAAGTTCTTCCTCCAAACTGAAGTGCCTGTCTCTGTCTCTGACACTGCTCATTTTCAGACACTAGGCTTTCTTATGTTATGTGTGTTTGTCTGTGGGTTTCTGTTTTTAATACTCAAAAATATGTCCAAAAGGTGTTCATTTGACCTCTGTGCTTCCTGTGTGGATTTAGAGCAGGAAGTGCTTTTAATCTCAGGAAGTGCATCCTGTTGTGTTCACCATCCTCAACTCCTCACCCTCAGAGCAAAATTAAACTGTAACACACAACACTGGAATTCAATACACAGTGTGTGTGTATTGTTGGAAAACGTGTGTTTGTGTGTGTGTGTGTTTTTTTTGTTGGAAAACAAAGAGTGGAAAAAGATTACCTGAGAAGATTTATGAAGAATGTAAAAAAGGTGGATACACCATTTTGATAATGCTGCAATTCATGTTTATGGTATGTTCATTGTATGTTTATGGTATGTTTATTGTATGTTTATGGTATGTTGATAATTTGTCCTCCCCAGAATCATTTGCCACCACAGAGAATGAGAATCTAAATTGTTTTGAAAAGTTCAATGTTCAGCATACAATCCAAAAGCACATCTGTCACTGAAAACCAAGCTCTCAACCAAGTTTTTAAGAAAGAAAATATGTGGCATGGAATTTGAAGGGCAGATGTCCATTTATGTGTGTGTGTGTGTGTGTGTGTGTGTGTGTGTGTGTGTGGACAGTAACATAAGCCTCATTGAGTTAGTGACTCTCCCAGGTGTCTGCTGTGCCCCACTGCACACAGAGGAACCCTCACAGAAGACCACCTGTCCATCCGACCCTGCCTAGCTCAAGTGACCGCTCCCGTATCACCCCGTGTCACCCCCTCCACTTCCCACCTGTGTGTCAGGAAACCTCTTTAACACATAACCAATGAAACATTCATACTGTCTTATACCTTCAGCCACCATGAAAACCGATACAAGCATGTGGGATACACAACAGCTCCAATTAGGTACTCATACAAAATATATGCATGGATGAATGGAGGGCAGTTTTTAATCATTAACTGCTTTGTTAAAAAAAAAAAAATCACAAACACAAATACAAGACATGGTGGTGAGCATTCACAAAGTCACAAAATAAGAAATGGAGACAAAAAGTACAAGCTAATAGATGTTTATGAACAGGAAGCTACATGAAAATCAAAAACTTAATATGCAGTTTATGCAAAACAATAAGACCATATGCACAATATCGACAATATGTACTAATACATTATAATACATAGTTTGCAGGCTAAAAAACACTTTTTTAGTTTTTTTTCCAAAGCTTTCAAAAATGTCAATTATATATATACATTCCAAAAGCCAAATACAGTGAAAAGGTGTTGATTCACAAAGACATATCTACACGGCATGCTGTCCTCAAAAACAATGCTCAAAACCAGCCAACAAAAGTCAGAGACCACCAAAAAACAGCACAATATGATACAAAGACCAACAACATATAAAAGCCAAAACACGAACACAGCCCTTCATTGTGGAGTCATGTGGGACATCATCTCTGAGTGCCCTTTAGAATAAAAACACACCATCTGAAGTGTGTTATAGAATTTGTTTGTTTCCTCTGTTTACCTCTCATCGTCTCAGACATAGTCTCTGCGGTCGTAGCCTGGTCCTGCCCCAGCGGAGCGTGGGGCAGAGTATGCCATGCGGGACGGGTTGTACTTCTTCTCCTGGGGGGGGCAGGAACAGCAAAGCAGCGACCCCCCTAGCAGCAGCAGGGCAGCTGCGGCCCAGCCAATGTAGAGGGCAGCCCCCAGCTCCCGACGCTGGGCGTCAGTCAGCAGCGGGTTGTAGAAGTCCCGAATGATGGTGTTGGCCGACCAGGACACAGGCACCAGCTGCATGACGCCGGCGACGATGAAGAGCACACCGGCGGCGATCATCACGCGCGCCTTGGACGCCTCGTCCTCGATGCAGTTGGTGCACTTAGCGCCACCGATGGCCACCAACACGGCGAGAACGTTCAACAAGATGGAGATGACTGTCAACGCTCTCGCGGCCTGCAGGTCCTGCGACAACGCCAGCATGGAGTCGTAGACCTTACACTGCATCTGACCCGTGCTCTGGACCACGCAGCTCATCCACAGGCCGTCCCAGATGATCTGCGCCGTCACGATGTTGCTGCCGATGAAGGCCGTCACGCGCCACATGGGCAGTGCGCAAGCCACAATAGCCAGCAACCATCCGAGGATGCACAGCACAATACCGAGAAGCTCCAAACCCGCCGACATGCTGACACACACACACACACTCACACACTATGAGAAGCTGGGCCCTTAGAGGAGACACAGGCACACGCTCTCACACAGACACACACTCACACAGACTTACTGGCACCCTCAGCTGCTCGGAAGAACGGGTTTACGCAGACCCTTCGCAGTAACTTTGCAGGTTTAACACACACACACTTAGACTCTGTAGAGCCCTTAGCAGACACACTGACATTCACATGAAAGCAAGACAAGATTCTACTCACTCTGGAACACAGAAAAAATACACACATACACACCTACTTTCTGACAGGATGGTGTGTGCATCTTACACACATACACACACACATGTATACACTTCACACACCCACACAGTAAGAACCTGGGTTGCAGCACCACAAGTAGTTTTTATACCGAGGAGGAGGGAGGAGTCTGCCCGAGGTGTGACATCACACTAAGTAAGGCTGCAGGGCACTCACATCACTCACCATGGCAACGGCCCCCTGAAATTCATCTCAGTGATAATGGGAGATAAACACCAAGAGCACAGGGATGATTAATGACGTTACCAGATAGGAATTCATTTAAATCACTTTTAATACCTTTTGGCAGCTTTGTAATGTGGAATGTGGCAACAGTTTTGTTTTGAATCATTAGTTATTCATTTTAGTAATGCTGTTTGCCAGGGCTACACTCAAATGCAAGTACTTAAGCACTTAAATTGCAGTAGAATTTCTGAGGAACTGTAGCGCAACAGCATTGCATTCGTCATTACTAGGCCCAAACCTCAACCGGTAAAAGTATCCCTAAAATATCCCATAATTCATTCAGGATGAATGTAGTTCAGGTACACTTCATTAATTTAAATTTCAAGGGTTCCCTGGCTAGACATGTTGGCCTTATAAGATTGACGTTGGTGTCAACTACATAAATGTGATTTGTGTGTGGTTTTTAGAAAATCCTTTCACTCATCAGCTGCCATTGTTGTAAAAAGTGGTCACATGGTCGAATCTAATCAAGATGCAGCAATTAAGCTGCTGCACATAGACATCATCAATAACCAACCAGATGATGTCATATTTTACCCAGAAAGCACTGAGATGTAAACACAATGGCATCTTAAAAGCTCTGCAAATGAAACGATTTTCTAACAATTCTAATAAAAGAAAGGTATTTAAATCCTGTTAGATATGTTAAATCCTGTTAAATGTTAACATTAGTCTTATGATGCCAACCAGATGTGATGTACTACCAGTCCAGGATCCTTTTGGTGGGTAGATTACATACACAAGCGAAAACAGTTACACCAATCTGACATTTAACCCTTGTCTCTGTCAGCATGTCTTGAATTTCAGTTGTGGCTGAGTCATCTTCAAGAGAAACCATAGCTGAAGTCAAACTAAGTACTCATATTAGCTTATGTTAACAGATGTTTTATATTTCTAACTATATAAATATATAACTACTCATATTGTTTAAGAGATGTTTTATGGCCCTTGATTGATTTACTGATTGATTTATTGATTGATTGATTTGAAGGCACACTTAATAAGGTAACATTTCATGTCTTATCAGTTGTAATAGCACACACATTACTAGAATGGTGCCAGAAAATGCTGCCTGGAGTTACCATTTGCCTGTTTCTGGATACTTTAGGCAGAAATAATGTTGTTCAAACACATGCAAATACACACACACACACACACACACACACACACACACACTTTCATTAAATACTCTCATCTTGCCCTTGACTGTTTTTACATTTCATGCTGATCTCTCTTTACCTTCCTCTCAGTATCCACTGGATGCCTGGGACACACAGAGGTGTTTTCAGACACAAAAATGAATGAGTATTAACAAAATTAACAATCTCTACACTCCTTAAGGAAAAGTGGAAATAATAGCATAATAGCCTAGAGGATTATTCCTTTTACACATCTTCTTAATCAGACTGCAGCACATGTTTTCAATGGCCTCTATCTCTGACCCAGGTCTGTAGTGTATTTTGTTATGTTATTCTTGTATTGATATTATGTTGGTTTCTCTATTTAAATTTTTCTTGCTGTTTATAGTTTATATGTACTCCCAGTGCTGACTTACAAAAAAGATTAGATATATCTCAATGGGACCTGAGACAAATAAGAAAACAATAATTTAAAGGACAAATAAATTAATTTCATAATTTAATTTACAATGTGAAAATTATGGGAGTTGTTCTGGTCTCTGAAATTGCTTGTAACACCCGTGAGCTATCAGAAACAGGAAGATGAGCTGCAACTCAGCTCATCTAAAAGTCATACCTGCTGACAAGGACATGTGTCTCCCTTTCCCTTTCTCTAAAAGACAGTGGCTAAAGGGTAGATCAGAGGGTATGTTCAGACCCCTGTCCTTTGAGTGTCTGTGTGTGAGAGAGAGAGAGAGAAAGAAAGAGAGAGAGACAGAGAGAGAGAGAGAGATCTATTGTGTGTGATATGGCCATTGGCCTTACCTACTCGTCACGTCTGCCTCTGACCTTGGAATTTTTTGGAGTCGGCCCAGGCTGCAGAATGTAGGCCAGAGATGTGTCTAATGTGCCCATCTAACATTCCTAGCCATTCCAATGTTGACAAGGCACACCAGAGCCCTGAAACAACCCCATTGTTCCTGCCCGGTTTCAGACAGTCAGGGACGGGGGTAGACTGACAAAGGTGGGGATTCTTGTGGATGGGAAAGCCAGTCTGGCCCAGGAGACGTGGTCAGTTTCACACTGCACACTGCAGTAGTCCAGCTTTCCCAAGGTTTGCTTTTTTCATCTCTCTTGAAGTAGGCTGAAGTGGAGTCTCAGTGAAGGAGAAAAGGTCTTTTCTTCAGTGAGGGTTTGGGTAGCTTTTGTAGTCTGGTGATTATGCCTCCCTCTTGTGGTTAGCACTGTCCTCCTGAGAAGTTTCCCTCCGGAGAGCCGGATAGAAAACAACATAATGTTGTTAACACAAGTTGTTAAAAGGGACCACAGGTCTGAGTCACATATCTACACAGAGTATATCAGCAAAACGAGACACAAAGGATGCTAAGAGATCCCAAAAGGAATGAAGCTGAAACCAGTTGTAGGAACACAAGTCAAGACTCTTCTGACATTAATGAAACTGAAAAGGGAAGGAAACTACCCCACAGCATAACACACATGACCATTTATCACTGCCTGCGCTGTGTAGAGAGAGTGCCAGGTCCTGTCTTGCTCTCTCTGGGTCTGTCTGTCTGTCTGTCCTCCATTTATCCACCCTTGTTGTTTCTCTCTCTGTCTCTCTGTCTATCTCCCAAGTCTCACCAGAAGGAGCCATGGAGTGAAGTGTGATGCATGCCAGGTGGACAATGACTAGGAACCAAACCTGTGCCTGATCTCAATCAAATCTGGGCCAGATCTAGTCAGGTGTCCACTGCTATCTGGATTATACAGCAAAGGGCCATTCCCACCAAGAAGAGAATTATAACTATAACAACAAATAAATATCGCTCTAATGAAAATGAATGACAGCATCCACATTGGAAATTATAAGGCCAAAAATGTTTGCAAAATTGTTGGGATCACTTTCATAACAATTTTTAGAACAATAAAAGGTTAACAGTCAATCAGAAACTATGGAATTGTAGACATTAGTTAATTCACATGAGGACAGGCTTATGTTAACGTTGGTCAGTGTGAATTTAAATATTGTTAGTTACAATTATCTTTATAATTATCTTTCCAGGTGTGAACGATGCTTAATATGGCCGCTTTAGCATCTCAAACATGTTTTGTAGTACTATTTTGCTTTGTAATCTTTAGGATTGAAACACCACACGTTGCGTTATGGCTTCCTTAAGTCTAATAATATAGCATGGAAAGCAGTAAGTGAGCTCACTGGATTGAAAAAAATCTAAAAAAAAAGCTGCTTGCTCGCCTTTTTAATGAGGATCCATTCCTTCGTAGCAGTAATGTGACGAAAACCAGATGTGTTAAGTAAAGCATCTATATATGCCAAACTTTTGTCATGTCACAAATCAGTCTGACAAAATGAGTAATTATTCTAGACTTGGAATGTCATGCAAAATAGCCAGTCCAAAAAAGTGAGTCATTCAAAGGGGAATTGCTTAAAGGGTGTGTTGCAGGTTAAAAACAACTTTTGATTAATGTGAAGAGAAATGAACCAAGAACTGAATCTTTAATGAAATATGTATTTGAAATACACAAATTAAACACTTTGTGAACATTCCCCAGAAAGGATAATGGATTATCAGTATTTTTGAGAGGGGTGGGGTCAAAAATATCAATTCATAAGATGAATTGCATGTGCATTCCTTGGACAATTGTGAACCTTTCTCCGTAGCCTATGTTAGTGTTATTTGATGGGATATGTGACACACCGACATAGTGTATTTCTGACAATTAATTTATAAGTAAGTTGTGTTGTTTTTCTGGACCTATAACCAACCTACTTTGTGCAAAACATGTATATAATTTTATTATTTCTTCCTTGTGTAATGGAAACACCCCGTTGTAGTCTAACTATTGTGTTTATTTTAAAACAGTCATCAGTGATCATTGTATTATTAAAGTTTAAGAGTTAGTAATGTTTTATTCATCTACAAATGACTGAACTGTAACTGTGGATGAAATAGTTACGCCTGATGCTTCACGAGCCATCAGTGGGACAGCTAGTGACAGACAGCGATGTTTACCTCTCGTGACGTATGCCACCACTAGAATGCTCAATGGAACGTTGATGAGTACTGGCTAACATGAGCACTTTTTTAAACCGATTATTTTGCCACTCGGTCTCATAAATCATATTAAATTATTCATTAGCATTTCTAGATATATTACTGAACAATGTAAATTCCCTGACAACACGCTGTTTAATGATTTATGAAGTGCTTAGAAAATCTTCCAGCTGCTCTGCTTCTCTAAAGAAAGAAACCAATAGAAACCAAATGGTTAAAATTACAGTGGTCTTTATTCTGTACAAATGCATTTAATGCAGGTAATACAGGTATCATAATGCAGATTCATATACCAGGGACTGTACAATTGTAGACAAATGTTGATTGTACACAAAAGATTGTACTGAACACAGTGCACTGTAAAAGGAGTAACGAGTTTCCACAAGAATTATAATGAACTGGAATAAATATCTTAAAACAGCACTAAGTCACACAACCATTTCAAAGGGTATGGCTCGAAATTCTGTACAAAAAGCTAATCTAAGTAGTGTAGATCCTTTCTCTCTTTTCATCAATGATTGGCATGAGTCTGTTTGGCAAGAAAATATTTACACAGTTCTTCCAAGAAGACCATCTCTCCCTCCAGGAACTAGAACACAAGTAGGCCTTGAAGGTCTTTCTTCCTTAATCTTCCTTTCCCATCTCATCCTAGATGTTGCCTCACCTAACCCAGTTCTTGTGGGGCTGGTCAGACATAATCTCTCCTCTCATGTGTGTGTGTCATGCTGTGGGCCACAGACCTGGAGGGTGCGTATATCATTCGGCTGGGCGGCATGTACTTCTTCTCGGGGGTGCTGGGAGGGCAAGAGCAGCACAGGATGGACCCCCCCACCAGCAGCATGGCGGCGGCAGCCCAGCCGATATAGAGTGCCGCACCGATCTCACGCTTCTGTTGCTCGGTGATCAGTGGGTTGTAGAAGTCAGCGATGATAGTGTGTGCCGTCCAGGACACGGGCACGAGCTGGCTCAAGGCCGCGGACAGGAAGACCACACCAGCTGCGATCATCACGCGTGCCTTTGCCGCTTCGTCGTCAATGCAGTTAGTACACTTGGCGCCCACAATTGACACAAGCACCCCCAAGACACCCAGAACAATGGAGACGACACAGAGGGCACGTGCGGCCTGCAGGTCCTGTGGTAGCGCCAGAATGGAGTCGTAGACCTTACACTGCATTTGACCCGTGCTCTGGACCACGCAGCTCATCCAGATGCCCTCCCACATGGTCTGCGCCGTCACGATGTTCACGCCGATGAAGGCCGTCACGCGCCACATGGGCAAGGCACACGAGACGATGGACAACATCCAGCCGAGGGCCGCCAGGATCACGCCCAGGATCTCCAGACCAAATGCCGCCATGGGAGTATGAGTGTGTTGGTGTTTAAGCGTGTGTGTCCGTATGGGATCCGCAAGTCCACTCACAAATCAAGCCGGTTAGTGTCTGTCCTTCCCTCTCTCTTTTCTTCTCCTGCTTTTTCCTGTTCTCTCTCACTTTCACACTTTCCGTCCTTCTCACTTTCTCTAACTTGCTCACGTTCTCGCCTCCCTCACTGGATGTGATTACCCAGGTCACGCAAGAGAAGCTTCTAGAAACTCCAAACACTCAGAAAGCTCCACACTTCATGTACTCAAGCCTTTATACCCCCCATCCCACCCCACCCCATCCTACCCCAAGCCTTTAGCCCACAGGAGGAGTCTGCATGGGGGGGGAGTCACAAGGGGATTGGTCAGGAAGCTTGAACCAAGCTCCTGACCTACACTGCCATTGGCATAGCAGTGTGTGGAGGAGGGGGGGATTTCCCAGTGATGCTTTCGTCTGTTCTCAGTAGCTTCTACCTGAGTGTGTGTGTGTTAGGGGGGGCGGGTGTTGGTGAAGGCAGTAAATTGATAACCACAGGCCTTTAACTAGTGGGGATGTTGCTGTTATAGATTAACTGGGTCTCTGTGTTTAGGCCACTGAGAAGTAAGACCTTGGTAGATAAGAACAGTGGGTGCCTGATAATGTTTGGGTTGCGCTTAACTGAGTTTATGTCTCTCCTGCTGTGTGTCTGTGTGTCTGTGTGTGTGTGTGTGTGTGACTGATAAAAATGATCACTTTCATGTCGGTGATGGGGTCTGATGAGTTGATCACCAGGGTAAACATATGTAGGTCAGTCTGTGGTAAATGGTTAAACTCCCGTAACCTTGCTTATAGACATCCCCAGGGGTATTTTTTGACTTAAGTGCCCAATAAAATGTTTAAACACAAGTCTTCACCTGACATTCTCTCAAAAGTGTCATCTAGATGTCCCACTTCCATAGGCATTATGTAAATGAACTTTATGCTCTTGGTCTTATCAGAAATACCCATAAACCATCTCACACATTTCTAGTTTTTTTTTTTCAGTGAACATCTGCACTCCTAGTCAATGGTAATATGACCTAGATAGTGCGTAAAGAATTACATTGAATTCCAGCATAGACCAAAGATTCACTACAGCCTAGTTACAGTTACTTTGAGCATCGCTGAATGAGGATCAGTTTCTGTGAGTAAACAGCTCTGACGGGTCTGTCAGATTTCTGTTATATGTCACATATTAGTGTAACAGTGTCAGTGTGTGAGTGTGAGTGTGAGTGTGAGTGTGTGTGTGTGTGTGTGTGTGTGTGTGTGGGGGGGGTGCCCATGTCAGCACAAATAAATCTCTGAGTGTTTCTCAGTCCTTACTGGTGTGTCATTTCCTCTGATCTAATGGAGTCTCCTCTTAGTGGTACTGGTGACAAGAAAAAGTAAAGTTTGCAGAAATATATATCAAACTGTGTGGATTGTGTTAGCTGTTAGCATTGCTGTTGGTGTGTGTGTGTGTGTGCTGACGACTGGAGTTGATGCGATCAGAGCTGTGAAGCTCTTGTCCATGATAAACAGCCCGCTGATGAAAATTAGCACTTTCATGTCGGTGATGGGGTCTGATGAGTTGATCACCAGGGTAAACATATGTAGGTCAGTCTGTGGTAAATGGTTAAACTCCCACAACCTCACTTATAGATATCCCCAGGGGTATTTTTTGACTTTATGTGCCTAATAAAATGTTTAAACATAAGTCTTCACCTGACATTCTCTCAAAAGTGAAGCATCGTAGTGTCATCCAGATGTCCCAGTTCCATAGGCATTATGTAAATGAACTTTATGTTCTTGGTCTTATCAGAAATACCCATAAACCATCTCACACATTTCTAGTTTTTTTTTTTTTGTGAACATCTGCACTCCTAGTCAATGGTAATATGACCTAGATAGTGCATAAAGAATTACATTGGATTCCAGCATAGACCAAGGATTCACTACAGCCTAAGGTTACTTTGAGCATCGCTGAATGAGGATCAGTTTCTGAGATTTCTGTTATTTATCACAAATTAGTGTAACAGTGTGTGTGTGGGGGGGGGGGGGGGAGTTGTCATCAAAGTCCAAAGTTCAAAGTTGCTTTTCTTCACGTGTACTTGACATGCAAAGGAATCGAAATTACGTTTCCCACTATTCCATGCGTGTACGTGGACAACAGTAAAGTGCAGATGCACAACCAGACAGGACAATTCTAGTCCTAGTTTGTATAAATAAATAAGTGCAAGTAGCTTAAGGCTACTTTTGCCTAGTACTACTACCTAACAATGACAAGACAAGACATAGAGTACCCTAAGTACACTACTAATGTAGCAGGGCATGACAAGACAGACAAGGCATGAGGTGACTGACTGAGTGTTTCAGCTTTGTGCATTTAGAGGTAGTTGTAATTGTGTTTTAGTGCAAAAGTGCAATGTGCAAATGTCAATAGGCAATACTTGCCACAGTAGCAGCAGTAATGATAATAATAAGTGGTGCAAATATAAATGTAAAAACAGAACAATTAGCAGCAGATGTGTGCAATTTGGATATGCAGAGTCTCAGTTGGGGGGGGGTGAGTCCAGTGTCTTCCTAGACTCCCGCCATCCTGGTGTCTCTGCTGGCTGGGGCTGGGAGTGGGGAAGGGAAAGAGTTCAGCAGTCTCACAGCCTGGTGGATGAAGCTGTTGGCGAGCCTGGTGGTGCGGGAGCGGAGGCTCCTGTACCTCTTTCCAGATGGCTGTGTGCTGGGTGGCTTGCATCGCTGACAATTGTGATGGCTTTTCGGGTGAGGCGGGTGTTGTACATGTCTTGCAGGGAGGGGAGTGATGCACCAATGTTCCTCTTGGCTGTCCTCACGATGCGTTGTAGAGCCTTCCTGTTGTAGTCAGTGCAGCTTCCACCCCACACAGTGATGCAGCTGGTAAGGATGCTCTCTATGGTTCCTCTGTAGAATGCAGTCATGATGGGTGGTGGAGTACTTGCCCGCTTCAGTTTGCTCAGGAAGTTGAGACGCTGCTGTGCTTTCTTGGCCAGTGATGCGGTGTTGGTGGTCCAGGAGAGGTTGTCGCTGATGTGCACCCCCAGGAACTTGGTGCTGCTCACACCACAGCCCTGTTGTATACAACACTACACTACACACACACACACCAACAGCAATGCTAACAGCTAACACAATCCACACAGTTCACACATTCCAGCCCTTTTCCACACACACACACATACACAGCTTGATATATATTTCTGCAAACTTTACTCTTCCTTGTCACCAGTACCACTAACAGGAGACTCCATTAGATTGTGTGGATTGTGTTAGCTGTTAGCATTGCTGTTGGTGTGTGTGTGTGTGTGCTGACGACTGGAGTTGATGCGATCAGAGCTGTGAAGCTCTTCTCCCTGATAAACAGCCCACTGATGAAAATTATCACTTTCATGTCGGTGATGGGGTCTGATGAGTTGATCACCAGGGTAAACATATGTAGGTCAGTCTGTGGTAAATGGTTAAACTCCCACAACCTCACTTATAGATATCCCCAGGGGTATTTTTTGACTTTATGTGCCTAATAAAATGTTTAAACATAAGTCTTCACCTGACATTCTCTCAAAAGTGAAGCATCGTAGTGTCATCCAGATGTCCCAGTTCCATAGGCATTATGTAAATGAACTTTATGTTCTTGGTCTTATCAGAAATACCCATAAACCATCTCACACATTTCTAGTTTTTTTTTTGTGAACATCTGCACTCCTAGTCAATGGTAATATGACCTAGATAGTGCATAAAGAATTACATTGGATTCCAGCATAGACCAAGGATTCACTACAGCCTAAGGTTACTTTGAGCATCGCTGAATGAGGATCAGTTTCTGAGATTTCTGTTATATATCACAAATTAGTGTAACAGTGTGTGTGTGTGGGGGGGGGGGGGGGGAGTTGTCATCAAAGTCCAAAGTTCAAAGTTGCTTTTCTTCACGTGTACTTGACATGCAAAGGAATCGAAATTACGTTTCCCACTATTCCATGCGTGTATGTGGACAACAGTAAAGTGCAGATGCACAACCAGACAGGACAATTCTAGTCCTAGTTTGTATAAATAAATAAGTGCAAGTAGCTTAAGGCTACTTTTGCCTAGTACTACTACCTAACAATGACAAGACAAGACATAGAGTACCCTAAGTACACTACTAATGTAGCAGGGCATGACAAGACAGACAAGGCATGAGGTGACTGACTGAGTGTTTCAGCTTTGTGCATTTAGAGGTAGTTGTAATTGTGTTTTAGTGCAAAAGTGCAATGTGCAAATGTCAATAGGCAATACTTGCCACAGTAGCAGCAGTAATGATAATAATAAGTGGTGCAAATATAAATGTAAAAACAGAACAATTAGCAGCAGATGTGTGCAATTTGGATATGCAGAGTCTCAGTTGGGGGGGGGGGGGTGAGTCCAGTGTCTTCCTAGACTCCCGCCATCCTGGTGCCTCTGCTGGCTGGGGCTGGGAGTGGGGAAGGGAAAGAGTTCAGCAGTCTCACAGCCTGGTGGATGAAGCTGTTGGCGAGCCTGGTGGTGCGGGAGCGGAGGCTCCTGTACCTCTTTCCAGATGGCTGTGTGCTGGGTGGCTTGCATCGCTGACAATTGTGATGGCTTTTCGGGTGAGGCGGGTGTTGTACATGTCTTGCAGGGAGGGGAGTGATGCACCAATGTTCCTCTTGGCTGTCCTCACGATGCGTTGTAGAGCCTTCCTGTTGTAGTCAGTGCAGCTTCCACCCCACACAGTGATGCAGCTGGTAAGGATGCTCTCTATGGTTCCTCTGTAGAATGCAGTCATGATGGGTGGTGGAGTACTTGCCCGCTTCAGTTTGCTCAGGAAGTTGAGACGCTGCTGTGCTTTCTTGGCCAGTGATGCGGTGTTGGTGGTCCAGGAGAGGTTGTCGCTGATGTGCACCCCCAGGAACTTGGTGCTGCTCACCCTCTCCACTGCAGCACCGTCGATGGTCAGTGGGGGGTGTTGGGTGTGGCCCCTCTGGAAGCTGACCACAATCTCCTTGGTCTTGCTGACGTTTAGCAGGAGATTGTTGCCTTTGAACCATCTGGTCAAAAGATCCACCTCTTTCCTGTAGTGGGTCTCGTCGCCGTTGGCCCACCAGTGTTGTGTCATCCGCAAACTTCACTAGGTGGTTGGAGCTGTGGGTTGGTGTGCAGTCATGTGTCAGTAGGGTGAAGAGGATTGGACTGAGTACACAGCCTTGTGGGGCTCCTGTGCTCAGGGTTATGCTGTTGGAGATGATGTTGCCAACACGCACCGCTTGCGGCCTCTGGCTGAGGAAATCCAGCAGCCAGTTGCAGAGGGAGGTGTTGAGGCCCAGTTTGTCCAGCTTGCAGATGAGTTGCTGTGGTATTATGGTATTGAATGCTGAGCTGAAGTCTATGAGCAGCATTCTCACATATGAGTCTTTCTTGTCCAGGTGGGTGAGGGCTGGGTGGAGGGCAGAGCAGATTGCATCCTCTGTAGATCGTTTCGCTCTGTCCGCGAACTGGTACGGGTCCAGGCTGGGGGGCAGGGTGGATTTAATGTGTGAAAGGACTAGTCGTTCGAAGCACTTCATGATGATGGGTGTCAGTGCCACAGGATGGTAGTCGTTGAAGCAGGATGGTGATGGTTTCTTCGGCACTGGTATGATGGTGGCAGCTTTGAAGCCTGATGGCACAATGCCCATGTCAGCACAAATAAATCTGTGAGTGTTTCTCAGTCCTTACAGGTGTGTCATTTCCTCTAATCTAATGGAGTCTCCTGTTAGTGGTACTGGTGACAAGGAAAAGTAAAGTTTGCAGAAATATATATCAAGCTGTGTATGTGTGTGTGTGGAAAAGGGCTGGGATGTGTGAACTGTGTGGATTGTGTTAGCTGTTAGCATTGCTGTTGGTGTGTGTGTGTGTGTAGTGTAGTGTTGTATACAACAGGGCTGTGGTGTGTTTAAAGTGAATATATTATCAGGCTTCAGTCCTCAGAGTCACACTCAATGGTCTCTGCAGTTTAAGCACTCTCCTCTGCTCAGAGAAGAATGTTTCTCTCTCTCTCTCTCTCTCTTCACACACAAACACACTTTCATTCTCTCCCTCTTTTTCTGCTTTATATTTCTAGATCCCTTGTGGAAAAGAAGAGTACTTTTATAATTTTGCTAGTGCATTTCAAGTACATCAGGCTTCCTTACATACACTTGAAGTGCTCTTTGTTTTGTTCAAAATATATTTCAATAAAGTTCATTTGAATTAATATATTAAAACTAAAAACTAAAAGTTTTGAGGAGGAATAGTGTAAGTGTGTATTGTATTGAGTGTAAGTGTGTTTATACATTTCAAGTATTACTTTAAAGGAACATGCCATCTTTTCATCAAATTGTTTACTTCGACTGGCCTCCAGTTCCTTCATCTCTCTCTTGCTGTCTTCTTCATTCTACCTCTCACTCTTTTTCTTTCTCTCCTTCCCTTTCTCTCTCTTCTTTCTCCTATCTCTCTTCTTCCTCTATCCATTCTCTTTCTAGTTATATTTCATCTTTCATCTTCATTCTAATTGTTTTTATATATGTTTTTGTGGTTTTATACGGTTAGTTACACTTTAACTCTTATTGTCCAAGCTTGTAACTTGTAAATGCCAACAAATAGAAGCTTGTAGCTTGTAAACGCCTAGAAACAGAACATCCAGCATCTGCATCTGAAACATGAGTAGGTCACAGGACATCACAGCAGAGATACGGGCATGTCTGTCAATATGTTTATGTGCTGGAACACAAGAGACTCAGAGAGTGCTGATTTACGGGCCAAGTCACTTGGCAAACAAGCTAAAGCTTGGATTAGGTATGGCTGTATGGATTTTACTCTTTTTCCTTATTGCTGTTTTTCATATCCTGTCTGTGTGTGGGTTGTGTGTGTGTGTGTGTGTGTGTGTGTGTGTGTAGTTTCTTATTTTCCTGGCGGTCACCTAGAAACAGAACCAGTCATGTCTGGTTATGGATCAGTGTTGCCAGACTGTAAATGTTGAAGTATTATACCAAAGGCTCACAATTGTAGTTTTTGGAGGAAAATTGTTGAACACAAATCAAATGCATGAAATGTCGCTACTTTTCAAACAATTTTGTGCAAAAAGTCTTTCCCAAATGATTCAGCCTAACTTGCTTTGTCCTTTCCCTTCTCTTCCCATTCAGTAGGCCTCTAGAAGCCTCCCAGACAAATGACGATGATAATGACAAGGCTGTATTCAACGCACACAACCCATTGCGACTAAGCATGTCATTCAAACAAGGAATATGTCACAAAACATTTTATAATACTGAGCCAGAGAGAGTTGAGGTGTGCCAGGATAGCACATATCAGACACTTATCGTACAGTGTCGAGGTCAACATTATCGTACTATTCTGATAATTATTGTACATCTGGCAACACTGATGTGAGCAGTGAATGGTTATGGTCATAGAGGGGGTCTGAGGAATGACTACTGGTAGTATATGGAAGATCTGAGGGAAGGACCTGAACAATGATTGGTTGTAGTCATGAAGAACCTGAACAATGATTGGTTGTGGTCATGAAGGCTCTGAATAATCATTGGTCATGGTCATGAAGGATCTGGGCAATGATTGGTTATGATTGGAAAAGTTCCATGCCTCATCAGGGTAGTTCCAGAATCAGTGCTCAGTGGTTTTCCTTGAAATGTTGGTCAACAAGTGAGAAAATGATTACTGATGAATGGTACATGGATGATGGTGTGAATTTGAATCTCCCTTTTGGACAGTGTCTAATCCTACCTTGGTTTATGCTGGAACCTGCCTGTCTATCTGCCTTCTTCACATCTGTAAAGGACAGAACGGCCTCAGTACATGCCTTCAGGCTCTCATTTTGCACTAATCTGATGATGTTCCACCGAGCGTCAGGCTCCTGCATCACTTTGTTAGTTGGGGTTGCACAAAAATGACTCCTCACAGAAGGTTATCCTACACATACCCAAACCCTAATGACCACCAAGGTGTCCTGATATTTGGAACTGAAAAACTGGCGTAGTGTGTAGTTAGTTAGTTAGTTCATTCATTTTCTACGTCAGGATACCTAAAATGCCATTATCCAACTTATTCCCTAGTTTCCACATAGGAAACCTTTCCAAGGAAACAAACTGGTTTCAAAAGAAGCTAATATGTTCAGTTTGGTGTGCTACTTTCTGAAAACAATGAGCAGTTAGTTTAGTAATATTTGATTCCACTGTTGCAAACCCTGCTTGTTGGGGTTAAAACAGTTACCATTCTACTGTCATTGTTGTCATAGTTACTGTACAAAACAGCACTGATACGGACCAAGGAACTACTTCATAATTATTACAAACAGTTGGTTCCTTGACATGCTAGCTGAGGGAACAGTAAACAATGGCAAACTCATTATCTAGTCTGGATAGAGAATCAGTTTGTGTGTTGCCCACTTCAGACTCCAAGCAGACAAACAAGGGCTTTTCCTGTGGGCTCTCAGTTACCCAAATGTCTCTTCAATGTCTTTTGTAAAAGCACCACTTAATGGGGTCATTGTGGAGAATAGGACAAAACACACATCCACCCAGCAACCTACATACATACACACACACACACACACACACACACACACAGAAAGACATACATGCACACAGACTCTGACACACACACACACACACACACATTCACATTTTTGTGCATGTCAGGAGGACATAGTCTTTCATGCAAAGCCGATTGGGCTCGGTTACTCTTTCTTGAGCTGAAGAGTGGACTCTGAAGGATACTCCAGGGACCCCTCATTTAGAACAATCCCCCACATTGTTCCTGTTGACTCCATCTCTGAAACGGTAAACCTAACTGCAGTGTGTGTGTGTGTGTGTGTGTGTGTGTGTGTGTGTGTGTGTGTGTGTGTGTGTGTGTGTGTGTGTGTGTTGCGTTTGTTTGTGTAGTATACCTCCAAGACTTGACAGGTGATACTTGGATGAACATTACTCTGGACAAGTCACTGAGGGCTTTTGTTGGAGGTCTTGCAGCACACCACATCTCTCCTTCTTCCTTTATGTTTTCTCTCTCTCTCTCTCTCTCTCTCTCTCTCTTCTTTCTTTCTTTTTTTCCACTCAGGTGAGCCAGCCCCCTCCATCTCACCATGAAAAAACAGTGTTGCTTCATAAAGCATACCTGTGCTGATTTGTCCCCTGAGATAAGGGAGTTATTTCGCTCTGGCCAAACACATCTCCATATCTGTCCATAAGAGCCCTCTCTGCCAGCAGCTTATCACTCTGTGTTCCTTATGGCCCGTGATTAAAGTCATTAAACATCACTGATGAGGATAGCGTGCTGACAAGAACAATATATGTTGCCACTTCACACACATACACATACGCATATACATGCACGCACACACACACACACACACACATACACAAACACACACACACACTAGCTCTAAACCCACATATCAGTGGGGTTTACAATCCAGCCTATAGACAGAGATATACTGACAAACAGTATTCATTCAGCTCACATACAAACGACTTGCAGAACAGTGTTTATGGAAACAAAGCATTAAACTATTCACCAGTATTTGTATTAGCTTGCCTTTGCTGTTGCAGAAGAAGAGAGGGTCAAGGTTTTTAAAAAGATTTACTGCATTTACAGGTTTATTGGTACAGTAAGAACATAAGATGAGTCTCAGGTATTCTACACATCTTTCTTAAAACAGACAACAATGGTAGAAACTGAATGAAAGAAATAATGACTTCTTACCCCTTCAAATACTGCATGGTTGTTTCAACATCAGTTCAGTTTACTTCACTCAACCTCTGATCAAAGCCAAACATACTACTAAAGTCCACTAATGTCCTCATGTCCTGTGTTATGAAAAGAGCTCATTTCAAAGAAGAGTGTTCAATCTTGTCTTCATGTTTACTGAGCTTTGTGCTCTAGCTATATGGCTGTGAGTTCTGCATCTCTTTTGCAGCGCTGGGATTCAGTCCGTCCTTGTGACTGCTGCAGCGTCTCCCCTCTGACCCAGTCACCACTGACAGGGGCCCCCTATCCCGGTCCATAGTCGGCTCTTAACCTGGGCCAGCTCCGTTGGCCAGGGGCCAGAGCAGGCTCTGTCATGGCTGGGGTGTCACGGCTGCCGCCACTAGACGTAATCTCTCCTCTCATGGCCATTGTAAGAAAGGGCTTTGACAGTGGAGTAGTGGGCACGGCTGGCATGTGAGAGCGTGGGCGCAGAGGTGCCAGGCTGTGCCTGAGCGCGGGCACAGGAGCAAGAGCAGGAGAGCAGCGTCCCTCCGAGCAGCAGCAGGCACGACGCCGCCCAGCCAAAGTACAGCGAGTTGCCAAACTCCCTCTTCTGCGTTTCCTCCAGCAGCGGGTTGTGGAAGTCCAGTACAATAGTATGGGCTGTCCAGCACACAGCCACCAGCAGCAACAGCCCGGCACCCACAAACGATGCCCCGGATGCCAGTGCCAGTCGCGGTTTGCTGGCCGGGTCGTTGGCACAGTTGGTGCACTTGGCACCAGCAACAGCAAGCGAGATCCCCAGCACGCCCAGCAGGAGGGAAGTGACCGTGAGGGCTCGTGCCGCCTGCAGGTCTGTGGCCAGCCCCAGCATGGAGTCGTGGATCTTGCAGTGCATCTGACCCGTGCTCTGGACCACACAGCTCATCCACAGTCCCTCCCAGATGACCTGCGCCATCACAATGTTCTGGCCCACGTAGGCCACCACACGCCACATGGGCAGGCAGCAGGCTACCATCGTCCCCAGCCAGCCGGCCACCGCCAGGATCATGCCCAGGATCTCCACACCAACCGAGGGCATCGTCACCGAGCGGAGTGGAGCAGAGAGAAGCACCAAGGCACGCTGTGATTGTGTGTGTGTGAATGTCTCTCTCACTCTCTCTCTCTCTTTCTTTCTCTCTCTCAGAGTTGCTCTGTGTTTTTGTGTGTGTGGGTGGGGGGGAGGTGGGTGTGTGCATGTGTGTGTGTGTGTGTGTGTGTGTGTATGTGTGTGTGTGTGTGTGTGTGTGTGTGTGTGTGTGTGAGTGGCAATGGCCGTGTGTGTAAGGGCCAGTATGAAGAGGCCCAGCCCTCAGGATTAAGCGAGGAGATCAGGTCGCTTCCTGGCTCAAGGTGCTGAAGGTGTCTTTTCTAAGGAGAGGGATGGAGAGAGAAAGAAAGAGGGAGAGAGAGAGGGATGGAGAGAGAGAAAGAGGGATGGAGAGAGAGGGAGGTGTAGTGGATGCAAACTGGAGTGAAGGAGAGGGAATATAGGGAGAAAGACACAGAGAAAGAGGGAAGAGAGTAGAAGAAGAGAGAGAGTAGAAGAACATAAAGAGAAACAGAAGAGAGAGGAGAGAGAGAGAGCAAAAGGGTTAGAGTCAGAGAGAGAAGGAAGACAGAAAGAGAGGAAGGTTAAAGAGAGAATCAGATAGAGAGAAAGAAGGGGCTCGGAGAGAAGAAGGGGAGAGACTGAGGAGGGTAGATAGGATAGACTAGGATAGAAAGTTTGATTATTAGCGTTGTAGCTGTTCCCACAGGGTTTCTGTTCTAACATTCCAAACAGGCCCTTCTCATTAGTTCATATGGCTGTTTGATTGATTTCACATTTGATGTGATATATTGGATGTACTGGAAGTAATTTGGGAACAATGTAGAATCTTTAGGTATTTTTTTTATCGTTGGAAGGGTCTAGAAGAGAAAAAGAGGGGGCAGAAGCAGAAAGAGGCAGACATTTGGACACTGAACAGAGTTGTCAGTGTGATGCACTGACAAATGACACCATGTCATTCATGTCATTCAGAAGTTAATGAACTGTTTCAACTAGTCCCAGATAATATCCCACACATCACATCACACCACAGGTAAGACATCAGATACTTAAGTGCTTCTCCCCAGTATTTAAAATGATTAAGTGATTGTGTTTGGACATCCTCTGTGTGATCAGTCTCTTTCTGGAACCCCCTTGTGCTGAAAGAGGACACCTGAGTCATGTTTCCTCATTAACCTTGGAATGAAAAACGCTGAGTCACTGCTTCCATCTTGATGACACCCACCCCAGAAGGGTGACAATCGCTGTCTTTGTTGGGTCCTCAGTGAGGATACACAATCTCCCTCTGAGACTCCAACGGCTCAGGAGCACTGACAGGATCTAAAGAAATGACTCTGGATCAGAACTGTTTGAATGAATTTACAGTTGAATGATGTGAATCAGCCCCCCCACGATCAGATTTGCTGAAGATGATCACTGAATGGACTGAAGGAAAATTGTTTTATCATTTTTTTTGCCTTTTGCCAGGGCAGAGAGATGGAAGATGAAGTAATCCTGATCGGAGTGAAACCCAGGTCCCTGTGACCACTTCTATCCAGATCTGATATGGGTGCTATTACGTGTGCCACAGCTTCCTAGTGTAGGAATTAAAATCTCTGCTCCCTGAAATTGTTGCTTTCCTTAAAGACTCATACTTCTCAGAAATGTCTTGTTTTTCTCAAAGACTCGTACTTCCCAGAAACTCTAAGACAGAGAGCTTAGTGCCACAACCACACCTTGGCAGAGAGAGCTGTCAATAGAAAGAATTGCACACACTTGTCTTAACGTGACTTTTTTAAAGTCCCTGGAAATGTCTCATTTGAGTTTATACTGGGAAGAGCCCCGAACACACCTCATATCTTGCATTTGCAAACTTTACACAACCTCTGCTCCCCATCCATCTCTCTCCAGGGTGTATGCAAACATTTGTTGCGTGTGTGTGTGAGACCATACACAGCCAGGACTTCTTTATGTGGCTAAAACATTAACTATTGGATGATAAGTAGCAGGTAAGTAGCGATATGCGACAGCAAAGTCTGGCCTTAGTTGATTTATTTGAATGTGTCTGTCCAAGAGTTGAGTTTGCCAAGGTGCGTGACTAAAGATGGTTCTAAGAGGCACTTGCCTTTGCACATTGCCCTTGACATCAGCAGGACTGGTGACTTCGATCGGGAACTAATAGGACATATGGTGCCAGATACTATCAATGTAAATTAGTGAATACCAACATATGTATTAATAACCTTGCACTGATATTTTCCTTCTTTCAGTGAAATTGCACAAAAATATTATTTTTATTATTATTTTATATTATTATTATTACATTATGTTTGGACTCTCGGGACATGTGCAGTCTGTGCATTGGTGTGGTAGATATCAAGGATATCTGATATCCTGATATACAATAGATCTAGGCCACACCTGGGCCAGCATCAGGCTTCTGGCTCAGCTGCTTACTGGGAAGCCATGACCAAAGAGCTGATAGGTGAGGGGTTGATTTTGAACGTAAACATGTGTCTCTTTCTCTAGCCACACCCTCTCACATACTCCTGCAGGGAGCAGCAGGGAGTGGAAAAGATATAGTATAGTCCCTTAAACACACACACACACACAAACACAAGCACGTGTGATGTTTGTGTGTGTGTGTGTGTGTGTTTCATACAGGCTTTACATTTATTTAAAAACTTTCCTTCTGGTTAGTATGGCCTATTAAACCTCACTCAGACTTTCTTTGCTTTATACAGGCTTTTCATAACATTTAGTTTTAATTTTTCAAAATTTGTAAATAATTTACCTGTAACTATGTAAACAATATCCATTAAACTGGGCAATTAAAATTCCTGCCAACTCATATTAAACAGGGCAATTCAAACACTTGTTAGACAATGTTACCTCGTTTTTAACTTAGCAACTTGAATTGAAAGGAGGTAAATAATAATTTAAAGACACAAAACAGTGGAATGCATCACGTTTTTGTTGCTCTAGTGTTGTATTTGACTGCAGTTGTCATAAAAAACACCAAAAACTAAGGATTCCTTTGCTTTTTTTGTTTCAGTTGGGTTCTGACAATGACATGAAATGTGAATTCAATTTAATTCAATTTTGTAATATTTATACCATACCATTTTACAATACAGCTGTCTCGTAGTGCTTTACAGACATTACCACAGAGCACCTAAAGGCAACAGGGGCAAGGGAAATGGTAAATGGACTGCATTTATATAGCGCTTTTCTACTCAAAGCGTGAGTATGCCTCACATTCACCCATTCACACACATGCATTCCCCCCTCAAACAAATCTCATATATATATATACACAGTAGGGCACTGATGCTAATTTCCAACCAAGTTTACAAGTTTCCAACCGAGGATTTCTTATCTCAGATAACTGCATTAAACCCAACTAAAGAGACAAGGATGAGACAAACTACTCTGCAGCATCTCTGCTAGCGGGAGCCATTATGTCAGGCACCACACCAACCCAGGTGGACTGATTTCCCACAGACAGTGAGGAAACACATACACATACACAAACACACACACACACACACACACACATACATACATACACATAGAGACACATACACAAACACACACACACATAGAGACACACACACAAACACATAGAGACACATACACACACACACACACACACACACACAAACACACACACACAGACAGAGTGCATAAAGCTGGGTTGGAGCTGTGCAAACACCTTCGCTGACTGCCATCAAGTGTGTGGGAAGGCTAACTACACACAGACACACACACAAACACACAGACACACACACACACACACAAACACATACACACATAGAGACACACACACATACACACACACATAGAGACACACACACACAAACACACTCACACCTGTAGTAGTTCTCTTGAATCCTGTGGTTTCCAAAGGCCTTCATCTCTGCCTCGACATGTTCAAAACTCAAGCCAAATCAGGGAAGGGCCATTCAATTATTTCTAACTGTCAGTGTGTTCTTGACGATTCTCACGGATCCGTTCACCATTTCCTCCCTCTCTCTGTCTCTATTCTGCTTCTGTCTCTTTTTCTCTTTCTCTCTTCCCTCTCTTTTTCATGTCCAGTGAACACTCTTTCAGAAGAATCCATTGTCTCCATTGTGTTCCATTGTGTGTGAGAGTGTGTGCCTGTGTCTGTCTGTGTGTGTGTGTGTGTGTGAGCAGCAGCCTAGACGACTTAATGAAGAGCTGTACATGTAAACAGGTGCCCAGCATGGTGTGCCCTCTTCTTGGCACAGTGCACAGTGACCTCTGCTGGACCAACACTAAGTGTAGAGATGGGTGGCCGGGAACAGGTGAACAGGTGAACTGAAACACAGGTGTATCAAAAGTGTGTGCGCGTTCAGCCTGGGGCTGTGCAGTGGCGTACACCCAATGCACACATGATCAGACAAGCCGCAGAGGCAGAATGCCAGACGCACCTGTAGGAGCGGGGCAGACAGGTTCTGTGGGAACGACAGCAGCCTCTTTGCTTGCTTTTCTCCATGAGTTTCACGTCACTCGCTCTCGACCAGAGACAACAAGACAGTAACAGGCCCGCACATGCCTCCCAGACACAGGAACACTGTGCTAACAGGCCTGTCCACAAATCCCAGGAACGACAACAGAGACAAACTGTGACAAGACAGTTGATGGAGGAAGTTTTTTATGCCTGATGGAGGAAGTTTATTATGCTTTTGTATAATTTATACTGTATATAACTATATGTACTCTACATAAAGATAAATATGAACACAGATATAAATCACATCACTACTACAAAATAAGTTACAGTAGATGGTGTACAGAATAGCACAGAAATAAAAGACATCAATTCTGTTCAAACAAACTAAACAATATCTAAATATGTCTCATGTTTTTAAAATTTGTGTGTACGTACTGACATTTACAGATTATCTTCCCTTTGTAGAAAATGTCCGAATGGCTAAATGAAAATGTCTGTGACAAACTGAAATCTTAACAACCCTAACTGACAATTCCAAAGACAAAAATTGGTACTCAACACTGAATGAAAATAAAAAGAGAACAACGTTAAATTATTCAATGTACAGTAAGTCAAGTTATTTTTTAGTTTATTTTTTTATGTATTATATGTACAAAGTTAAACGATTCAATGTATAGTTTTCTGAGAATTAATAGAAAAGTAGAATTTACAGTCAGTGACTGATGAGCTGTCCATTATTCAGTTTGGACTTTTGGTATTCTGCTGAATAAAGAAGTAACATTTGAATTCATATTACAATAAAGTATAAAGTATGACAAAACAAGTTTTCTGGTAAAAATGTGACACTTTTGTTAGAGCTATAGGGTTGTGTCTCTTTGGCAGGTAAGTAAATCTGGGACTTCCCACTTTATCAGTCACCTGAAGAGCTGAACAGAGAAACAGAGGAAAAAATCAGGAAACGTTGAGTAATCCTTAAACTCAGCCATAAACAATGTTCAGCATTCTTCACAGACTTCAATGAAACTCCAATGAAATGGGTGTCTTTACCATGTAATGATGGGTAAATGTCTCTGCCTCTGTATGAGTCACTGGTTTTTTCCATCTATTCAGGGGACTGAGAGTAGGTGCTGTCAGAGTCTCCACACAGTCAGAATAGTTGTGATAATAATAATAATAGTAATAATAGTAATAATAAGTGATACTGTAGCTGCTGTTAAATAAAGATAAAAAAGTCTAAACAGGAGTGGACAATGCACTATAATGCTTAAAGAAGAAATTTAACACACCTTTTTTTTTAAACTGTAAATATTTTGGCATTTCTGCTTGGAAACAAGTAGTTCACCACAGAAATGTGAACATGAAAGTTTGGGCACAATAAAGAAAATGAAATGTTATGATAGAGAATTTATATTTTTAACTGCTATGCTATATTAGTATGAAATGCATGAAATCCTATTTTAATACTGGTGCAAATGATACTGTTATTGTTATTGTTATTGTTATTATTTTCTGAACACTCAAAGACGCTTGAGAGATGAGAATAAATCTAATTGAACAGGCCTTGTTTATTTAATGATATAGAAGGGTAGTTTAAAGGAAGAAAAAAGCAATAACACACCTTTGTTTCAGTGAGCCATCATGTTAACACATTAGTTGGACCACCTACATTGCTGTAAAACTTCTGTCCAATTTTCTGTTTTTTTCATCTATAAAGGTAGCTGAACTCACACCTACAGGATTACAGTAATACAGTGTCTCTACACACCCTGCTAAACTATTTTTTCTTAGACAACCCTCCTTGTCATAGGCATTGTAATACCTCAACAGGAACTACATTTCATGAAGACACAGAAAATGTACCAAGCTGTGAATGACGTTAATGAATAACAAGCTCATGTCCATCTTATCTTTCACATATTTAACACATACCTGTCACAGATACGCCTAATCAGGAGCATCAACTGGACATAAACAACAAATAAAGGCACAAAAAATACAAAAATTAAAGCTCTCCTGTTTGTTTCCGGTAAAGACAGGTGATTTGGCTGTGAATAGGTCATGTGACTGTGAATGTTAGTCATGCATGTACGTATGTATGTGTGACTCATAATTGTTGAGTTTGAAATGGCAGATTACTATCACAGCATCACAGCACAGCAGAAACCGTGACCCCACCCTATCTACTGGGTAAACCCAGGGCAAAACACTGTGATGTCACTCACCTACACACACACGCACACGCACATATACAGAGAGAGACAGAGAGAGTTTTTTTCTTTCCTTCTTCCTCTCCCACACTTTTTTCTCTCTCTCTCTCTGTTTGTGTGTGTTTGAACGACAAAGAATCACTCATCCGTGGGTTTCACTAATAGTTAATCTAAGGCCTCCCCAGGTCAAAAGACCAGAACCTACCTGTGTCAGATAGTCTCCCTCCACACAGTTGTGGATGACTGGACACAGGGAGTGGGTTACAACCCTGGTAAGGAAAACTTTAGATATCTCTGGATACACACCTACCAAACACTGCCTTACCAAAAACTGTCTTACCTAACACTGCTCTGCTGAGGAGAGGCCTGACAAATGGAATATTTCTACCTGGGCGTTACTGAAAATACAAATAAACAAAAATAAACAAAATCAAGTGGCATACTGTACTCATAATGTTTGTACACCTCTCTGACAAACAGCAAAACTTTCCAAAACCAAATGATGTCTTGTTTTAGTCTGTAGTTGAATAGTTGGCACATTAACGCCATACATACTGTACATATTTACATACAGATCAAAAGTTTTGGGTCACTTGGATTTCCTTATTTTACATGGAGACTCTCAATAAGTCTTTTTGTCAATAGGAAACATGACAAAGTAAATGAACAATGCATACAGTTTTTGTTAGATAAATAATGACTTTAATGACAATTAATGCGTTCCTTAGACTTTGTGTCCATTTCAAAAGTTTCCTTTTTGTGGAAATTATAGGCTTGAAGACATGAGGTATTCCAGATGTCATTTTTTTCTAAGTAATCTAATGAGATTTTACCCCTTGCTTTCAAGAGCATCATCCACAGGACAGATGAACTCAGTGGACACTTCCTCCATAGCAAACAGTCAAGTTTCTCTGACAAAAGTCCCATTATGTTCATATAAAGAAACAGTGGCTACTCCATTCAGAATTCTGTCAGAAAGCTGTCAAAATTCAGATTGACTGATTTTCATTATATGTTCCTGGCATTCAGTATTTTGTAGGTGTATACTGGACTGTTATTGTGTTGCTAGATTAATTTGGCCCAATCATGTGCTGTCCAAAGCATCCATCCGTCGATTGCTTGATTGATGACATTAAGAACAGTTCTTGCATCTTTTCATTCATTCTGTACCTACTAAATGAAATTTGCCTGTCTATGTCCAATTCCAGCAAAAGGGGATTTTTTGAATAGAAGCAAAGAACACGTTCATCATTTTAGATCAAATCATTAATTATTTCTCTGACAAGGACTTCAGGTCTTGTTCCTTTTCTATTCACATTAATTTCATCAGCGTTTCCTTAGAAAACAAGGAAATATCTAAGTGATCTAAAACATTTGACCTGTAGTATACATGCATACATCTAGTAGAGACAAACCCCTGTCTGCATAGACTCTTTGTTTGCATTGATTATGGCGTTTATACAGTCTTATACCATATGTACACTCTAAACCATACCTGCAGAATCTATGTGTGGTATGTGACCGCATTTTAAAATAAATATTTTTCTCTCTCTTTTTTCCAGTTTCAGCCACAGGGCAGTATGAGGCTGGTAGAGTATTAGGTAGCTTATTATTTGCTATGAATCGTTATCCTTTCAACTGCTGCTTGCCACATGTGGAGTCATGTTTAAACCACACAGAACCTGTTTTTCCACCAATAAAAAAAAACTGCTTTGCATTATGTTATACACCCCAAGCACACAAGTGAACTGTCACACCACTTTATGACACCCAGGTGGAACTATTCTGTGCTTTTGTCTTCATGAACAATGTTTGGTTACAAAGTTCCACTGTAATACCCTACTTCACTTTACTTAGATATGGACTGGTGTAGTTTTTAAAATGTGGTGGCCCATAAGCTCCTGAAACATAAGACTCTTACACTAGAGTGTGTGTCTGAGCAGAACAGTGTTGAGCAGCCGACCCAAACCATGTGAGGGGGGACCCTGTGGTATGAAGAGGGTTCAGAGCATAGCTTATGACACATAATCTTGCACATACACACACACACACACATACACACACTGACACACACCACAGAAGTTACAAATTGTGAAATTACATGACACAATTGAAGCACCCACTATTGTGAGTGGAAGTGATTTTCAAAAGTGTTTTTTTTTGGCATTAGCTAATCCTTTTGTTGACAGCTCCTGATAAGATGGAGCCCTTGAGCACTTTGGTGTAATCCACCTGTGAAGGTGATATTCTCTTAAGCCGTCTTTCCGCGCTCCCTAATTGTAGAAATTCCTTGTGGGTGTACCTGTGTGACAGCAACCCTATCTGCACGTCCGTGCCAAGCAGATTCTAATGAACAGGTCCCCTTAAATAAGGCCTTTATTGTCCCAAAAGGCAGTTTTGGCCCGCAAACAGTAGGCCTCTTTCTAGTGTGGAAACAATCAGCATCTATCCTCTTCTTCACCCTCCTTGCATGCCGACCACAAACTGCATCCACCTTGGTTTTATTTGTTACCCCTGAGCCATCACCAGGCCCCCCAAACCCCCTCTAACACTTCCAACGATTGCCCTCCGTGGAGGGCGACCAGAGCACGGTTCTTCCGAAGCCGAATGATTCCCTGTATGCAGAGTGACTAGAACACAGTTTTCCTGAAGACTGCTGATTCTTTGCTTGAGACTTCTGACAACCGATTCCCCCGGCGTGGAACACAACTAGAGCACAGCTCTCCTGAGGAAAGTTCACCAAGTGGCTGCAAATCTCCCCATCCTCGCGGTTCTCTGAGGGCAATTAGAAGGTCAGTTCCTTGCTTACTTTTTTCCATATTTCCATGGGCTGCCATACTGCGCATTGTACAGTATACTAACAGCTATCTGACCAACATAACAGCAATGACAAGGTGTTATTTAGTGCTATTCTAGACCAATCCTTCATTATGATCACTCGGTGCTTAAAGAAATCTAGAGTATTTCTAGAGTGTTCTTGGTGTTCAGCAAAGATGCCCTTCTGTTGAACTAGGGTTTTACTTCTGTCAGATTAGGGATGCCCTGTTGATAGAGATGCAGTTCTGATCTTAGACTGTATCTGACAGCAAAAGAGCAAGAGACTGAGAGAAAGAGAGAGAGAGAGAGAGAGAGAGAGTGAAAGAGAGAGAAAGACAGAGAGAGAGAGAAAGAGAGAGAGAGAAAGACAGAGAGAGAGTGAAATAGAGAGAGAGAGATTTGTATGTGTGGTTTTGTATTGCTCATCATTGTCTTATGGAAATTGCGCTGTAACATCACATATATGCCAGTGCCATATGCATTTCTGATCTTAGACTGTATCTGACAGCAAAAGTGCAAGAGACCAAGAGAAAGAGAGAAAGAGAGAGAGAGAGAGAGAGAGAGAGAGAGAGATAGAGAGAGAAAGACAGAGAGAGAAAGACAGAGAGAGAGAGATTTGTATGTGTGGTTTTGTATTGCTCATCATTGTCTCATGGAAATTGCGCTGTAACATCACATATATGCCAGTGCCATATGCATTTCTGATCTTAGACTGTATCTGACAGCAAAAGTGCAAGAGACCAAGAGAAAGAGAGAAAGAGAGAGAGAGAGAGAGAGAGAGAGAGAGAGAGAAAGACAGAGAGAGAAAGACAGAGAGAGAGAGATTTGTATGTGTGGTTTTGTATTGCTCATCATTGTCTCATGGAAATTGCGCTGTAACATCACATATATGCCAGTGCCATATGCATTTCTGATCTTAGACTGTATCTGACAGCAAAAGTGCAAGAGACCAAGAGAAAGAGAGAAAGAGAGAGAGAGAGAGAGAGAGAGATAGAGAGAGAAAGACAGAGAGAGAAAGACAGAGAGAGAGAGATTTGTATGTGTGGTTTTGTATTGCTCATCATTGTCTCATGGAAATTGCGCTGTAACATCACATATATGCCAGTGCCATATGCATTTCTGATCTTAGACTGTATCTGACAGCAAAAGTGCAAGAGACCAAGAGAAAGAGAGAAAGAGAGAGAGAGAGAGAGAGAGATAGAGAGAGAGAGATAGAGAGAGAAAGACAGAGAGAGAAAGACAGAGAGAGAGAGATTTGTATGTGTGGTTTTGTATTGCTCATCATTGTCTCATGGAAATTGCGCTGTAACATCACATATATGCCAGTGCCACAGTTCCACAAAAGCTAGAATGGAATGAAAGGTTGTGGAAATACCAGCTGTGAGCTACTGTTGACATGTCAAATACTCCATGGTTTCTAGCGTGTTCAACTGTGTTTGTGCTTGCCTGTGTTCTCTCACTTGTAATGTCACCCTGACAAAAATCCTGGCTGTGGTAGGGTGGGGACATCAGGTTTTGTTGGGCAATTTCTAAAGCATTTATTTGGCATAAACAAACACATGGCAACCCACATGAACACACACACACACACACACACACACACACACACAAACACACACACACACACACACATCACATTTGCATTTCAAAGCAAAGGAACAGATCTTTTTCTTTCTTTAGTCACTACTAAATCACTTATTACTCACAATGATGAGGGGGGTTAGTGAGGGGAAGTAACTTTGAATTCAATTTAAAGAGAGAGAGAGAGAGAGAGAAAGAGAGAAAGAGATGAGAAGATTGTTTCTAATTTATTTATATTTATTAGAATTTAACAAGACAAGAGAGAGAAAGACAAAAAGAAAGGAATGGGGGCGGGGTAAAGAAAGAGAGAGGCAAACAGACAAATTACAGTTTCTGTCACAAAAGACAGTTTCTACTGTTACGCAAAAAAAATTAAATACTGAACTGAATTTGAATTTCACGTGAGAGTGAGAGACAGAAAGGAGGTGTGTGTCTGAGAGAGAGGAAGAGAGAAAGAGTCCCTCTCATTTGCCCTGAGGGAGTGAATGAGTCACAGAAGTGTGCAGAGCCCCTCCTTATAACAGAGCTTAAAAGGACCGACTCGCACCCTACCCAAATATTAGCTCTTTGAGCAGCACCGTCTCAACAACTATTCCTAGAGACACACAGAGGACAGCTCTACACACAACCTACCAAGAACCTACAGACAACCTACAGAAAACTACGTGCATCAGAGAACATGGTGTCAACAGGACTTCAGATTGGTGGCATTGCCCTCGGCATCATTGGCTGGATCGGAGCAATCGTAGTGTGCGCTCTGCCCATGTGGCGTGTGACGGCCTTCATCGGCAGCAACATCGTCACCTCGCAGACAAGCTGGGAGGGCATCTGGATGAACTGCGTGGTCCAAAGCACGGGTCAGATGCAGTGTAAGGTCTACGACTCCATGCTGGCCCTGTCGCAGGACCTGCAGGCCGCACGTGCCCTCTGCATCATCTCCATCCTGGTGGGCATCGTGGGCATCTTGCTTGCTGTGGCCGGTGGTAAGTGCACTAACTGCATTGAGGACGAGAGTGCCAAGTCAAAGGTGGGCATTGCAGCCGGCGTGACCTTCATCATCGCCGGCATCCTCTGCCTCATCCCTGTCTGCTGGACGGCCAACACCATCATCCAAGAGTTCTACAACCCCTTGGTGGTAAGCGCCCAAAAGCGGGAGCTGGGTGCTGCCCTCTACATCGGCTGGGGTGCCTCTGCCCTCCTCATCATTGGCGGGGCCCTTCTCTGTGCCAACTGCCCTAAGGAAGATGCCTACTCTGCCAAGTACTCCGCTCCCCGCTCCAACGTCTCCAAGGACTACATCTGAGAGAAACCGGACCCTAATCTTAATCTCATCCATAACCCAGATTTACTCCAACAGCTTCAAGGACTATATGTTTGAAAGAACCCCTACCTCTATATTTAATCCAAACCTGCCAAAAGGACTACATCTAAGTGATAGAGGAGACAAAAGAAGAGGTGGAGGAATGAGTGACTATAGCTTGGCCTTTGTACAGTGATTTCTTTTGATGCCACATTTCAATTACTGTGGAGGTACACTAAGACACTCCTAAAAGGGCTTACAGATCAGACAATGGTGAAAGGGTGTAGCCCTCCACCTAAGCCAGGGTGAAACCAACAACCCTGGTAAGACCTTTACTAGGGTGTGCTTTCTGAGACAACAGACATGTCCTTGCGAAGCAAAGCACTGGAAAGACTGAATGTGGGTGTTCAGTTATCTGTTGTAATCAACAATTTTCTTCTATTCTACAAGTGTTTTTATGTTGCAAATTTGTATGTATGACATTGTGTATCTTATAAATTATGACTGTTTCAAATGTGTTTTTTTTTTGTTAAGATCTTATAATAAACATTTGGGGTTTAACTCACTATTATTCTTGCACTGACTTTATCATACATATGTCAACCTTTCAAAATAGATTATCTCTGTAACAATATCCAGTTACAGAGACATTCAAACAGCCAGCAACTTTGGAGTGATCATTGGAGCTTTTCATTTGCATTTAAATCACAAAACCAAAAACTAAAGTAAAGATAAAATAACTAAAGTAAAGTTTAGATCATGAGGCAGGTATGGTTTTGGTTCACACTACATGTCAGTGGATAGGATTCCTGTACAATCACACATACAATCAATGTAAGGTATTTCACATAGTAAAGACTCTCTCTCTCTCTCTCTCTAAATGAATAAATGAATGAATAAATGAAGTCTGCAGGCAGCGTCATATAATCTTCAATATTATCCTCTGTCTTGGTTGTCTACAATTCTCATTGTCAATTAACTGTCCATAGTAATAATTTTGATAGAGAACCTTACTGGGAAGCTCTTTGTTGACTGTTGTTTACATATTAACAATGACATAATTTAGAATTAATTATGATTACCTAACCAAGCCAGCACATGACTTCTATGTGCTTACGCACTACATTAGATAGACAAGTATTTGTATGTAGGCTAATGAAAAATCACAACATAGGATTCACCTGGTAAGTACTTGTTTGTCCAATGTCGCCCCCTGGTGTAAATCCATAGAAGCACATATTCAGGTAACTATCATTAGCACCTTTCTTTTCTACATTACATTTTATTGAGAGGGGGGTATTTTAAGTAAATTCAGCATTTATTTACAGAATAAACAGATCACAAAGAAATCAAGAGATCCCATTTTTAAAGACACAGGAGGAATGTGCCTGGTCTTGTAGAATACTGATAGGAAAATTATAAATTCCAACAAACTTGTATTTGAAGTAATCTGAACGTACCAGACAAACTCTGATCTCCACTTATTGCACTCTCATGTTTAGTACGTGCGTTCATACATTCAGATGATACAGTATTGTCTGATAACAGCCCGCTGATGATTTTGTGATGTGTATTGTGCGTTATATATACAACACGTATACCCTTGTTGTTATTCTCTCGCAAGTGTAACAATGAGCATTACTGTAATACAAATTAGTGACTCTCTAAGTAAACACAGTGAATAGAAGGACTCATAACACTGTTAATTACTGCCCCCTTTCAATCTGATATGCCTCTTCAGTGTTTGCACGTGCAGATTCACAGAGGAGTGTGTCCAGGTTTGCCCAATGCCACACTTCTATGAAGTAAAAGTGATTTAGTACCACAAATTATGAAACAAATACATTTAAAACAATACAAAGGAGTCTGGGTGTAAAAGTAGTGGACCAGATACCTAAAATTTAAACAAAACCTTTCAAACACTCCCTAAGTCCTTGTTAGCAATGCTAGAACATGCTAATGGTGTTTGAAGGCAATACTGTCAGCCATGTCATACTGTAAATGTTTTCTTTGTGGTGGTCCTACTCTGCACCCAGAACGGCACAGTGCATTTCCTGGATGCCTTGTGGGAATAACTTGTTTATCTGCGCTTCAAATGACTATATTGTCGCCGACCTAAATAGTAGTGAATTGTTATTGTTAATGTGGCAAAACAACAAAATGAGCATTCGGTGGCACAGACAACCAGTGCTTCTCTAAACTGGACTTCGTGTCTCTGGACAAAAGAATAGGTTGTTGTTGTTACACTTTTTACACTCCCATTGAATCTGGAGTCATTAATTTGATCAAAACACAGCTTCCTACAAGGAGTTTGCGTTAAGGCTGACCTTCAGGGGTGTTTTCTGGTTCGTCCCCATCACTCTCGGCCCCCAGGCCTCTGTGTTTGTGTGTAAACACTTCACACTAGGCATAGGGGTCCCGTCCTGAAGCAACAACAGGCACTTTATCTCAGTTCACAAGCCCAAACCACTCCCTCCAAACAGACAAGGCCTATAAATAAAGACCGACATTAAGTGAGAGCATATTTTTGG
>JAIFZK010000130.1:310000-467500 GCA_027481765.1 Tenualosa thibaudeaui | reverse complement strand
TCTGAATCCCTTTAAAGACTAACTTGGATGTTGAAATTTGTTAGTGAATTTACACATAACCTAATGTCGCTCAGAAATTAATATAGAAACATTTAGGAATGATTTTACATGATTTATGAGACCTAACGGCAGAAAATAAAATACACCATGTAATCAAGACACGTAGCTACGGAGCCCCTAAAGTGACACGAGAAAACAAATTTTATTTAAAGGCTGGAATTCTACTAATTATATGGGGACTTACAGTATGGTCCTTATATTACTGTTTGGGCTTAAAACAATCATTCAGTACATGTTTTGTCTGTGTTAAGAGAGAGTTCTCTTTAAGGAGCAGGACACTGTTGTGCATTCAGTGAACGTAGCATGCAAACTTTTAGGCTAATGGCCCAGTCAAGAACATGTTCGGTGCAGCAAATACCTTGTCTGATTTGACACAAAATCCTTCCTCACAATTACCAGACCCTTAGTTGATATCATGGTCAATGCATGATCAACTAGACTGGACCAGAAGAAGATAAACAGAATGTCCCCTAAACAATGGGTTGTGTGCTTTGTTGTATTGCATTCACTATAACAGTCAGACCAGGAAACCTAACCCAATGGCTCAATCTGTGCAGTAAGCTGTAAATGCTGAAGCACGTACAGAGTAGGAGAGTCTGGAACGCAACCTAGATTTCCATACTTACAGAGCAACAACTTCTGAATCTCTACTCACTAGAAGAGCAGTCTTCAAGACTGTTGAGAGAGAGGATGATATCCCAGAGGATTCAGATTTCTGGCACAGTCGTGGGGCTGTTGGGGTGGTTGTGTGAGATTGTTACCTGTGCAATGCCATGGACACGTTTCAACTATGGCCATCTGGGATGGTCTGTGGAAGAGCTATCTGTCTTTGAGCACAAACATCACACAATGCAATGTCTACGATATGCTGAACCCGCTAAAACCCAAACAACCCCAATTCTATCTGCTTTTGGCCTCCCTAATCAGCGCAGGCCAAGGCCAAGGCCATCACTGGAAAACAACTCCCCCGGAGATCAAGGTGGGGAGACACTCTCGCCTCCCTTCCCCCACCTCTCAAAGACACCAGTGGATTGTTGTCTCTGCCTGGGTTCTGATCAAGGTTGTCTCCATGTCTACTGGCTGTGTTATCGCTATGTCACCCTGCGAATTGAGGCTCATAGATTGGATGCCAGGAGAAGAAACTCTCTGGCCTTACACACACAAACTTATACACTTCTACTGATATGCAATCACCACCCTCACCCACCACCCCACGCCTTCGCCACTTCATACCCCCAATGTGACAGGCGGATCTGTGACAATCGCAGGTTGGCTGCGGGACCGGACGCTACTTGCCCAAGCTGACTGATTATTTCTACCCCCCCCCCCCTTCCTTCCCTGTTGCAGGTCATGTATCTTATGTTATGTGTGCTTATGTGTGCTGAGGTGGTTTTTGTTCCCCTACATTGTGCTACCCAATGGAGCACAGTCTGGAGGTGCCTTTTTTTCTCCTCCTCCCTCCTCATGTAATGCTGTATTGTGCCTTTCATCCCCCAAATTAGAACATAGGTGGCACGTCCCTAGATGCAGCGACCTCTTGCTCTCCCCACCACAGGGGAGTGGGAAATGTATTTCGATTCCTTTGTATGTCTTGTACATGTGAAGAAACTGACAATAAAGCTACTTATAACTTGGGCTCCAACATGCAGGCTGCCCATCTCCATCATGACTGGAGTCATTGGCACTGCACTGGTCGTGGCTGACTTTCTGTGCAACAACTGCACTGAGGATCCACGCTCCAAGGCAAAGGTTTGCGTCTTACCTGGGGTGCTCCTCATCATATCAGGACTCCTGTGCCTGAACCACATGATCCAAGATCACCACAACCCATTGGTGCCCCGGGGACAGGTGAAGAAAACAGGGTCAGCCTCTTCAGTGTTCCTACCGCTGGGGGGGGACACTGCTCTGTGTGTAAACAAATAGACTGTCTGTGTGTGTGTCTGTGTGTGTGTGTTCTGTAAATACAGTGTTATGGAAAGTGTTACTGGGCAAGTCTGATAATAATCATCAGTTTAGTTGATAATCAGCTGGACCTTTGAAGCAGAAACTTCATTTCATTTCATTCTACACTTTATGAAAAAAAATCTATTATGACTAAGTTAATGCATTAATAGTGCGTTAACACAAGCTCACCTTATCACAGTTAAAAAAAAATGACGCCGTTAATGCAAGGTAGGCTACAACAGTGAACTGGGCTCATCTTGGTAAGGAACAATCCAGATGTTCGCGGGTGACTAGCATGCAAAAATAAAGCTAGGGCTGGCTATTGATAAAGATTACGATCCACATGTCAATTCAATTCGAAAAATGATTAAATTTGATTCGTTATTGATTCTAGAGCCATTTTAGTTTCTAAACTAAATTTGAGCTATTTCATAGCCAGCATGTTTACATCAGTGTTACTCAACCTTTCATACATGGCAGTAAGTCACAGTATAACATACTGTAGCATAGCCTACGTGTTTTTAAAGTGATATGGGCCCTTTAAGACCGATAAATGATTAAATAAACCCAAGGGTGCAGCTGCGAAAGTGTTCGGTAGATAATGAAAAAGACAACCAGAAGTTGTAACAGAAACGGAGGCAACGTTATGCAAACTCTGGAAATGTTGGTCATTTGGCCTAATTACGCTGCTTGTGCTGCAACTGAAACAGCATCTTGCCTTGGCACCTTAAGGTGAGAGGCGTCAATGTTAAGAATCCTATAATAACGACCGCACTGTCTGGAATTTAACAGTGGTTGCTGAAATGTCGTAATCACCTCCTACACTAAGCGAACAAAATCTTAGAGAATATTTTTGGTAAGACATGTCAAAGGAGTTTTTTGTATTTTCCCAATGCGGGGAAATCCAGGCTACAGAGCCATGCCTACCAGCGCACAAGAGGACGCTATAGTTACATTTCATTTTAACAGAGAACCACTCTAAAAGCCTGAAATGTACGCAGGTCTTTGCAGCCTGCCGAAGCCCAAGGCTAGTTGAAGTGCTGAGGCCAGCTGAAGCCCAAGTGCTGAGGCCAGTTGAAGCCCAAGTATGATTGGTTACGAACTGGAGAGAGAGGGTAATAGCGGTGTCAATATTCAATGATCTTTGGTAGTATGGTCAGGTGTGGACCCAGTACAGTGTGTGGCACCAAAGCTAGGGAGTAGTTACTGTAAGCGTCTGAATGCATGTGTATGTGTTAGTAAGGGAGTGTGCACGTGTGTGTGTGTTTAAATCAAAATGTTATTTTAAAAATGATCTGCTCTGCACGTAAAGATTAGAGTAAAAGGGTGAGATGAACTTTTTAAAAATCGTGCTATTTGTCACTGTCAATGTTGACATACTGACAAAACAGGAAGAAGTTGTACTAAACTGAAATGAAAATCTATTATAAGTAAATGCATTTCCTCCAATAAAACTGGAAACATAAGCAGACACCGTCAGCATGATGCTGATTTTTATTTTGTTTGTTGGTTATATTGTCCACCATATTGTTTTTGTCTTGTTTGTTTGTTATATTGTTCACCATATTGTTCGACCAGGAGAACCGACATATCTACAGTATACGTAATATGACCAGTTAACAATAGCCCTGTCTGTAAACAACTGCTCCCCAAATTTATTTGTAAATAATTTACACATAACTATTCCCACGATAATTTATTTGTACGTAATCTGCACTATTCCCACTTTTACACTGCTCTTATCTGTACATAACTGATCTTAATTGTACATACTGCACATACTGTGCATCAGGGGTCGGCGAATAATTTAGACCACGGGCCAGATTTTTTTCTCGCCACTAGGTGGCGGGCCAGAGCCCGGCCACCCTGCCGTAAGAACCCTCAAAGCGTTTCTTTTCAGGAGCATCCGTGACCACCACCTCTGCCGCCTCTGGTTTCTTTGTTCTGAAGCAAATAGTTTAATGACGGACTAGAGGTTAAGTTAAACTTAAAGCCACAGCTAGTAGGAGGGTCATGCAACTTTTAAGTTTTCGTAAAATAAAGACAGCGCAAATTAAAAATTGCAAATCCTGTCTCTGGTGTTCTCTTCGTTTTGCTTAACATCAGGTGTCTTGCAGTGGCGTGGCGTGGAGAAATTCTGCAAGAAGTAAGATAAGATAGGATTAACTAACTCGTGTTTTCTCCCAAAGACCACTATGACATTAAGCATACAAAATTCCACAACATAACAAGGTTATGGCTCCTTACTTCGTAGGAAAATTAATAATGTTTATGGTGGGCATAAATTCTGTTTTGAGTCGGCACACCGTGTTCCAGTACATAACATATATATATATATATATATATACATACATAAAGATATGTATGTTATGTGTGTGTGTGTATATATAAATATACACACATAACATACATATCTTTATGTGTATGTGCGGTATTTGATACTCAGCTATAACTTCTGCAGAATCTTACTTGATAACATACTTATAACAATTGTCAGGGCATATACAGGTAGTTCAGCAGCGTTTAATGTAATGTAGCAAAACAACATTGTATCTGATTAATTTTCGCTGTTTCCTGAGGGTTGGGCATAAACTCAGACATAGGTCTATTCACTCTTGCATGTCTTCAGCCTTTGGAGTAGGCCAGTACAAACGTAATTCTCCTCCTTAAAACTCATTAAACCCCCTTTTCCCCATCTTTCGCATTGATCTGCTATCTGACTTGCTGATATTGCACTTCTGATTAGATGCTAAACTGTATTTTGTTACTCTGTATTCATACATGTGTAATGACAAAAAGGTTGAAGCTAATCTAGTCTAATCTAATACCAATGAATTCCCAGAATTCTCACAATAGCCTTCCATCTAGCCTGGGTAAAAACCCTGACGCACCAAATTTAGATTTGCCCTGTAGGTCTATCTGGCCATGAGTCATTAAAGCTCATGAGGCACGAGCAATTCACCAAATTTTGGGGTGGGGGTGCTAATGGGGGTGCTAATAGCCAGCTTTTTCAGGGGAGACATTGTTTTGGCATTGCTATGTCACTGATCGGGTGGCTAGGCGTGATAGTCACCTGTGTGTTGCCCCAGTGGAGAGTGGGGTTCAAAGGCACCCACTCTGAGACAGTAAATCCCAAAAGTACAGTGCCTTATGTTGAAACATTAGATCTATGACCGTAAAAATGCCGATATGAGTTGATTCACATGACTGCTTTCAATGGCTCTGCCTGTAGTGGAAGAAAATATAAAGTCAAGAGCTGCATTTTTGTGTGCATATGTGTGTGTGTTTTGTAAACATCAACACATTATGGTTATAAGTACAATTTCAGATGACAACCTTCTCCACTGAATGAGATCATCAGCTCATTTGCAGCCTTTACATTACATAGCCAAGTGCTTACACAAAACACAACCTTTACTTTAAATAGCCTAGTGCTTACACAAAACACAATGACTTCTAATTTTTTGGTGAATAGTAGAGGAAATAGATCCACACTGTGAGTCATAAAGACATGCTAAAGCTTCTTTGGGGGACTGACTGTGTGTACTTCTAGCAGTCTTGGAGCTTCAGTGAACATCTTGAATCTTTAACCATCTTCAATCTTTCTTAGATTCCCGGGTAGCAAAAAGTGAGCAGCAGCTACAAGGATGTTTCCACCAGGGTTGTAGAATTGTCACATCACTGATCAATTGACTGGGTGTGATCATAACCTGTGCAGAGGAAGCTGTTGTTGTCATTGGCAGCAAAATTGTGATGATTTGAACAGGAGGGTGCTTTGAGGTCTATCACCCTCCACTGGGCCTCTTCAGGCTCCTGTTATTGTGCGGGGGAGGACTATTCTATTAGAGTCCCACCATGGAGATGGCGGAGAGAAGACGCCAATCAGCCCCTCTCCCAGGGAACATTTAAGGGACAAAGGTCATTATATACAAGTTAAAGAGTAATTACACACTAAGCTGCAATCAAACAAATCCACAACAACAGGGACATAACAGATCTCCTCCATACATGGGATCTGTCTCTGTGGAGGGTTCTCTGCAGGCTACTTTTGGCAGTACACACCCATTTGCACAGATGAAATAATAGTTTATGTCCACATATAAGCAGACAGTGTCTTCAAATTGTTATGGCGAAACTGGTCGATTAGTGTGGATAAGCAGTGCATCAGCAACAAAGTTGTTTCATTGGTCCGGACATCTAGACATAGCTTATGCAGAGCTCACAATGTTCTTTTCTTTAGATGTAATTCTTGCATAAACAAGCCAGTTTTAATTTCATATTGAAAGCAGTTGTCAAGATAGAAGAGAGCTAAACAGAGAGAGGTAAAGTTTCTGCCCTTGTGGAAGATGACAGTGTACATTGTGGCCAACATTTTCCCAAAGAAGATCATCTTTGAGGGCTTGTGGATGCACTGCGTGATGCAGAGATCGGTTCCGATGCAGTGCAATATCTATGACTCGCTGCTGGCCCTGCAGCAGGATCACCGGTAGCAAGCACACCATCTTCCTGGAGGATAAGGTATGCAATGCCATGATGGCGCTGGCCAGTGGAGTCATCTTTCCCATTGCTGCCATCCTGGTGCTCATCCCCCATGGTGCTGGAACAATATCAACAAGTTCTCTACCCTGAGGTGAGGACCTGGGTCATAGAGCATAACCCATCAACAGCAGCAGAGGCCGCCACACTGGTGGAGAACTTTGTTGCAGCACACAAGGGCCCCAAGGGATATCGCTAAGCTGGAGTGCTGGACCGTCAACCCAGGGGTAAGTCTGATGGCGCTGGTAGAGGAGCTGGTTCTGATGCCTCCCCTAGCTACAGTAGAAACACACCACCTGTGGAAAAGGTATAGCTTTGCTGCGATATAGCTTCGTCCGAACCCGCGGATTTGCCGCAGTAGTTTCGCACACACAGCGTCACATTTACACTGATAGCTGCACTACATTTCCCAACATGCAACACATGCCGGCCGTCGTAGCAGCGGCCGTACAAAGTTTAGTTCATCGCGAATAGCGGTTGGTTAAACTAACATAAGGGGATAACCACAGTACATTTCATTCCATAAACTTTCTTTACTAACCAACATAGTGAACAGTGAGGTACCCGCTGATTCAGCTCCATTCTCCGTTCCGTAGCTGGCAATAAATCCCCAGTTTTAACATACATAACACTCACTCTCATGCACGCCTAGTTGCCGGTTCTTTGGTGTTGGCTGAATTGATTTGTCAATCTATATTGTATTCATTGTATGTAGCTGCATTGCGGCAATGTTACAACTATTTATAACTGATTGATATATACGAAGAAGTGGTGATATGTGTTTCATGATGTTTATTACCATGTTAATTATGTCTTGTGGTTGCTTGCCCAATTGGCTAATTATTGGTGGGCCTATTTAGAAGGCTGTCAGAATGTGTCTGGTGGTTGACTGTGGTGGACGTGGGGCAATGTCAGCTTGCTGTAAGGTTGTATGTTACCTACGTGTATATTACCTACAATGGTTGTTTTTTTTTTGTTTTCCTTGTTCCAGTCTTTTGGTTTGCCTTTTTTCTACACTGGTGCACATGTAAATAAACGCCCACCCGCTTTTCACGAAAGTCCGTTATCCCCTGGCTTTATCCCCCTTGAGTTCAGAAATGTTAATGACAAGCTGACTGTGTTCATGGTGACCAAAGTTAAAATAGTACAGCAGATGTTTATGTCAGGGTGTGTGGTCAGACATATTTACTCAGGGTGGGGCTGGTCCCCAAGCTCCCCTATCCAGTGTTGTTGGGCCAAGATCTCCCTGTGCTACCGGAGTTAGTGGGCAAGACTGCATTGAGTTGTGTGGTGACACGAGCAATGGCCAAAGCAAAACCTGTTGATATGTCTGAGTTCCCTTTTTATGGTGAGGATGTGCCAGCAGACCTAACAACTACCCATGTACCAGAGAGGACAGATGTAATAAGCGCAGACAGACTGTAACAGAGATTATAGGACATTCAGACTTGCAAAATGAGTCAGATGTTGATTCCCCTAGTTTGTCTGAGGCTGATTTACATTTTGCTGGTGATCTTGCTGAGGTGCAACGTGCAGACCCCACACTAGCCCCATTATTGAAGAAAGTGGAGGAGGGTGCTTGCTTTGTCCCTGCTCTTGGAAAGGAAGTTTTTATTCTGCAGAACAACCTCCTGTATAGGCAGAGTGAGGTGTGGTGCCAGAAAAATACAGGAAGCAGGTTCTGGAGCTAGGCCACACAATTCCCTGGGCAGGTCACCTGGCATACATGAAGACACTCTTTAAAATTAGCAGATGTTTTTACTAGCCAGGAATGTTTGCTGAAGTGAAGGGCTACTGCAGGTCATGTCCCCAGTGTCAGTTGTCTGGAGGCAAAGGCCTCACATTACTGCTAAACAGGTTGCCTCTGCCTTGTTACAGCTGTTCTCAAGAGTAGGGATCCCCCGAGAGGTGTTAACGGATCAGGGCCCTAACTTTGTGAGCAGAACACTGAAGCAGGTTTATGATCTGTTAGGGATAAGGAGCATCAGAACCACTCCCTACCACCCACAGACTGATGGACTTGTTGAGCGGTTCAATCAGGGGGACCAGTGGCCTACCTGTTGTTTGCTTTCAGGGAGGTCCCACAGGAGTCAACGGGATTTTCCCCCTTCGAGCTGCTGTACAGACATCAGGTACGGGGTCCACTGGACGTTCTGAAGGAGACCTGGGAAGGAGAGACATCATCTCCTACGTCATGAAGGTGAGGGAGAAGCTGATGGCTGTCACTTCCCTGGCACAGGAAAACCTCCATCAAGCCCAACACCAACAGAAGACATGGTATGACCGGTCAGCTCGTACGCGCAGTTTCCAGCCAGGCGATCGGGTCCTGCTACTATTGCCCAGCTCAGACAACAAGCTGCTGGCGAAATGGCAGGGGCCCTACACCGTGACTCGCAAGATGGGACAGCTGACGTACGAGATCAACATGCCAGACCGCCACAAGAAACACCAAGTCTTCCACATCAACATGCTGAAGCAGTGGAGTGAGTGACCAGAGCCAGAACTGCAGTCCCAGCCACAGCCAGAGGTGGCAGCGATGCTGATCCAGGCGATCGAGGAGGAGGAGGAGTACAGTGAGCAGTACTTGCCCAGCCATGAGGAGGACAGCCAGCTTGACCTCAGTCATCTGCCAGAGGAACGTCAGAGTGACCTCCACAACGTCCTGACGGAGGGCCTCTTCACACAGTGACCCGGACGGATGCTGGTGGAGCATCAAGTGGTGCTCAAGGATGACCACCCAGTCCGGCAACCAGCCTACCGTGTTCCAGAGCGGCTGCTACCTGTCCTGAAGGAGGAGCTGGACATGATGCTTCAGCTGGGGGTCATCGAGCTGTCCTTCAGTGAGTAGAGCAGCCCAATCATCCTGGTCCCCAAGAAGGATGGTGGCCTGAGATTCTGTTTGGAGTTTCGGAAGGTCAACATGCAGGCAAAGTTTCACCCCTATTCCATGCCTAGGGTCGATGGCCTGGTGGAGCGCCTGGGCAAGGCCAAGTACCTCAGCACTCTTGATCTGTGCAAGGGGTATTGGCAGGTGCCACTGGCGGAGGGCAGCAAGGAGCTGACTGCCTTTAGAACACTATTTGGGCACTTCCAGTTCACAGTGCTTCCTTTTTCCAGCGGCTGATGGACAGAGTGCTCAGGGGGACGGAGGGCTTTGCTGCGGCTTACCTGGACGACATCATCACATACAGGGCCAACTGGGAGGAGCATCTTGGTCACTTGCAGCAGGTTCTCTCCTTGGTGAAGGAGGCGGGCCTCACCATCCGGAGAAGTGTGCCTTAGCCTGGGAGGAAACATCTTACCTTGGCCAAGGGGTCATCCGTCCTGAGGTGGAGAAGGTGGAAGTCATCATGGCAGCAGAGCGACCAACCACCAAGAAGCAGGTGCGGTCCTTTTTAGGGCTAGTGGGTTGGTACAGGCACTTCATGCCAAACTTTTCGAAAAAAGCGTCTGTGCTGTCTGAGCTGACCCGCAAGTGCCAACCAAACAGGGTGGAATGGACTGAGTAGTGCGAGAGAGCTTTTAAGGACTTAAAGGACTCTTTGTGTCAAGAGCCTGTGCTCCTCAGTCCAGACTTTGAGGAACCTTTTACGGTGCAGACCGATGCCTCTGAGAGGGGCTTGGGTGCAGTCTTTTTGGAAGGGGACTAGGGACAGCTACAGTCAGTGGCTTACATTAGCCGTAAGCTACTGCCAAGGGAGCAGAACTACTCCACAGTAGAAAAAGAATGTCTAGCCATCAAGTGGGCATTGGACTTATTTAAATATTACTTGTTGGGGCGTAAGTTTGTTCTCGAGACAGATCACAAAGCTCTGTCTTGGCTGGGCCGAATGCGTGTTGTACAGGGCAGGGAAAATGAACTGTACAGCCGACTTCCTGTCTAGAATGCCACAAGGGGCATTTCCAGAAGGGGGGGGGGGGTGTCACAGACTGAGCCATGACGCTCATGCAGACAATCATTCACGCAAGCGTACAGCGCATAGGCAGCCATTTACTGGCAATGTTGAACATTTAAGCTGACCTGTTGCTGTGAGTTTCAACTTCATTCGCATTACCATTTGTACTGTACGTAATTCTGATTTCAAAGCATGTCATACCCCACCATTTGCCATAACCTTTCATCAGCCTTACATTGTCACAAGGGTGCAGGGAAAGGCTTACCGGCATTTCAAGTAGCAACTGTTTGGACCTAAACTCACGTCTACCATCCACACTTCATATTAGTAATCATCGTCTCTCATCTGTTTTAAGCATGTCTGGTTGCAAAGAATCACAATTATACACACTGGCTGTTTAAAACAATGAAGTTTATTAGTATTTAGTATTTACAAAAACAACTGTTTTCTGTTACTCAACGCACTATCCAAACTTCCTGGTTATCGTGGAGAAAACGAGGGAATGTTCCATTGGCTAGATATGGTAGAGTTCCCAGGTGTTTCATGGACTGCGCTATTGTGACGGGGGTGTTTTAATGGTGAAGGGGAAACATGTATTTTATTATGCAAATAATTTTGAGTTATTGTGTATTTTGTTTTTGTTTCTTTCAGTTATTATTTGGTGATCACAATGTTGCTATTTAGTTAATTAATTTATGTTTGCATTTGGGCTACCCTGTGGGAGGGGCTGCAGCTAGCACTGCTCTGTATTAGGCCCCAGAGCCTCAGTTGGTGAGAGAGTCTTGAGTGGAAGGTACATGGTACTTGGCTATTGATAAATGTTGTGCAAGGTCTTTTGACAACCTGGCAAACTAATGCTTATTTAATTTCGTACTTTCACCATCAAGTTTTCTTTTGCATTTTGGATATTTATTCTTTACTGTAAACATTTGCACGGTTTTTATATATATTATATATAATATATATATATATATATATATATATATATATATATATATATATATATATATATATATATATTCCTTCCTTCAGTTTTGGCCTCCCTCTGTCTGCTCCGCCGCCGACTATCCTGCCACAGTAACTAACTATATAAAACTAACAACAACAAACATGCAGTGTGGTGTTAGTGGCCTCTTATGTTCTCTCTCATACACAGACACACACACACACACACACATTTTGCCAATTATCTCTCTCAATATTCCTATAGTCTCATTGAGCCATGGCACCTTTAATGTTTTAGTCTATTTATGAGATAGCACACATTGTGTTTACTAAAAAACAAATTAGAAATAGTATTGCATCACACCCTCCATAGCCATCGATCCATTTACATTTACATTTAGGCATTTAGCAGACGCTTTTATCCAAAGCGACTTACAAAAGAGGATAACATTCAAGCTACGACACAATGAAAGAAACAAACAAGGGGTGCATATTGCTAACAGAAACTGCACCATTTTAAGTTGAAAGTGCAATAGTGCAGAGAAACTAAATTGTTAGGTGCATTCTCAAAGTTTACGCCAGGAGATATTCTTGGAAGAGCTGGGTCTTCACGAGTTTCTTGAAGGTGGAGAGGGTATCAGTTGATCTGGTAGCATTTGGGAGTTCATTCCACCAGCGCGGAACCAGATATGTGAAGAGTCTGGATTGACCTGCACAAGGTGTTGGCCGTGATAGTTCCTTAGACGAGCGAAGCGGTCGTCAGTTGACATAGGGCTTCAGGAGAGAATTCAGGTAGATGGGAGCAGAGCCATCATTCACCCTGAAGGCCATCATAAGTGCCTTGAATTTAATGCGAGTAGCCAAGGGTAACGAGTGAAGTTCAATGAACAGAGGTGTGACGTGTGCTCTTTTTGGCTCGTTAAAGACCAGACGTGCAGCTGCATTCGGGATCATCTGTAGCGGTCTCACTGCACAGGCTGGTAGGCCTGATAGGAGGACATTGCAGTAGTCAAGCCGAGAGATAACCAGAGTCTGTACCAGGAGCTGGGTTGCATGTTGGGTTAGGTACGGCCTGATCTTCCTTATGTTGAATAGGGAAAAGCGGCACGACCGAGCCACAGAGGCAACGTGATCTGCAAAGGTCAGTTGGTCATCAATCATGACACCTAGGTTTCTTGCCACTTTGGTGGGAGAAACAGACCATTACAATTGTGCTGGCTGGTAAGTCCCATGTAAACACTTAAGGGTGTGGTGATTAATTCTTCATGTGATACCTGTTGGTTCTCTCCAGCCACCACAGGTGGAGCATGTAGAGTTTCACTCTTTTGCAAAAACATACAATAAATATAAAACAATGACATAATAAACTACCTTCGAGGAAGAAGGTGATTTTTCTGGGCATGACATCAATCTGTAATCATGCATGTGATATGGGTACTTGTCTCTCTCATTCAAAGATATTATAAAGCATGAAGTTACATCATAGAGCATGTTGATGACGAGCGTTTTGCTGAGGGTGCTTTGTGGCACTGTGTTATAACACAGCGTGTGTAAGTATTATTGTGTGTGTGTGTTTGTGTGCGTGCGTGCGTGTGTCTGTGTTCACTTAATGCTCATTTTCTCCTGAGAGATGATGTTTCTCTGAACACATAAGGGTGACACATAAGGGCAGAAAAACTGGGGGTTGGGGGTTGGGGTGTTAGGTATTTGAGTGACGTTGTTTACTGACAGTTTTTTTCCAGATGCTTGCTGTTTTCACCTCGTCCCCTGCGTAGTAAGCCAGAGTGGCCTTTAGGAATCTCGTCAAGCTTGAATGCTGCTCCTCTTCTTCAACAGCTCCTCCTCTCTCCCAGCGTCGGCCGGTCTAACCGGAGCCTGCTTCCTGTATCTCTCAGAAGCATCGTCACACTGTAGCAACTCTGTGTGTGTGTCTCTCTCTCTTACTTTCTCCACTTATGTCTTTCTCTCTGTGAGCCTCATTTTGCCAGCACAACCACTGCAGTTGCGGTTGTCTGTGTCTCTGCTGTCGTCACCACCATGGGCCGTATCGCCAAGGAGGTCTCCGGGCAGATGCTCTGCTTCATCGGCTTTGTGGGCATCTGCCTGACCACAGGACTACCTATGTGGCGCGTCACCTCCTTCATCGGCGCCAACATCGTGACGGGCCAGATCGTGTGGGACGGGGTGTGGATGCGTTGCGTTATGCAGGCCACGGGGCAGATGCAGTGTAGCATCCAGGACTCAATCATGCAGTTGACGCAGGATCTGCAGGCCGCGAGGGCCCTCGTCATCATCGGCATCATAATCGGCTTTGTGGGCATACTGCTGACCTTCATAGGCGGACGCTGTTCCAGCTGCCTTAAAAACGAGGCCAACATGCCCAAGGTGGTCATCAGTGGTGGCATCCTCTGCATCCTGGCTGGCATCGTCGTCCTCATCCCCGTCACCTGGTCAGCCACCTTCACCATCCAGGACTTCCAGAGCACGCTGACCACTGCGGCCCAGAAGCGAGAGATCGGGGCCAGTATCTACATTGGCTGGGGCTCAGCAGGCTTCCTCATTCTGGGGGGGATTTTACTGTGCACCTCCTGCCCCAAGAATGAGCAGCGCTACCCTTCTCAGCCCATGTACCCCTACATGCAGCCCAGCATCTACGGCCCTCGCACTTACATGCCGCCCTCGAAGACCTACGTACCCAGCGCATACTCAGGGTCATATGTGCCCAACAAGCCCTACGCTGCACCGGCTTACACCACAGCATCCAGGCCCTATGTCTAATCACTCGGACTACATGAAGCTGCTTATGACTGGCCTGTGGGGTTTGTTGATCTTCTGTATGGATTAGTGAGTTTTTGAGCTTCACTGAGAAGCCTTTGAGTGAGAGTGTTTACTCTTTCTGAAGTATGTTGTGCTATTCTCTGTTTCTCTGTCTTCTGCTGGAACAGGGAGTAGTTTTAGCTAATTATTAGGTAGAAAATGTTGTGTAGAAAATTGAAATTATGTGTTAAAACTGAGTGTCAGAAACTTCAATGATGTCAGATGTATACGGAGAGTAAGACCCAGCAAATCAGTCCTACAAACAATTTTGCACAAGTTTATACTCTATTTGAGAGTTTAAGTGTTGAAGTCATGTTGTCAAGGCAGATGTATATAGAAAACTGTACAAATGTTAAATTGCTCTTGATTGTCATGTCTAAAATGTGATCTGTTATGTCATAACAATGCTTTTGACAATAAATAATGTTTTATAATATCCACATCTCTCTCTTGCCTTTGTATCACAAAGATGTGTCAAAGATCTACTACCAATCTTTTCAAATAACAAAATATTGAATTGGGGTGATAGATTAATTGCAAAGCATCAAATGCCACTGCATCATGATGATGTAAAGTGAAAGGAACTGAAAGTAAGGACCAAATATGGTATTCAGTGACAAAGCAAAACAGGGAAAACTATGGGGTGGTTTCCTGTCTCTGAGGTCTATGGGGCGGTTTCCTGGTTTCCTGTCTCTGAGCTCTGGCCAAAAACTCACCCTTTATATTCAACTTTAAATGCCTCACCAAAGATGCACATCTCGGCCAAAACTGGTGCTGGTACCGACGTGACAAATCTCTGAGGAATCTCGTCCAGCTGGAAGTCCCCCTCCCCTCCTCCCTCCAGTTTCCCTCAACAAGTTTCAGTTGGGGTTTGAAAGACGCTAACTCCGCCCCTCCGCCGGTGTGCTCACACCCTATATCTCTGCAGTAGCATCCTTTCTCCTTCAGTCGCTAACCATCGCTCAAACAGCAGCTACGGCAAGCCGCCAAGATAGAAGAGAGAGACAGAGAGCAAAACAGAGCAAGTCAAAATGGTGTCTCAGTGCAGGCAACTGATGGGTTTCACCCTGGGAATCATTGGGTTCCTGGGCAGTATTGTTATCTGTGCGCTGCCCATGTGGAAGGTGACGGCGTTCATCGGGGCCAACATTGTGACAGCGCAGATCATCTGGGAGGGTTTGTGGATGAACTGCGTGATGCAGAGTACGGGTCAGATGCAATGCAAGATCTACGACTCGCTGTTGGCCCTGCCACAGGATCTGCAGGCCGCCCGTGCCCTTGTGGTCGTCGCTATCATCATCTGTGTCTTTGCCGTCATCCTGGCCATCATTGGTGGCAAGTGCACCAATTTTGTGGAGGACGAGACGTCCAAAGCCAAGGTGGCGCTGACCAGTGGAGTGACCTTCATCATTGCCGGCGTCCTGGTGCTCGTCCCAGTCTGCTGGACAGCCAACACAATCATCCAGGACTTCTACAACCCCCTCCTGACCAACGCTCAGAGGAGGGAGCTGGGAGCTGGCCTATACATTGGTTGGGGCACCGCTGCCATGCTCTTGCTGGGAGGAGGCCTGATTTGCAGCAACTGCCCACCTAAAGATTATGAAGATGACCACTACCCAGTGAAGTATGCAAAGTCTACCGCTACCAGCCGAGCCTACGTGTGATGACTGAGAGGGGTAATGGGTCCCTTTGTTCAACAAAGCCACTGCATGTTCATCGTCTTCCACAGCACACACAGAGATTATCTGATAGTCTTTGTGTGAGACTGAAGGGAGAATTCAGTGAGACTTTGATGGAAATAAAACAACAGAAGTGCCAAAGTTAATATTTCAACTATAGAAATTTGCCTCTGGGACTAAGGAAGTGCGGAGAAGAACATTCTGCCTAAAATTCAGTTTGGCAAACAGAAAATGTTTGTAATCTAATTTGTTTTATTGATAGGTAGAAGTAAAGCTAAGTGAGAATGTTTGAAGCTAAGATATTTCATGAAGGATGTATACTGTAAATATCATTCTCTGTATATAAATATCTCTGTAAATAACATACAAAGTCCTAAATACATCATTATTCTTTTGTGTTGAAAGTGTTACTGGGCAAGTCTGATAATAATCATTAGTTGATAATCAGTCAGACCTTTGAAGCAGCAACTTCATTTCATTTCATTCTAAAGTTTATGAAAAAAAATGTATTATGACTAGGGCTGTTGAAGTTAATGCATTAATAGTGCGTTAACACAAGCTCACTTTATCACAGTTAAAAAAAATGATGCCGTTAATGCAAGGTAGGCTACAACAGTGAAGGGCTCATCTTGGAAAGGAACAATGCAGATGTTCGCGGGTGACTAGCATGCAAAAATAAAGCTAGGGCTGGCTATTGATAAAGATTACGATCCACATGTCAATTCAATTCGAAAAATGATTAAATTTGATTCGTTATTGATTCTAGAGCCATTTTAGTTTCTAAACTAAATTTGAGCTATTTCATAGCCAGCATGTTTACATCAGTGTTACGCAACCTTTCATACATGGTAGTAAGTCACAATATAATATACTGTAGCATAGCCTACCTGTTTTTAAAGTGATATGGGCCCTTTAATAATTAAATAAACCCAAGGGTGCAGCTGCGATAGTGTTCGGTAGATAATGAAAAAGACAACCAGAAGTTGTAGACTAAAACAACAGACGTAGGCAAACGTATGCAAACTCTGGAAATGTTGGTCATTTAGCCTAATTAAGTTGCTTGTGCTGCAACTTAAACAGCATCTTGCCTTGGCACCTTAATGTGAAAAGCGTCAATGTTAAGAATCCTATAATAACGATCGCACTGTCTGGAAATTTAACAGAAATGGTTGCTAACATGTAATCATCTCCTACACTAAGCGAACAACTTCTTAGAATATTTTTAGCAAGACGTGTTACATTTATGGTCATGCGTCACATTATCGGCGTTGCGAAGCTGAGCGTCTGTGAAGAGAGGTGAAGTTTTTTTGTAATAGGTGTTAATACATCTGTCACAAAGTTCAGCGCGTTAGATGACCTTGTGCGTTCGCTGTGTCTTGCGCGTATTTGAACGTGCATGCGCTCGAGAAGAGGAGTGGCACAGAGTTCTAAAATTGTGCGCTGCTGCCACAGGTTATGTGTGTGTTGCATGAGAGCATGCGACACCCGTCCTTTGCATGTGTCTCACGCTCAGTGTGTGAGACTTGAGAGCCTAAGACGTAGAGTGTGTGTGTGCGTGTGTCTCTCTCTGTGTGTGTATGTGTGTGTGTGTACCAAGCTGTACTGTTCAGATTACTGTAATGCTTAATTTTCACTCATGCTGTGTAGTATGGCTAAATTCAGTTATAAAATGAGCCCTAAAGTGAAGCCTCTTAAGATGGACTGTATTTCAGCATTAAAATATCATTTCAGCATCCAAAATTAAATCTCGTTGCAGTGCTCAAGATATGTTATCTTTTCTGCTGACACTGTGGAGTTGAAGTTTTATAGTAAAACCAAACAAAAAACTACATTACAAAACTGATCGCCACTAATCTATAATTTTCTATCAAAGAGGAAACACATTGCTCATTTCGCATTTCAATAAATGACTAATTTCCCTCATACTTCTTCATATTTCTCAGACACAAACACACACATTCATTTTATCATTTTGTGGGTAATCTTTCCAAATGATGGTCACATTGAAATTGCGGCCTTACCTTGATTTCAGTTTGACACGACTGGTATTTGAGTCATATACAGTCCTTTAGATATGCCTGCAGTCACAGATAGTGACTAACAATATAAAACAAAACAACAAACATGCAGTGTGGCGTTAGTGGCCTCTTATGTTCTCTCTCATACACACACACAATTTTTCCAATTATCTCTGTCAATATTCCTATAGTCTCATTGAGCCATGGCACCTTTAATGTTTTAGTCTATTTATGAGAGATAGCACACATTGTGTTTACTAAAAAACAAATTAGAAATAGTATTGCATCACACTCTCCATAGCCATCAATCCATTACAATTGTGCTGGCTGGTAAGTCCCATGTAAACACTTAAGGGTGTGGTGATTAATTCTTCATGTGATACCTGTTGGTTCTCTCCAGCCACCACAGTTGGAGCATGTAGAGTTTCACTCTTTTGCAAAAACATACAATAAATATAAAACAATGACATAATAAACTACCTTCGAGGAAGAAGGTGATTTTTCTGGGCATGACATCTGTAATCATGCATGTGATATGGGTACTTGTCTCTCTCATTCAAAGATATTATAAAGCATGAAGTCACATCATAGAGCATGTTGATGACATGAGCATTTTGCTGAAGGTGCTTTGTGGCACTGTGTTATAACACAGCATGTGTAAGTATTATTGTGTGTGTGTGTTTGTGTGCGTGCGTGTCTGTGTTCACTTAATGCTCATTTCCTCCTGAGAGATGATGTTTCTCTGAACACATAAGGGTGACACATAAGGGCAGAAAAACTGGGGGTTGGGGGTTGGGGTGTTAGGTATTTGAGTAAGGTTGTTTACTGACAGTTTTTTTCCAGATGCTTGCTATTCTCACCTCGTCCCCTGCGTAGTAAGCCAGAGTGGCCTTTAGGAATCTCGTCAAGCTAGAATGCTGCTCCTCTTCTTCAACAGCTCCTCCTCTCTCCCAGCGTCGGCCGGTCTAACCGGAGTCTGCTTCCTGTATCTCTCTCAGAAGCATCGTCACACTGTAGCAACTCTCTGTGTGTGTCTCTCTCTCTTTTTCAACGTATGTCTTTCTCTCTGTGAGCCTCATTTTGCCAGCACAACCACTGCAGTTGCAGTTGTCTGTGACTCTGCTGTCGTCACCACCATGGGCCGTATCGCCAAGGAGGTCTCCGGGCAGATCCTCTGCTTCATCGGCTTTGTGGGCATCTGCCTGACCACAGGACTACCTATGTGGCGTGCCACCACCTTCATCGGCGCCAACATCGTGACGGGCCAGATCGTGTGGGACGGGGTGTGGATGCGTTGTGTTATGCAGGCCACGGGGCAGATGCAGTGTAGCATCCAGGATTCAATCATGCAGTTGACGCAGGATCTGCAGGCCGCGAGGGCCCTCGTCATCATCGGCATCATAATCGGCTTTGTGGGCATACTGCTGACCTTCATAGGCGGCCGCTGTTCCAGCTGCCTTAAAAACGAGGCCAACATGTCCAAGGTGGTCATCAGTGGTGGCATCCTCTGCATCCTGGCTGGCATCGTCGTCCTCATCCCCGTCACCTGGTCAGCCACCTTCACCATCCAGGACTTCCAGAGCACGCTGACCACTGCGGCCCAGAAGCGAGAGATCGGAGCCAGTATCTACATTGGCTGGGGCTCAGCAGGCTTCCTCATTCTGGGGGGGATTTTACTGTGCACCTCCTGCCCCAAGAATGAACAGCGCTACCCTTCTCAGCCCATGTACCCCTACATGCAGCCCAGCATCTACGGCCCTCGCACTTACATGCCGCCCTCGAAGACCTACGTACCCAGCGCATACTCAGGGTCATATGTGCCCAACAAGCCCTACGCTGCACCGGTTTACACCACAGCATCCAGGCCCTATGTCTAATCACTCGGACTACATGAAGCTGCATATAGGACTGGCCTGTGGGGTTTGTTGATCTTCTGTATGGATTAGTGAGTTTTTCAGCTTCACTGAGAAGCCTTTGAGTGAGAGTGTTTACTCTTTCTGAAGTATGTTGTGCTATTCTCTGTTTCTCTGTCTTCTGCTGGAACAGGGAGTAGTTTTAGCTAATTATTAGGTAGAAAATGTTGTGTAGAAAATGGAAATTATGTGTTAAAACTGACTGGCAGAAACTTCAATGATGTCAGATGTATACGGAGAGTACACACTAAGACCCAGCAAATCAGTCCTACAAACAATTTTGCACAAGTTTATACTCTATTTGAGAGTTTAAGTGTTGACGTTTAAGTTGAAGTCATGTTGTCAAGGCAGATGTATATAGAAAACTGTACAAATGTTAAATTGCTCTTGATTGTCATGTCTAAAATGTCTGTTATGTCATAACAATGCTTTTAACAATAAATAATGTTTTATAATATCCACATCTCTCTCCTGCCTTTGTGTCACAAAGATGTGTCAAAGATCTACTACCAAACTTTTCAAATAACAAAATATTAAATTGGGGTGATAGATTAATCCTGTATTTCAAAATCACTAAATTTGCCTTTTGCCTAATGTGACTTTTGGCATGAACTTCAAAAGAATTACATTGTGTTCAATAGTAGTTTATCTAAATGAACACTAGTATCATTCCATGATGACCCTACAACAAAGTGGCAAAACAAGAGAAGGGTAAGTTGATAAACTGTAACTTGACACTGCATCATGATTATGTAAAGTAAAAAAAAAAACAAGGAACTGAAAGTAATCAGTGAGATTAATTGTCAAGGGCCAAATATGGCATTCAGTGACAAAGCAAAACGGGAAAAACAATGGGGCAATTTCCTGTCTCTCTGCTACCTGACTAGCCAGGCAGGCCGTCTCGGTTGAGCTCTGGCCAAAACTCACCTTTCCTATTCAACTTCAAATGCCTCATCAAAGATGCACATCTTGGCCGAAACTGGTGCTGGTACCGACGTGATGAATGTCTGAGGAATCTCGTCCAGCTGGAAGTCCCCCCCCCGCCCTCAGTTTCCCTCAACAAGTTTTAGTTGGGGTTTGAAAGATGCTAACTCCGCCCCTCCGCTCACACCCTATATCTCTGCAGTGGCATCCTTTCTCCTTCAGTCGCTAACCTACGCAGCTACCGCACGCCGGCAAGACAGAAGAGAGAGACAGAGAGCCAAACAGAGCAAGTCAAAATGGTGTCTCAGTGCAGGCAACTCACGGGTTTCGCCTTGGGAATCATTGGATTCCTGGGCAGCATCGTCATCTGTGCGCTGCCCATGTGGAGGGAGACGGCGTTCATCGGGGCCAACATTGTGACGGCGCAGATCATCTGGGAGGGCTTGTGGATGAACTGCGTGACGCAGAGTACGGGTCAGATGCAGTGCAAGATCTACGACTCGCTGTTAGCCCTGCCACAGGATCTGCAGGCCGCCCGTGCCCTTGTGGTCATCGCTATCATCGTCAGTGTCTTTGCCGTCATCCTGGCCATCGCTGGTGGCAAGTGCAGCAATTTTGTGGAGGACGAGACGTCCAAAGCCAAGGTGGCGCTGGCCAGTGGAGTGACCTTCATCATTGCCGGCGTCCTGGTGCTCGTCCCAGTCTGCTGGACAGCCAACACAATCATCCAGGACTTCTACAACCCCCTCCTGACCAACGCTCAGAGGAGGGAGCTGGGAGCTGCCCTGTACATTGGCTGGGGCACCGCTGCCATGCTCTTGCTGGGAGGAGGCCTGATTTGCAGCAACTGCCCACCCAAAGATTACGAAGATGACCACTACCCAGTGAAGTATGCAAAGTCTGCCGCTACCAGCCGAGCCTACGTGTGATGAATGACTGAGAGGGGTAATGGGTCCCTTTGTTCAACAAAGCCACTGCATGTCCATCGTCTTCCACAGCACACACAGAGATTATCTGATAATCTTTGTGTGAGACTGAAGGAAGAATTCAGTGGGACTTTGATGGAAATAAACAGCAGAAATGCTGTTCAACTATAGAAATTTGCCCCTGGGACTAAGGAAGTGAGGAGAAGAACATTCTGTCTAAAATTCTGCTTGGCAAACAGAGAATGTTTGTAATCTAATTTGTTTTATTGATAGGTAGAAGCAAAGCTAAGTGAAAATGTCTGAAGCTAAGATATTACATTAAGGACGTATACTGTAAATATCATTCTGTGTAACATACAAAGTCCTAAATATATCTTTTTCTTTTGTGTTGATAAGGCTGTGAATTATGTTGTAAACAATGATTTTAAATGTTTCCTTTTCTCTTACACTGTTTACATGTTCCAATTTCTTACTGCATGTCTGTGTTTCAATAAAAGAAAACTCTAATATATAACTCACTGAATAGTTTTTTTTGTGTATAGTATCATGTTTTTATAATATAGTTTTTGATTTAGTTTTGTGTTTTTCCACACTGACAAAGACGCTTTGGGGTTTTGGGATTTGTTTTTTTTTTCCGTCAAACATTCCCTTCCACCTGTTTTTCCAGTTCTGGTTTTGGCGAAAGCTGATTATTTAGCTCAAACAATACACCTCTTCCCCATTTTCAGGAAAGGTGTGGTTGTGGTATCTTGGTCAAATAGCCAGCTAAAGATAGCAGCTCAGACTCCCCATTGGCTTCCCCATTCGCTGAAATTCATGGAATTCAGTTTCACCCTAAATGACATGGACTCGCAATGTGGGGTTGGTGGATCGAACCCTGGTTGACAACACCAACAGCATTTGCAGTAAAACCATAGCTGTATTCTCCTCCCACACATGTAGCCAAACCATATCCAGTGGTGGAATGTAACTAAGTACAAATAGTTTGTTACTGCTCTTACGTACAGTTTTCACATATCTGTACCTGACTAGAAATAAACACAAATAGTGTTACTTTTACTTCACTACATTTTGCAGCTATTATCTGTACTTTTACTCTGCTACATTTCTGAAATACATCCTGTTACATTTTATTAGGCTTTGCTGAAGTCGCCTGGGCTGCATGGCTGTCTACGTAGTACAAAGAAAACTGGTTGTTGTCCATTATGAGACCGAAGACATTCACTATTGATTGCGTGTAAGGGGTCAAACATTTTGACCACGCTATTTTTTTAAGCCAGCCTATCATTAAAATATCTGAAGCAGAATTAGTCGCTGTTTTGCCTTTGTCCTTCAGGAAGCAGTTTTGGTTAACAGCATTTTCATTCCAAAAAAAGAGTTTAGTGCAATTTCATAAGGGAGCTAATGGAGCCTATACATTTTTAATAGGCTATAGACCTTTTAGAGGCAACATATTACACCAGTACTTTAACTTTTAGTACTTTAAGTACATTTAGTTCCTTTTACTGAGTTCCAGCTCAGTACTTCCACCACTGCTCATCTCGTGAATGTCTCCAACACACACTGCTGACTGACACACTTTTATGTAAACTTTAGTGAACCTAAGGCAAAACCCAAAGCAAGTTAAACCATCTCTGTTGTTATCACAAGGGAATTTGTAGGCCTAATTACATCCTCTGGTTTGATTCTAGTCTGAGGTATTTTGCCTTGTGAGTCTGAGGTGAGCACTCTGGAATCCTGCTCGACTGGTCCTCTTGAGCCATTGTGTAACTGGAAAACAGAACAGGGCTCTCAGAACTGTGACTTCTGTGAAAATCTCTGGGTTCCATGAACGCTTTTTGTTGTTCTCTACTTTTTCAATTGATCTTTTTAAAATCTGCTTTCCACTGTAACTTTTTTTTTCTCCCTTTGTCTGCTTTTTTTATAATGAACTTCATGCATTGTTTAAAAATTTCACATTTCACAATATTAGTTTGTAAACTCCATTTCAGTTATAACAGGGGAAGAACATCTGTTTTATACATGAGCCTGGTATTTGCTGAACTACAAAGTTGATCCTAGCAAAATCTTAATAACAGCATTATTTATTATTTTAGATTAGCATTTCAACGTTTTCAATTCAAATGGATGTCCCTATCTTTACACCATTGAAGACAGCAGTGCTGAATTCACCATTTGGATTCTGCAGTCACTGAAAATACATTTAGTGGCATTTTATTGTGTTGGCCCAGTTTGTGAAAATGCTGGAGTGCAGAGGTGAAACCACACCTTATCTGATGTAGCATCACTGCGGACAGAAGAACACACCTGTGGCTTGTAAGCCGCGCAAGGCGAGTTGCTCTCCTGCTGCCGTCAGGTCAGCTGTGTGAGAAAGGTCTAAACACATCAGTTTCTTGTGCCCATGAAACTTATGCACATGTGCACATGAGACTCCAACCTACCATTTTAATGCCAACCTGACTCTGCTCTGTATGAGGCTATAATCATTTACACAATTACCAAGCCATGCCATCCTGAATCCTATAATCCACATCTGAAAACGGTAAGAGATGGATGTTCACAGAGACCCAGTGATGTCATGGCGACAGTGTGACACAGTGCTCTTGTCGGATCCTCCTGCCTCCAAGATGTGGGTCTTGGTCAGCGCTGTGTGGGGGACCTGTAAGCACAGCTTAAACTCATCTCTGCATCTGCATCTTACTGGCAACCTTGAAGATTTAATCTTTTTTCCCCACTGCCCCACATTAGAGTAATCTTGTCACTGGATATCATTGGCCCTCTATAGTGCTGCCTTGGTCCCCCTTAGATCCCCTTTGAAAGAAATTTACCAAAGTAGAAAAGCAAAGATAAGTTTACATTGTTTTCAATGCTTTGCAGTACAGGTTCAACTTTCAGGGTGATATTATTTAAGATCACTGTGTGGTTGTTGTGAGAACACGTGATGCAGTTGATCAGCAAAATAATTTGAGAATTTGTTTAGTAGTTTTTACTTTAGTTTAACGTGGTTTGGCAGTTTTGAAGTCCATTTTCTAGCTATTAGCATTGGAAAGGCAGCAACCAATAGCAATGAAAAGTTCTTTTTCCTGTATTGTGAGATAGGATCCTTGGAAATGGCCCTTATTTTCTCGGAGTTGACACAGATGAAGCCCTTCCTCCCCATCTGCCTACACACACACAAACACACAGAAATACTTTACTACTGCTTAACGGTTTTTCTGAGAAACCTGTAACATGAGACACATCTCCAGGGGGCATAGATCCATTGCTGCCTTTGTGTGAATCTACAGAGGAACCTGTAAAGCAGGTACGGCTTTGTTTGGCATCGAGCACTTCAAACACAAACACACACACACACGCCTCCTTCCTCCAAACCTCGTATAAATACCTGATCTCTGGGTTCTTCATCAGGGAGACTTCTCTGAGCAGAGCGTCTGTAACATTTTGTGCTGGTTCTCCATGGCATTGGTAGGCCTGCAGATCCTGGGCAGTGCCTTGGCCTTCTTCGGCTGGGTGGGGGTGATCCTGGTGTGCGCTCTGCCCACGTGGCGTGTGACAGCCTTTATCGGCAACAACATCGTCACCTCCCAGATCATATGGGAGGGCATCTGGATGAGCTGCGTGGTCGAGAGTACGGGTCAAATGCAGTGTAAAGTCTACGACTCCATGCTGGCGTTGACCTCTGACCTCCAGGCAGCACGTGCCTTGACCGTCATTGCCATTGTGATTGGCATTGCTGGGCTGCTCATGGCGTTATTTGGGGGCAAGTGCACCAACTTCATTGAGGATGAAGCAAGCAAGGCGCGGGCGAGTGTGGCAGCAGGCGTTGTGCTGATAGTGAGTGGTGTCCTCGGTCTCGTGCCTGTCTCCTGGACAGCGAGCGCGATCATATATGACTTCTACAACCCGTTGCTGATCGACGCCCAGCGCCGTGAGCTGGGGGCTGCACTCTACGTGGGCTGGGGGGCCGGGCTTCTCCTGCTAGTCGGTGGAGCTCTCCTCTGCACCTCCTGTCCCCCCAAAGAAGGCAAAGGATACGCTACATCCCTCCAATACCACACTGTGAAGGCCCCCAAACGGTCCAGCCTGCAGTCGGACTCATTGCCTAATCACAGAGCCCCTACCCCGGGCTCCGACACGCCGACCAAGACTTACATCTGAGCCTGCAGGAGTGAGTCCAGAGGAAGCCACAGGTGCCCTGTGCCATACTGACGCAATGGCATCACTGATGCACACTCAGGTGTCTCTGTGAACATCTGGTTCTACACTGTATTAGGCCCTGTTTACACGTATCTAGACATTATTGCAAATGGATATTTTTTTATCTGTTTATTTTTTAAGTTGCGTTTACACATATCCAGTGGAATTCAGAAAACACTGTGTTTTGGAAATTTTCCTTTTTTTTTTTTGTTACATATAAACGACAGGCTCAAATGGATAAAAAAATATACCAGTTTATAAAAAATCTAGATATGTGTAAACAAGGCCTTAGTCATGTACTCACAGATTCCATAAGGTGGATTCTATTCTGGAGCAGAATGGCATGGTTTCATAAATGTGTAAAATAATTGTAGCCTTTCATAGGGACAGAGCTCACAGAAAGAGAAGGTGACATGAAATGTGCGTCACATGATTTGTAATTTCTAAAATTCCTTGACAAACTTCCTGTGATTTCTAGTCTTTTGAGGAATGAAAAGATTTTTGTGTTTTTGTGATTCAGTTAGTTAGGTCCAAGACTATTTCTTGGACATTTGTGAATATGTTTGCATAATTAGACCTACTGCTAGGACTGTTGTTTTAAACAATCATAAAATAAATAGTTTTTTTTAGAAAACTGAAACTTTACACTACAGTGCTCTGAAGCTGTACAGTCTGATTGCTTGTTACGGTTATACTGAAATTAGCTTATTTCAGCTAAGCTTGCTAAGGTGAGACTATAGCAACACTTTGTTACCCACAGAAAAGACATTTTTCAATCTTTCCAGAAATTAGTCACAATCTGCTGATCAACAGATTGAAGTGTGATTGTGAGTGTAAAGTGAGTAAGCTGAGAAAGGTCTGTGTGTAAAAGCATGGCTCAGTTCTCACAGACAAGCTCACATTACCAGACTTTCACCTGCAGCCACTCATGTTGTCCAACTCTTCTGGTTTCACCAGAAAATGCAGAAATAACATCCCCCTAGCTAACCCTAGGCCCTCATTGTTTCAGCATGGCATTCGTTACAGGTGCACCTTTTGAAATGGCTGTCTTGGTTTTCAAAAAATGCTCTGAGAAACACTCGACCAGTATGAGGTCAAACGAGTGGCGTAGTCAGTGCTGTCTGTTTTATCTGGCTAAGATCTCTTCTGTCTTCAGGAAAGTCCTTTACATGATTTGAAAGACTGATATGTATCATAGTAATGTGGTCTGGCATGTTCCAAGGTGGGAAATGATGTTATCCAGTTTCGTCTTTGTCTGTCTATTGGTAACATCAAACTATTACAATATTATTCATTATGTTAACAATAAAAGCAATCAATTTTGTATTTAGTTTGTAATCAATTCTGTATTCAAACCTGTAACTGTACCAACATTATGAACTGAGCCAACAACAAATGGCCATTTGAATCACGGTCTTCCACCCTCTTTTGAAAACCTGAGAAGTTTTTATGCCCGTTTTTTGGTAATATCATTAAAATCCTGTACATTTAAAGGGATAAAGTCTTTATTTAAAGCTTAATTTTAGAAAAAGCATTTGTACACATATAAAAATGGTATTAAACCAGACTGAAGCCCAATTATTTATTTATTTTTAAAAAAAAATGTATTTAAATAGATATTAAAAAGGGACTTTAAAGGGACTTTTCCCCCTTTAAATTGGAAAAGTTGAACAGAGCAGTTACATTTCTAATACATTTCTGCTTGAGAGAGAGGGTATGTCTATGTCAGTGCATGGTGTGTATCTATGTCAGGGTATGGTGCATGTGTGTCTGCATCTTTGTGTGTACATATGCGCTCTTGCCTTCAGGTGGAATATGAGTGATTGAGCGAGTGAGTTTTTGTCTGTGTGAAGACCATGAGAAAGAGTGGGTGACTGAGTGAGTGATTTGAGATTGAGAAGACGAGAGTTTGGACGCTTGTGGGCCATACAAAGACGTGTGTGTGTGTCTGTGTGTATGTGTGTGAGAGAGAGAGAGAGAGAGAGAGAGAGAGAGAGAGAGAGAGAGAGAGCACTTATTCACAATGAACATATCAAATTTCAGGTCTTTTCTTCTTAGCTGGGCAGGGAGAGGGACAGCTTACTTTCTCCAATGGGGGTTTCGGGCATGTAATATACTGTGTTTTTTCAGAGCAAAACTCACGGATATGTCCATACAGATAAGTTTTTCTTTTGAGATCCAGGCCAGAGGCTTGACAACAGGGGGTCTCTGGATTGATGGTGTGTCCTTTTGGAGCAGGCATATTCCTTGTTCCTCATTATCGGCAAAGGCCCTGTAGAATATCCAGCCGGGATGCTCACTGCTCATTCTGAAAGGCAGAATTTTTGGGAAAACTAGATCCATCCACTATCAGTATGCAGGTACCAATGTAACACACCCAGCCAGGTCCTCCTAGCCAAACAAGCCATACATCACGACATCAGTATTAAGATCGACTCCCTCCCAACGTGGCAAGAAACCTAGGTGTCATGATTGATGACCAACTGACCTTTGCAGATCACGTTGCCTCTGTGGCTCGGTCGTGTTGTTTTCCGTATTCAACATAAGGAAGATCAGGCCGTACCTAACCCAACATGCAACCCAGCTCCTGGTACAGACCCTGGTTATCTCTCGGCTTGACTACTGCAACGTCATCCTATCAGGCCTACCAGCCTGTGCAGTGAGACCGCTACAGATGATCCCGAATGCAGCTGCACGTCTGGTCTTTAACGAGCCAAAAAGAGCACACGTCACACCTCTGTTCATTGAACTTCACTCGTTACCCTTGGCTACTCGCATTAAATTCAAGGCACTTATGATGGCCTTCAGGGTGAATGATGGCTCTGCTCCCATCTACCTGAATTCTCTCCTGAAGCCCTATGTCAACTGACGACCGCTTCGCTCCTCTAAGGAACTAGCACGGCCAACACCTTGTGCAGGTCAATCCAGACTCTTCTCATATCTGGTTCCGCGCTGGTGGAATGAACTCCCAAATGCTACCAGATCAACTGATACCCTCTCCACCTTCAAGAAACTCGTGAAGACCCAGCTCTTCCAAGAATATCTCCTGGCATAAACTTTGAGAATACATTTAACAATTTAATTTCTCTGCACTATTGCACTTTCAACTTAAAATGGTGCAGTCTATGTTAGCAACATGCACTCCTTGTTCGGTCTTTCATTGTGTTGTAGCTTGAATGTTATCCTCTTTTGTAAGTCGCTTTGGATAAAAGCGTCTGCTAAATGCCTAAATGTAAATGTAAATGTAACATACAACACACAGCACTTCAGAGTAAGGAATACGCAATTAGCATTGTTTATAATAATACAATAAATGACATACCGATAATGCTGGAATCGGGTGTCGGAAGAATGGCTTCAGGACTGACTGCCAATCACGCTGCTCCACCATGACTGTCTCATCTTCCCGGCAAACCAGCTGTGGAATGTTAACACCAGTTAGTGTGCTGCTTCGAACAACATCAGCAATATCTTCCAGGCAGGATACCATGTTTTGGCAGTAGGTTAGCTTCAGCAAGCCAAATGCCCAATCTGGTGAACTTTCTTTCTCCACAATGAGAAAGTTCAGAGATATTGTTTCATGCAAACCATGAAGAACTCTCCATAACACCGTAGCACAGTATTGTTCTTATTTTGACCAACACAGTCGTCACAGTGTAGCTGGACATGATTTTCACCCATGCCACATTGTGTAAAGAAATGGTCAAGGAAAGACACCACAGCATTTTGCCCATTTGTTGATGCATGCACTCTCATCAATAAGGTAGTTCACTTGTTTTGGGATTGCCTCACAGTTAATGGCAAACAAGCCACATTTTCGAGGGGTCGAGAAATACATGGGACCGGGCTGAAGTGGATTGGAGGGGAAATGAAACTGCTGAGCAAAATCAAATGAGTAATGCATGGTAATTTCTCTGGAGCATGGATTTGAAGGACAGAGGTCGTGAATGTTGTGTTTTTTTTACAGAATCTTTGGCTTTCTGAACCATGTCCTGATACAATGAGCATTCTAGGCTCACTTTCATGAGGTGGTCTTCCTGGCTCCTGCATTGGTCAGATTGGCAGACTTATAGGTGGCAGTGTTGTTTTTTTTACATTGCCAATATAAGTCTGTCATTGGCTTCGTCCGGACTATGTAGGGCACAAGGGTCTTCCACAGGCGCCAAAAGGTCACAATGTTCACAACATGATGCTCTGATAGAACAAAAGTTGGGAAGAACATGCTCAATTTTAGCATTAATGCAATATTGATACACTCCAATTTTCATTACAGTCAATGACAATTACAGCTTGAAAGCTTGTCACATTACAGTGACAAGCTTTCAACATAAGTGCACTCAGCATAGACTACATGTGTAAAAACTGCAACGGAATAGCATAATAGGCTTATCAGTATCAATTCTGCAGGAAAATGGTCATTAATAAAGAATACCTACATTCTGACTTAAGTGCATGTTCATAGGCACGGAAAACTGTGCTCTTGGTGTAATGAGAGGGCAGCAACTTGATATCAAAACGTTTGTAACCAGGGATGCGACCAGGAAGAACCAATCCGTGAACCTCTGCAAAGTTGACAATGAGCAATACCACGCGACAGATGTCATCGTGTGTGAGCAGCCGCTTGTCTGATTTCTGACGGCTAATGGCTAATGCTGAAAAAAAATCAGAACAGTCCACGGTCACTAAAAATGCAGAACATGCAGGCAATTTTACAATACACGGTTCAAGTACATCTGTAGATTTGACTATGTATAGTAGTATAGAACATTTGTATATTAACATACTTCATCTGCACATTGTTTTTTTGTAAATCAATACTAACTTATCTGCACACTGCTCTTTTGTAAATCAATACTATTTTATACCCTTATCTGTAGATAACTGCTCTTAACTGTACAACTGTACAACTGCACTTTCTGCTATTTGCACTTCTGATTAGATGCTAAACTGTATTTCGTTACTCTGTATTCATGTGTAATGACAAAGTTCAATCAAATCTAATCTAGTTCAGAGACAGTAGGCTTACTATTGTATAACGAGTCAAAAGAGTTTTGTTGTAGGCAACTGGACTTCTTATTGAGCTTGACAACGTTTCGTCTGTTACAACAGACTTCGTTAGGTCTGATTCTGGAGTGGGAAGAGGTACTATTTATCTCTGGAGGAACCTCTTGGGCCAGGTGTGAATTGGCCTGAGAGTCGTTGAGGTTTTCACACCTCTCCAGAGACCAGGTGTTGGAATGCCCTGATGGGCCATTAGATGGGCCATCAGGACAATGGTTGTACCTTCTAGGAGCGTGGTACATAGTAGATAACTGGTGCCATAGCAACCCCTCCTCTGTTTAAGGTTGGCTGTTCCAGATGTGCAAAGATGGCTTCTTTCACCCCCTCTCAAACCATCCATCTTCTTTGTCTAAAATACGTACTTCTGTGTCTTTGAATGAGTGTCCACTTTCCTTCAGATGTAAATATACTGCTGATCCTGTCCTGATGTATTCGCCCTCCTGTATTGGGCCATGTGTTTGCGAAGTGGTTGCTTTGTTTCTCCAATGTATAGATCTTGGCATTCATCACTGCATTTTACTGCATATATTACATTGTTCAAGGGGTTGGCCCAAGAGGTTCCTCCAGAGATAAATAGTACCTCTTCCCACTCCAGAATCGGACCTGACGAAGTCTGTTGCAACAGACAAAACGTTGTCAAGCTCAATAAGTCCAGTTGCCTACAACAAAACTCTTTTGACTAAGATGACCTGGATGAATGAGAATCTTCACAGACATATTGTATAACCAATTACTTGCAAAAGACAACTAGAAACAAGTGTATAATGCATTACATTTTGTACGCAACTTGCCTAACACTGCTACTGAACAAAGAGTTGCTAACATTGTTTTCAAAGCTACTTTACCAATGAAGAATGTCTCTCGACAGACTCGACTGCCATTCACGTAGTGTTCTGTTCTTTGGTACTGACGCTCTCGCTGCTCCTTTCTCTTCGAACATCTGGTCATCTTCTCGCTGTTGAAGTGACAGCTGATTTTTTCCCAAAAGGATGAGATATTTTCCGTATTCAGTTAAAGATGCTATGGACATGCGGAGATCATATACACTATCTTCATCGAAGGGGAGAAAAGAGTCTCCAGGAGTTTACAACGACGGCAACAAAACACACGGATTTTGGCTAACTCTTCTTCTCGAGCACTGCTAACAGTCCCCACAAACACTGCTTCACAGCTCGACATAGCCCTGTTCACCTCATCTACGTCAGTCACAGGCTGGTACTCCATGTTTTCATCTTCATCTTCTTCCACATGAGTGGGGAATCCGTCAATTTCCACATCTTCAACATCGTTGTCGTTGTCCTCTTCTTCAGATGGCACTTCATCTAAAAAAAATCTGTCACTAACGCTAGCAGTTCTTGTTGTCCAGCAGAGCTCAAGTTGGACGATCGAAGTGAGTTTAAAGCTTTTGAAACTTCACCTTCTTTTGATGATATTCTCACACAAACACACGCTAGCAACACACTACATTTTACCACAGTACTACACACACGATATCTATGACCGGCTAACTTTCTGAGGAGATTGTTTAGGCTTCGCGCCAACACTGCTACTAGTCTGACAAGAGAATGGCTCGACCAATCTTGTGCGCCGGTCAGGCGAAACGTGGCTTCCCGCCAATCGTGAGCGTTTGTCTCACTGTTTTCGGCCTGTAACTAAAAATAGAACGTTGCGACTTGTGACTCATTTCGCCAGAGCGAGTCAGAAATGAATAATAAATTCTGTATATTCGCACTAACCTGAGCATCTCTTTCATCTTAAATTACTTGAAGTTTGAAGTTAAAGCAATTTTGAGTTTTTTTCATATTTCTTAAAATGAATTGTCAGGTGGTTTGTAAGTTGCTTTGTTGTTTACATTTGAATCTGTGCTGTAAGCACAGAGGGAAACTACCTTGCATTTCTTTCCTCTTTGTGAGATGATGCACTGCCCCCCTGTGGTCAAGTATTGCTCGTGCAAAAGGGGCTCACTGTGAGATGCAATCCCCTAATCTGAGACTGTGAATAAATAAACTTTTTTATACAAAAATGCAGTTCAACCAAATTCATAAGTATATAGAATGAATTCACCACACCTTCAAAAAGACTGTACAATTAATGAGCGGGAAACCCATGTGATATGTAGTGATATGTTACCCCATGTGATACGTAGCGATATTATACCCCATGAGATGTGTTGTGATATTACAACATGTGATATGTAGTGATATGTGCTCCCATGTAATGATATGATATGTAATGATATGTTACCCCATGTGATACGTAGCGATATTATACCCCATGAGATGTGTTGTGATATTACAACATGTGATATGTAGTGATATGTGCTCCCATGTAATGATATGATATGTAATGATATGTTACCCCATGTGATATTTAATGATATGATACCCTATGTGATATGTGGTCTCTTTCTGCTCTCCGGTTTGCAGGTCTTGTGTGAAGCGGCTGTCATGGCTCTCCAGGTGCTGGGCATCACCCTGGCGATGATGGGCCTGGCGGGCACCATCTTGATCTGCGCACTGCCCATGTGGAAGGTGACGGCCTTCATTGGGACCAACATTGTGGTGGCACAGGTCTTCTGGGAGGGCTTGTGGCTCAACTGTGTGTACGAGCGCACGGGCCAGATGCAGTGCAAACTCTACGACGCTCTTCTGGACCTGGACCCGGATCTGCAGGCCGCACGGGGGCTGGTGGTTGTCGCCATGGCGCTGGCCTGCTTAGGGTTTGTTGTCTTTCTGGTGGGCGCAGAGTGCACCAACTGCTTGAGCCACCCACGGGCCAAGGCTCGCATCGTGGTGGCGTCGGGTGTGACCTTTGTGCTAGCAGGGCTCACGATCGTGGCACCCGTGTCCTGGACAGCCCACTCCATCATCCAAGACTTCCACAACCCCATGGTGCATGAGGCGCTGAAACGGGAGATGGGGGCAGCCATCTACGTGGGCTGGGTGACAGCGGGCCTCCTGGTGGTCGGTGGAGGGGTGCTCTGCACCAGCTGCCCGCCAGAGAAGCTGAGCTACACCTACCGCTACAACCATGCCAGGCCAGACACTCAGTGTAGCTACGCCATAAAGAACTATGTGTGACTTGGACTCTTTTCACTCCCTTTGGACAATCTGCTTGATCAGATAGTACAATAATGATGTGGTACCTGAGCATGAAGCTACCACTGTTGATAGATTTTGTGGATAGGGTTAAGATTTATCAAGTAATACTGAAACTCTAGATTCTCTACTCAGACTTTGATGTTAAATTGGGCATTTGTGGGTAAGACCATGGATCTGGGACAGATGTGTTTTTTCTCCCTCTGAGATGTCTAAACCTCAAGTCAAGTCAAATTTATTATCCCACCAGGGGAAATTAAGTTGCAGCCAGGCATCTTACACAGCAAAATAAATAAATGGGTACAACATTGAAAACAGATACCAACATGGAGACAGTGACCAATACATGGTAAACAGACCATCCACAATACAACACAAACTACTACACAATACAACACAGACCAGTACACAGTACACCACAGTGCAAAGTTACTACATGGAGAAACAGAAGGGTCAGAGCACAACTAGGTTAAATCCATCAATGACATCATCTGTGCTTATTCAATATATTGACAGCAGCACAAACAAAAGAAAGTTTATATCCTTTAGTTCTGAGTGTGGGAACTCTATATCTTCCTCCTGAAAGAGGAAGCACAAACTCACTATAGAGGGGGTGGTCAAGCTGGTCAAGTTTGTTTCTCTCTGCAAGGTTGAGGTTACCAAACCAGAGAAGGACACTACAGACTCAATAAAGCTTCTATAAAATAGTGTCATCATTTTGGTACATACAGTACATTAAAAGTGTTCATTGTTCTCAGAAAACAAAGAATAGTCTCAGAATTAACTTGGAAGTTTAACTTATTTTCCAGCACAGTACCCTGATACTTATAGTTGTCTACCAGTTCCACCTCAGATGCCTCTATCACTGTTGTTTTAGGAATAGCACTTCCTAAAGTCAATCATCTCCTCAGTTTTTGACACATTCTGTTCAAGTAAAGAATCCTTACACCGTCACAAAGTTGTCCACTTCTGGACCTCTTTTTCAGCTCATGACTTCAGCATGGACATCTGAGAGCAAAATAAGGCCAGTGTTCACACACATTTTTAATTTCCCTTTTATGATTAGTCTATACACATAGTGAAATGTTTTTTGATAAGCGACCAAGGATATATCGTGATGTTTGATGCCACTGAAGAAGTCCTATATCTTGTGACTTTTATCCTTGTGTGAATTCAATAAAGCCATTTCTAACAAGTTGCTTGTGTGTGGAAAAAGCAGTTAAATAAAGAACAAGTTTCTGGCTCTGAGCCAAAGCGCCACAAAGCCCTTCATCCAAATGACTTGTGATATCACTTTAAATGCACACAGTAGCGTCATTGTTTGGCTGGCAGAGTGAGAGAGTAGGAGAAAAGGGATTGTTTGGAATCCATGGAGGGACCAAACATCAGGACTAACTTTCTTTATGCCCCAAACATCTGTGTTTGCCCCTACGCCTATGCGAGGAATCCGGACGAGCAAGTTCTGCTACAGTGAAAGCCAAAGCGTCAATCGCTTTGTTGTGTTGTTACTTTGACTTCGGCAAGCAGCATGGACGACAAGCTGGGTCTTACTGGTGTTGGGTTGGGCTTCTCGGGTTGGTTCTGTGCCGTTCTGACCCGCTTCCTCTCCATGTGGACGGTGAGTGGCGCTGTAGACAACACCACGGACTCAGTGGCGCTTCACTGGGACGGCGTGTGGATCCATTGGGAACACCAGGGAGACGGGTCCCTCCACTGTCACTTTATCCAGTCGGTGCTGCATCTGTCGGGGAGCTTCCGATCTTGGAGGGCTCTCCTCATTTCCTCGATCTGCATTGGGTTTGCTGCAAACGTTCTATACATCGCCGGGAGACTTAAGTTCCCCAAGCGTGTGCAGGTTAAGGTGGTCTCGGGTGCTTTGTATGCGCTGTCAGGCCTGCTGTTGCTGGTGGTGTCGTCCTGGGTGTCCCACCGCACTTCTGAGCCACTGAAGAGCACGATTTCACTTAAGCGTGACTGGGGGGCAGCTCTTTACACGGGCTGGGGCGGGACTGTACTGCTAGTGGTAGGGGGAGGAATTCTGATCACTACATGCTGTCTGGCTCCCCCGCCAGCGGTTTATCGCACGCCGGCGACGCCAAGCGCACCAGATGTGATGGACCCCTTCAACACCATCCATGCAACTTACAGACAGGACGATCCACCTTATCACCCGACTACAAGGCCATTCTGAAAACATGTCGATGCTAATGGTTAACTTTAAAATATGGACATGATTTTGGTGTTGGTGTACAAGCAATCTTGATCAGAAGCCTAAATATTGTGTACAGAGAAGTAATGTATAAATTATGCTTTTTTATGCACTTGAAAAAATAAAATAACACACTAGATTACAATTATTATTTCACATATTGTGGTGCTCTGTGTGTGCCAATGAGGAGGCATAACAACTTCGTTAGCTCAATAGTGTGGTAGTAAACAGTCAAATCTTGTGGCACAGGTTATTGAAAAGCAGTCAATAAACGGTGTTGCCAAACATCCTTCAGGGCCACAAATTACCCTGAACGGGCCTTAAATACATATTACTTTTCCCCATTTCAATCATCTGAAATCGAAATCATCACCCTTTGTTGTCCAAGGGAAAACAGAGGCTCCACTTAATATATTAAAATGAATTTTAATTAATAGTGTATATTGTATGGTGCACATGTATGTGCATTTACATGTTAATGATTTTATTGGCATATTTAAATGACAATATAAATTTTCACAGGATCTGGAACTCTTACAGGACTCCATTTCATGCTCCAAAATCCAGACATGACAAATCACTTTGTAGTGTGATATATCTTTCACACTTTCCACCAAGCACTCAAACATAGTAATATAGCTTTGTAGTTAAATGGTGGTCATACCTTGCGGTTTTTCAGTTAATGTGGACATTTCCTCTACCCTAGTCAACTCAGAAGTATACGACATTAAGCGAGGCACAGTCAGGTTGGTATGATATAGAGTATTTATATTTATATTTTGAGTCAAGCTTTAGTTTCTAGTATTGAACACTGAGAAACAAATGTGCATTTGCTTACTTTGTACTTATTTCTCCTTCGAAAAGCCATTGTACAATTTTCACAGAAAATAACAGCATATTCCACAGTGGTCCTTGCAGATAAAATCAGATTTCCTTTGCAACATGGGAGTAAATTAAAAGGCATTCCCTCCTCCCAGCCAGATAGGGGGGTCTGAGCGACAGGAAGTGAGGTGCTACTCTAACTTCTCGTCACCCTCCTCCACGTCCTTCAGGCTGAGGACCTCCAAAGTGCCTTTGCCTTTGGTTTCACAACGGATCAGCTCGTCAATCTCCCGAAAGCAACCTGGGTCAATCAGACACACCTGTGGAGCGAGACATAACCAGAGTCAGAGTCGTAGTCATAGACAGTTTATTTATATAGCACATGCATGCAAGCATACATGCACTTTTTGCATTTTGAGGAGCCAAAACACATTTTCACTCTCTTATGAATGTAATTAATAAATCTTGAATCAGTACATCAGTATAAAAGGTACAAAACAAAAAGAAAATGCTAAATTGTTCACTCTGTTCAAACATCCGTTTTCAACCCATAGCCCTGGAGGCAGGCAAACGCAGTTCCATTTTCAGTTTAATTTGCCCCCAAAACTTCAGCCACTATTCGCTATACCAAAAAACGAAAAACAGGTGTATGGGTTGACTATGACCAGATGTCTCTTTTGAATATATATACAATATTCCAACAATATCTTTAAGGCTTTAAGTGCCTTCATCCACTGGTAATTGTTGATAGCAAAGAGGTGGGTAACAGTGGATGTTAGGCACTCCTCACCATCTCCAGCTGGTCATCGAAGTCCTCGCTCTCCACAACCTTGAGGAGGGGCTTGAGTTTCTCCTTGAGCCGCTTGCCGTCTTTGGCGGGCAGGACAAAGCGCAGCCGCATGTGAGCCCGCTGGATCTGAATGGTCTCCTTCAGCTGCCTGATCACCTCCAGAGCCTGCCAGTGGAGACATTTGACTGTCAATTCAGTGCAGGACCACAAACTGTGCTTTTGTTCCAAGGTGACCAGAGTTATGAGATGAAAATGAGGGACATTTCCCTGAATTTTCATTGGAAACCAGGGACGTTCCTATTTCTTTAGTCAATATCATAGTAAGTAGCATTTTAGCTTCAAAAATTGGTCACTCTATTTTATTCATACAGTAGTTTTCCAATTTCTTAATATGGTGACTGAAAATAGCCATGTGGCAAAATAAGGATAACAGTTGTCTGACCAGAGAAGTGTATAATCTTCCACATGGAGACAATTACTATCAAAACCCACAGCAAGATCACTTGATACATATACAGAAGAGTAGTACTCTAAAATTCATTAAAAACATCACACAAACAAATACTCCAACACCATACAATGAACAGAAGTTTGCTCTTGGATTATATTAATTTCCACAAGGGGGCAGTATGTAGCTGAGAAGATCACAGATGCAGATACCTGGACTGTGGCTCACAAGATGATGAAACAGTAAGAAAAGGTAATTCCATGAATTATTGTGCCGACACACCTGATGAGGCAACATTTTGTGTTCCTGGTGAAACACCTTGGCATGTAGCCTATACGACCACAGTGGCTATGATTACTCATTAGAACTGGATAGAAGCTACACAAAACTGTGTTGTCTATTTCAGTTCTACTTTCAGAAAGACCAGTTGCCCATGATCTAAAAACATGCTGGCATTGATAAAAACTGATAGCATTAAGCATTAAATTAAAGTTTCTAAGCTCCTCACAAAGTGTTGTACTGTATGCTGCTTCTATTTTTATATTTAGCCTCTGTGTCTATTTTAAACGGTTTACTTAATGCCAACCTCAGTTTATGGAAGACCTGACACAAACCTGTTGCTTGGTGCTCTTGTTTGCTTTGACCGAATAGTGGATGTCCTTCATGGCTCGCTCTATGAGACTGACAGTGTATGGGCGTTTGGTCTCTGGATTGACACACTTCTCGGCCACTATCGTTGCAATGTCTCTGAACATCTGCTCCAGCTGGCTCTGTCGCTCTTTGTCTGAGACTTGAAGTTCTCCTTTAGCCAGAATCTGAGAACAGAACAAAACAAGATATATAAAACCAAGGAACAAAATGTGTGAGTCACTTAAGATGAAATGAATGTTAACTGTGATGACAAGTCCAAGGGTCCTACGCACTTGCTTGCATATTTCCGTCAAGTCATCTGTCCCAAATGCTTTAGACAAATCATCTTTTTTTGCCACTTGGCCCTTAGACACATTGATGAACACTGTATTTGTCTGTAGGACTTCATCTAAATCTTTCTCCCTGCAGAATACAAGATTGAAAACATTGCAGTAGGATTACAATGACTAGTCGGTTAGGTTAGTCGAATAAATGTCAACTATTCATCACCAACTATTTCACTGATTGGCTGATTGTTTACGTTTACGTCAACACTGTCGGAATGCAGCATATTAACGTTAGTAAACTATAGCCTATCTTGAATATCTGTCTCATGGCCGAGCCATGTTATCGGGTATCTTATCGATATCCGATATCAAAACAGCAACATTTGCTTGGGAATGCGTTATATTTGAAAGTTACATGAACGAAACAATTGTCATAATCAGATTCTAAGTTATTGTTATACTAAAGTAAATACAAATATAAAGGTAAACATGTAGACTACAAGCTATGCTGGCTAAAGTTAGCCACCATGGTTACTTCATCGTTAACGTTACTTGCTAACAGCCAAGCTACTCACGCTCCGGATCTCCAACTCATTACTTTATTTTTGTAACACGCTATTTCAAATCGCTTTCCACCCTTCTTCATTCTAACGACTGCCACATTAGTCAGCCGTATCTGGTTGGTTGGCGTGAATATCGACATTTTTGGTACCTCCACGCTATTCAGAGGTAACGCCTGCTAGTAAGCTAACTGCTGAACTGCTGTCAAACGCATTGCTGTTCCTGACGTACGCGCGTCGCTGTGTGTTTTCATAACAATCCGGAGTAGAACTACAAAACGCATTCAACGGTCCTACTTGTATGCTCAGACCTCAACATAGACCTGCTGTAGAGGGAGACTCAAATGATATGACTAATAATGATGACTACATGAATAAAAATGCTCCCGAAATGAAAAAATACTGTATTAAAAAGATAATAAAATATACACACAATGTTAAAGTGGGAAAATGTATCTTAGGCTTCGGCTTATATAAACATAGGCTATACACAACAAAACAATGTTATTGTGGACAATAAAAGTGATCAGTGGAGTGAAAGCCGTACGTAAGAAATAAAGGTCATCTGTATATCATCACTTTGCACTTGCTCACATTAGATTCTCATTGAAGTTTCAAATTTACTGTCAGTGTGTCTGCAAAATTAATGAGATTTCCTACACTCAACAGCAACTTTAAGGTAGTGACATTGAAATTGGAATTTAAATTTAAAAAGACCATAGAGAAAAAAAAATATCCCAGAAGTGTCAAGTAAGGTTGTGGTTTAGGGTGGATTTAAACTGATGGTCATACTGAATATTAATATGGCAGTTTAGTATACAGATGGCTTGGATAAAAGCTATCTGTGAATGTGGTGGTGAACGTGTTTGAATGCTGTCCTACCTCTTCCCAGATGGCAGGAGGGTGAAAAGACTGTGGTTGAAGTAGGGATAAAAGAGATAAACATCAACATTAGTTTTGACAAGTGGCTACATTTGCTGCAGATCTTTGCGCTGTTTTTTGTTTGCAAAGCACTGTCGTGCTGAAATCACAAGCACTTTGTACGCACTAATCAGATAGAATTGCCCTAATCATACATTGCCTCAATTTATATTGCATTTAAACGTGTAATCTGCATTTTATGCATTCATTACACAATCCTCTGGTGTAGGCATTCTACATGGATCTGGATCCCTTGGGTCATCCATTCTCCAATGTATGTTTTATCTGACGCAACAACGAGCCAGACAGGCGACAGTTAGGATGTAGAAACCAAACAAACCCAACATCGTCATTTTATTATTATATACATCTAGCATTACAGTAGTTGATGGCTCGATTTAACAAATGCAAGCCAATTCTGAATGAACGTGACAATGGAAGAAAGTTAGCCATGTTATATTTCATTAGTTTAAATAATGAAGACTCATTTATCCTCAGCGACAATACAAGACACATCGTAGCCACATCGCCGAAGGTAACTAAAGTATCAGGGACGTTCAGACAGTTTGTACTGTCAAGATTACATAACCCTGACCTCTTCCCTGTTGCACTTTGTGATTTACGATAGAACGCAGTTGTATGTGCACGACGTAATTAGGCAACTTTTATGGAACGCCTTATTGTGGAGATACAATTGTGTAAGTACGGAAATCACGACCACTGCAATGTTTGGGTTATAATACAAATTACAAGCTACACCGATCAATATGTTGATTTAAAATATATACTAGAAATAACAAAATGCTTAAGAATGTGATATCACTAAATAATAATACATTAACCAAAAATCTTTTTCCTACAACACCCCCATTTAGAAAGAGTATTGGTTTAGACCAATAATATGACGGTGTGGCGTAAAATTTCCGCATCGTGCAATTTGCCTTACAGAACAGGGTGACAGGGTGAGTGGATGAACTTTCTTATGCTCATACTTGTCAGCTTTTGTGCTTTTAGAACAGACATCTCTATATTTTGTAGTTTTAGCTTAGACGGACAGCACTTTCGTAAGTTTTAATCACGGCTGTTGCAGACTTAACAGTATCAAGAAAGGCACACACAACAGTTAGCTGACGCTAGTTTGATAAAAATTAAGTTAGAAACTTTCCTACAACGGATGTGTTTCAGCCAACTTTCCAGAGGTAGAAATCTGGAGAAACTGTTGTAATATAAACCGCTTTGATAGTTCTAAGACTCTTGTATCCAACATGGCTTAAAGTTAACGGGCTGTTATTGCCCACTTAATTTCCGTTAACATTAGGGCAACTGACCAGCTAGACTCGTCTTACTTGTTCATTCAAATCAATTTTCTCTCATTAATGGCAATGTTCTTCGTTGTTCTAAATTTGTACCACAAACAAACGTTAAGTAATCCTTACAATGAGCAGTGGCTTTGTGATCCAGAACTCTGCTGACCCCGATTGAAATTACCCAACCTCGTTATTAGCTTCAACGCAATCCGATAGAAATTTGTGAACACAAACTCCTTTTGTGGTTATTAGACATATTTGCATAACGATTACTGAACTGATCGTTGGACGTTACAGTAAGATTAACTGACTAGCAGTAATCTTGCCATAACTTTTGTTATTACTTGGGTGTGGGACAGTCATTGTTTTGTCTTGAAAGCGTCCCTGAGGTTTTGAGGTCTCAAGAGATCATTCATTGCATGATATGGCTTATAGTAATAAGAGTGCGTGTGAGTTCGTAAGTATGTTGTCAGACATGTGATCGAGCTAGGTTAGGATCCGTAAATGCCAAGTTAATGCAATGAATGAAGTAAGCTCTCTGTTTTCATATGCAAGCTACCACTGCACAATCCCCATATGCGTGCCAAACAAGTATCTTCTTTTTTGGAATCGTCAAACCATTTCGCTATTAATAAGTTTTCCTATAAATCCTATAATATGTTGAATTGTGAGTTTCACTCCCCACTTGTTGTAACGTTTGGGTCAGGTGATACTAGCGGTGGGAATTATGTTTTAATGTAAATTTATATAGAGAGAATGCTGACATTTTTGATTGCGGGCTTTTTGAAAGACAAATTGGATTCTCATTGCATGCATTTTGTGTCATTGAAATATCGTAGATTTGACCACGCCATGGTTGTCAGTTTAATAATTGATTGTTTCCAGTGGCCTTTGTCCAAGTTCGTCACTTGTGTCTACAGACTTGTAGGATGAACTCCCTGATACTCAGTTTGGTATTCCAATGATCCCAGTAAAACCACATTATGGTCAAGGTCAGATGATCAGTCAGTGTAGTCAACAGGAGTCAGAAATTTTGATTGACAGGCAGCAATAAACCTTGACAGTATTTTCCCTCTTTGACTATTCATTGGCACAGTGTAACAGTAGTCAAGTTAACTTGGGTAGAAGAGATTGTTCCCCCTTCATAACTAAATGTTCTGATCTGACCGACCTTCTTTCCTCGACTAAACCAGCAGGAAGTCCGCCTTTGAACAGTTACTTTGTAATCTTTTACTAATTTAAGTTGTGTCTGGAAGACTTGTCTTGTATCCTGAAGTAAAGATGCAGTTGTTTGAGTTTTTGAATCCCCAAGAAAAAAAAATACTGAGCATTTACTTGAGCATTTAGATAATCTTCTAAAGAGTCGGGCGTTCCTTTCCTTGGGTTTTGCACATTAAATAGCAAGAATGGGGGGGGGTGTGGATACCACAGCAGCCATGGCCTACTGGTTAGGGCTTCGTGCTTGTATCTGAAGGGTTGCTGGTTCAATCCCCGACCAGTGGACCATGGCTGAAGTGCCCTTGAGGCAGGTACCTAACCCCTCACTGCTCCCTGGATGCTGTCCAGTTAGCCAACTGCTCTGGGTTAGTGTGAGTTGCACCTCACTGTGTGTATTTCACTATTCGCGATTGAGTTGAATGCAGAGACCAAATTTCCCTCACGGGACCAAATTGTAAAGATTATTATTATTACATTATTTGATGTTAAAAACAAATTCTAATACTAGTTTGACCTGGTCTTTTTGCAAACATTCCTTGGATCAGAGGGATGTGGTACTACACAGGTCTGTGTTGATGCAGGGAATGGGGGAGTTAGGCTGTAATGCTTACCATCAGCAAGTAGTGAGATGCCTAAGTGATCTCTAAGGGTATGCAGGTAGGTGTGTGGAAGGGTTCACTATGGGTGCGGAGTCGTGTCATCCTCTATTTTTCTCCAGTGTTTCTTGGACACATGGTGGACATCAATATTGTCTATCTAGCATACTTGATGGGTAGATGTAATATTTTGTCAGCTGTCTATCCTATTTTCCCAATGATCAGACGTACAATATTGTCATCTCTTCTTGCTTATTAGTATTATATTAGTATTGGTCCACACTCCAAAAGTCTCTGGCAGTGTTGCAGTCCATCTTGGTGGACGTTGTAATCTTTTCTCGGCTGACATTCTAAAGTCTCTCCCCCCTCTTCTCTCTCTGTCTCTCTCTCTCTCCACGGTAGTGTTGCTATCAGTCATGGCGGACGTGCAGTCGGAGGCACCCACACAGCCCGAGCTCTTGGAGGCGGAGGAGCCGCTCCTGAGCAGCCTGGACATCTTCCTCTTCTCCCTCATCGCCGGCCTCCTCATTTATTGGTTCATCTTCCGCAAGAAGCCCGAACCCATCCCTGAGTTCAAGAAGCTCGAGACGCTGTGAGTTGTTCTGACTATTTCCCAAAACCAGCCCGCAGATTTACGAGTGATCCATAGATTGGCACTATACAACCATGTTGGGAAACGTATGGGAAAACCAAACAAGCATTCTTAAGATTAGTTGTAAAGAACATGCCTAAGTGCATGATCCATCGTTATCGAGAAACCGGGCCCTGACTGTAAATTGGAAACAAAACACTTTGGGAGCAGCTTCTCAAACAATAATAAAATGTAACACACTATGTGGTGTTGCTCAGGATGAACTGAAGGGAGGGATGAACTAGCTGTCATATGCCTTGTTTGGTCTTTGGTTGAAATGTAATGTATGTTGCTTTGGGAAAAGCTGTCTGTTATTAATATTAAACATAATCAACACAGTCAAACAAATTGACATCCAACATCGCTTATCCCACATTTAATCCAGTATACAGTAATCCTGTGTATGTGGAATTTCTTTGGGGGCCATGCTGGATAGAGCTCTGAGAAGCACTATTGCCTTTAACCGCTGTGTGTTTAGTTAAGGCGTCCAAGGCTCAGCCCTTTTAAACCCTTTTGTGCAACTGAGGCTGGAAAGAAACTCTGGGGAAAAAACGGTGCAAATTATTACCCCTGAGCATGCCCATGGTCTATGTGGCGAAACGTTCAGGTATTGAGGTTATTACTGCCATTTTGTTCAGAGGGGAAACTCAAGTTGCACCAGCTTTACATTGTTGCTGTTCAAAGCCTCTCTAAGATTTTGCATGGTCATCAGAAAACCTGTTTTTCTGCAGACAATCAGCTATAGTTATGAGCCAGAAAGTGAGGCAGCAGTTGCTCAACCATTTATTTTAATCCAGCTCTTTAGATGTAGAAAGAGGGCAGTCACATGTTAATGTAAAACTTGCTGTCACTGACAAACAATCGAAAAAAAAATGCAGTTCTATCCATTTTACATGCACATTACATGAGCGTTACGTAACCTCCCTTTATGCAATGTGTTTGAGTTGAAGTCTTCTGAGGAAATCCTTCTGGAATTATATTGTTTCAGGCTAATTCACGATAATTCACTTAACATTGAGTAGTGTGTGCTCTTATCTGCATGTGTTGTCACTTATATATTTGTGAAAGTGTCTTTTCCCTGTCGTTTGCTTTCATGAATATCTTAATCTGGAGAGCTGAGAATCTAGATATTGGAGTAGGCTGTTTGTATTATCTGTGCTTTCATGGAGATCAGCTCTGCTTTCTAGGCTTAGACAATAGGTGTGTGTGTGTGTGTGTGTGTGTGTGTGTGTGTGTGTGTGTGGGGTAGGTATCAAATATCCATTGAACACCAGCAAGTGTGCAGATTTTAAGGTGACAGACATGAAAGACAACAGCAGCAGCTGTTTTGCATTGGCAGCATTTAGTTTTTTTGTAGTTCTCTGAGTAGATCAAGAAAAGCAGTCTTGGTTAACAGCCCTCTGAAAGGTAGGTTGTTTGTTTGGCTCACTCTCTCCTTCAGGTGTCCCCAGCTGCACTCCTCTGTCGCCATGGGGGACGAGGCACCCATCCTCCCCTCTGTGTCAGGGTGCCAGTTCAGCGTTGGTCGCCACCCACCCTGCTCTCCCTTTAATCCTCTACCCTAGCAACAAGCTTCAGCAACACATTCAGGCCTGATTCGGCCCTGATCTGGCCTTGGTTTGGCGTAGCTCTGTTTTGGGGCAGATATGCCAGCGTTTCATGCCACTTTACAAGGCAGGGTCATTAGTAACTACCAAGTCACATGTCGCTACCTGGTACGATGTACATCAAGAAACACTTCCCCACCCAGGGGCAGAATTGCATAATCACATGTGATTGTGTGAAAGTTCACACTCATTCATATACATACAGTATACACCCACACATTTACATTTACATTTAGGCATTTAGCTTTTTATCCAAAGCGACTTACAAAAAGAGGATGACATTCAAGCTACAACACAATGAAAGAACTAACAAGGAGTGCATATTGCTAACATAGATACTGCAGTATTTTAAGTTGAAAGTGCAATAGTGTAATACAATGCAGAGAAATTAAATTGTTAAGTGCTCAAAACTTATGCCAGGAGATATTCTTGGAAGAGCTGGGTCTTCACGAGTTTCTTGAAGGTGGAGAGGAGGACATGCTTGCACATGTGTAGGCTACTCACACACTATTTAAAGTAAATGTGGCTAGACCTCTCCCCTTGTCACACCCATACTTCTATATGGAAGAAAGCTCAAATATTGTGTTGAGACTACTTATCATGTGACATTTTTTTCCAAGGGGGAATTTTAGTTGGGTCATTACAGCTTTTCATGGCTGCTATATCAAGCTTATTCACCAGGAAACCTGTTTGTGTAAAGAAATCAGCGGGGGTTGCAGGCTGGGAACTCCACACTGTTGAAAGACTAGTTGACCGGGTCATTATGCAGCAGGGCTTGGAGTCTTTTTTGACACATGATGTTAATTGGCTCTGGTGTGTGGAGTACACAGAGAGAGAGAGACTTGTGACCTATTACAGGATGTAAGGAGAGAGAGATATGACTATTAATTATTTTTTTATTATATTTTTAATTACTGGTTGTTGCCTCTACCCTACACTTTGGCCTTGCAGTGTCTTCAGAACCTGGCCTGGGTTTGGGCCATAGTTGTCCCTGTGAAGGCTGAGGCAGGAGTGTGTTTTAGTGGTCTGAGGAAGGAGAGGAAGTGTTTGCGTGACAGATGTCTGTGTTGGCGTAAGACAGTGAGTGAGTGAGTAAGCGTGGTGATGGTGTTGCATTGGGCTGTGAACAGGAAGGCATAACTACATCTACTGGCCTTTCTGGACACTTCTGCCAACAGTGAGCCCGATGCCTGTAAAGAAATCCAACATGTATCCTTCACAGGAAGTGTGTGTGTGTGTGTGAGACAGTGTGGGTGAATGAAGTAAGCGAGTGCTTGCCTGAGAGAGTGCATGACAATCTTAAGTGAGCAAGTATGTGCTTATCTCTCTGAAGTATGCAAATATGTGAGTGTCTGAAAGTGGGGATTTGGGCTTGTGCTTTGAGTATGTAAGTGGGTGGGTGCAGTCGGTGTTGGGTGTTTCTTTATCCCAGCTGTACTCAGTGCAACGCACACAATGATCATCACAGCAATTCCAAGAGTACACATGGGCCATGGACCCAATGGTCTCAGAATTACATAAGTTTCACCATCAGGGAGTGTGACTGGATAATGCCTGTGAACACTCTGTGCCATACTGTGCCACAGGGCCTTCAAGTACACATGTATCCACCGCAGACAGGATCTGCCACGTGTTCGGGTATTTAACAAGCTGTTAAGACACTGTCTTGGCAGACAGAGTTGACTATTTTGTAAGATAAGATAATGCTTTTATTGCCACTCCACAAAGTTGGTGGTAATTGTCGTGAAGGTAGCTCAGCCCTAGGAGAAGGAATAAAAAAAAGAGAAGTAGATCATTCAGTTCAGTGATGCTTTGTGATGTTCTGTGGAGTGAAACTATAAATTGCTCCACGGTGTGAAAGGGAGAGTGTAAGACTTTGGGCATGGTGGAGCACCGGTGGGTGAACCCCACGCTGCGAGTCTGTGTCGCTTTAGATAAAAGCGTCTGCTCAGCACTCAGTCAACTTTGAGTGTGTGCTGAGTTAGCTCTGCTAGGCTGTCTCTGTTTTGTAGCCTTGCTTAAGTCCATGTCAGACGTGCACAGGCTACGTCACCCACAATTCACTCCCCACTATTTTTTTTTTTTTTTAAAGCATGCCTGTTATTTCCTTTCTCCACCCCTCCCCCCCATTTAAAGAAGGAATGGAGGGAGGGAAGGCAGGGAAAAAAGCAAAAGAAAACTGTCTGTAATGGCTCTGGAGAGCTCAGGAGGGAAAGGCCAGCCAAGCTGTTCTCTCAGCCTGTGGAAAGGTGGAAAGTTGAGGCCCGAGACAAGCGCTCCATTCTGTCTGCCCCCCCTCCTCTTTCCCCGTCCCCCCTCTTCTTCTTTTAGGTCAGCCATCTCTAATTTGCCTCGCTGTTGGCTTGAATGGAACAGTCTCTGGCTTGCCACAAGAGAATCCCTTTATGATGGATGAGGTTGCCATAGTAATCTCACTCATTGTGAAAGGTGGGGGGTGTGTGTATGTGTGTGTGTGTGTGTGTGGTTGAGGGTTGGGCTTCAGGGAGCCTTCCATAGAAAGTGTTTTCTAACATGGTCAATCCACCTCGTTCCCTCTCTCACTCTTTTTACCATTCTTTCTTTCTTTCTTTCTTTCTTTCTTTATTTCCAACTTCCTCTCCACCTTCCCCCTCCCCTTATACTCTCTTGTTTATTCATATAAACATATTCATATTCGTATTGGCTGTAGACCTTTAACTTCTGTTGTCTTGTTAGAATGAGTGTGTGTTTGTGCGCGTGTGTGCGTGCGTGTCTGTCAGAGTGACGTAGAGAGTGATTGTGTGTATGTGAGTGAGTGAGGGGGGAAGGGGATTCAACAGGGACTGTGAGAAGGAGGAGGGGAGAACCAGACTCAGGAGAAAGAGGAGAGCGAGAGGGAGAGTGGAGAGAAAGAGAAAGCGGACTTGGTGCTGGCATTTACGGGAGATTTCATTAGGCTGGGCTCTCTCACTCTTCCCTGTCTAGCTGTGTTTGTTGCTGCCAGATGTTACTGGCGCCTTCCGCCACTCTGTAGGTCTGCCTGCCTGTGTGTGTGTGTGTGCGTGTGTGTGTGTGTGTGTGCGTGTGCGCGTGTGCAGGCGCAACACTGCGGCAGTTCCCTTTCAGCAACAGACGTAGAGAGGAAGTGCTAATAGGTTGCAGTGTCAGAATCGCCATCTGGACTGCTGTTCGTTTGTTTCTAACTCCGCCGCACACACACACACACACACACACACACGTGCGCGCACAAAAAACACGGCATGCTTGAGTGAGCTCTCCACAGGATCTGCAAGACCGCTCTGTTGCACTGCACTGCGCTCTGGTCTGCTCTACTCCACACTGAGCTGCACACTCGGGGTTGTGATTGTCGCTCCACTCCCTACCGTGCCTTGGTCCTGGAAAAGCGGTCAGTGTTTGCTCCACCTCTTGAAAGCAGTCGGCAGGGATTTCCTCCATCTGTATCTGTGCTGCAAGATAAAGGACCTGCCTTCTCCATCCAAACAACAGCCGGTGATACCAGCAGCCTTGTATATCCGTGTTTGCTGTAGAAGACCATGCAAGTCTCTTGCGTCCTGGCTGTTTCGCCCTGATAGGACACTGTGTGTGTGTGTGTGTGTGTTTGTGTGTGAGATTCGCTTGCATGCTTGCTGCTTTTCCTGTCAGCATCAGTGAGTGTGTGTGTGTGTCCATGCATGCGTGGGTGTGACTGACTGACTGAGTGTGTGTGTGTGCGCACACATGTTTGTGTGTGTTAGGGCACACGTGTGAACAGCGACTTAATGTCTTCTATGTGGAGTGTTAGCGACGGCGTCGTAGCGTAGTGTGTGGCATAGCCCCTCTCGGGTGGCTCGGAAGCAGCCAAAGAGCATCATGGGATGTGTGTTCTCTCTGCCAGAGGACCGCAGGGCTGCTGCGGAAAGGTCAGTGGCTCTCCTCACCAACACACAACCTCATGTATGCACAGATGCATACACACACACACACACACACACTTTTCTGTCTCTCACACTTGGAGATTTAACCCTGCTTCCATTATCTGTGCCTGTGTGTAGGTAGATTTGGGGGGCCATAGTCAAGTTGGATTGTTAACTCTTGTTGGAAACTAGTCTCTCTCTTATTCTTTTATACTGAAAGTGGGTCTCTGTTTCATAATGGATTTAAATGACTGATTGGAGAACTTGCTACTGTGAAATACGTTTGTGGTTAATGTGTCTGGTTCTGTTTCATAAAGGCAGACTTGTTTTCTCTGAATGCAGCGGTCTGGTGTCTTTGCTAGAGGGATGCTGCCTGGCTTTGCCTACACAGAGAGATTTGATTAGACAGTATGCAAACAGGGCTGTGTTTTTAAATAGCTTTTTTGTTTTTAGTCAGTAAATTTGGGTATGGCCTCCCTTAGCCCTAGCTTAGTGACTGGCTTCAGTTTGGATAGTAAAATCATCATCTTGTTCCCTAGGTTACCCCAGAGATATGTGTAGTGCCATTGTTTGCTTGGTGATTATGATCTTGCCGGCCTGTAGTTTTGGTCTTTCTAACAGAGATGTAGTGAAATGGTAGGCCAGGTTGTGCCTTTGACAAGTGATCTTTTTGTTTTTGTGCATTATTGTGAGCAGCGATCTGTTTGTGCTCCTTCCCAACTGTGAACTAGTGAAACTAGAGTTTTGACTGGCGGTGCATCCTCTGTTTGGATCTGTGCTGGGTTGTGTTGATGCTGGACCTGAGCGCTAGATTGAAAGGTGTGTGTGTGTGTGTGTGTGGCATTTATAAGACTCACCATCTTAAAAACCCTGAGTTCTCTGCTGCACTACTTAATGCAGAAGAGGAGAGAGTGGGGGGTGGCGCCTTCTTCTCCAAATGCACCAATCCGCTTTGAGCACTCAAGCTTGGAGACGTACAAACTGCTTACATTCCTGAGACCCCCGTTTCAGACGGTACCCGCGACCCTCGGCCAGGAAAAAAAAAACTGGTTCCGTTTATTGTGCAGCAGTTGGCCAGCTTCCCAGAGCATTTAGTGGAAAAGAGAGGGGAAGGGGAAATTCTCTCTCTCTCGTTCTTTTGCTCTCTCCTCTGCCTGTCTGTAACCCTTGTGTAATAATCCCCCATCATGCAGCTGGAGAGCTGTTGTTTTGCAATCCAGTACTGCTGCCTGTGTGTGAAATGAATCCATTCCCATGATGCACCCCAATAAACGTGCTACATGGCTAAAGCATCCAAACCTGACCTAAAAAGTAGCAACAGACTGGGAGGAAATACCCATATTGACACCATGTCAAAACCCCTAAGTTCTGGGTTGGCCACTCTAGTCAGCATGGAAACCAACTAGCGCTAGGCCTTCTCCTAGAATAACAGTGTGTAAATGCTGCGTTCAATACAGTGTAAGTGAATGCAGAAGCTGTGTTCAAGAGAACTCCAGGCTGGAAGAATTCAATGAAAATGCCACATGGCACCGTTAAGGAACCTCTCATTACAGTGGACCTCATCTTTAATTTGTAGCATTGTGCAGGGACAGAACTGGTCACCAGCCCATTGTTAAAGATGAAAATGACTGAAAATTATGATCTACTGTTTGGTTGGTGAGTTAGACTATTTGCCAGTGCCTGGGAGATATTCACATTTTTTAAAGTCAATCCCAGACCGTGGCAGCGTACCACCCTGATGAGTCATGCAACTCGCTCAAATGTGAGAGTCCCAACATGATGAGGTAAGGCCTGGTAGCAATGCTCGGCTTTGCAGGTGGCCTTGATGAGCCTTAGGAAATTGATAAGGAACTGATGAGGTTCATCTCAAGAAAACTCATTAATAGCATTTTGTGTGTGCGTGTGTGTGTGCATGTGTGTGCTTTCACTAGATTAGGCAGAGGACGGCAGAGGTTAAAGCTTGAGGGTGTATCCACACACGCTCAGTGGGTCAGACCTGCATAAATCCCATGTCTAAAAGAATGGCACCTTGGAAAGGAGACCAGCAAAGGAACAGTGTGCAGTCGCACTGGAGTGAGTCCAGACTGTTTGTGTGTGTGTGTGTGTGTGTGTGTGTGTGTGTGTGTGTGTGTGTGTGTGTGTGTGTGTGTGTGTGTGTGTGTGTGTGTGTGTGTCTGTCTGTGTCTGTCTTGTTGAAGAGGAATGTAAGAGCCCTTGCCGTCCTGCATGGTGTTTGGATTTTTAAGGCTTATAAATATTTTGCTTTAAGTTTGTATTTTTGTCATATGTTGTGCTTACAATACACACTTTTCTTTTTCTGGATCACTGATGCATCACCCTGATGCCAGCATGCTAAAGGCAGGACAAGATATGATTCTATGGCATCAAGATACTGTAGTAGCATCCCAGAGCAGGATACCAAGATTGGGTTTTAAACTATCTTTGGTAGCTTCCTACCACAGCCTACAGTACCTACACAATACACTTGTAGTAACATGACACTGTATGAATTAGTGCTTACAGCTTTCAGTAGCATCAAAGATCCTTTATTACTAACCAAGAGAAAGCAACATGGTGTGATCCTGTGTTGTGATCTCCCCATGCAGGAATTAAATTTTGATGTGGATTGAATGGTGTGTTCTGCTCTGGAGTGATGGCACACTGCTAGAGTGATGGCATAGCGTGTGAGGGATGTTGCATGTTGCATCTGCACCCAGCAGCGTGGTGTCCCCCCGCGTGGGGATGGTGTTCATTTTGGGCCAGCATGTCTGTGGCCACATCCTGGGTTTTTGAGTCGAGATGGCTCCTGAGTTGAACCACTAAGCTGCTGGTAATCTGACAAATGAAGTGGAACCGAGACTGCCCCCTCCCCTCCCTCTTGAGTTGCTATTGCATGGGCTTGTTCATGGAGACTGCATTGAGATTGCTCTGTGGAAAGTTGATGATCTGCCCTGTTCTGGCTTGATTCTGGACTTTTTGTGGCTGAGATTTGGCTATGATTGGGCCTGTACCTGCTGCAGGCTAATGAGTGGTGAGGGACAATGAAATGATTGCTAGCATGAGGTGTGTGTGTGTGTGTGTGTGTGTGTGTGTGTGTGTGTGTGTGTGTGTGTGTGTGTGTGTGTGTGTGTGTGTGTGTGTGTGTGTGTGTGTGTGTGTGTGTGTGTGTGTGTGTGTGTGTGTGTGTGAGTGTAGTTTTTCCCACGCATTAGTGAGATGGATTGGGGAGATTAGACCAAGTCTGTGAGTTTGCGGGATGACTTGGTTTGTAAATTCCACTTTTGTTTCTTAAACGTGTGTGTGTGTGTGTGTGTGTTGCCTCCCTCTCCAGAGCTCCGAGCACCAGGGAAACCAGCTTCATCGAGAAAATGAAGAAAACGGTAAGTTGGCACTCTTACACCCCTTCCAAAGCAGTGTTCTGGCAGGTAGATCTGTCCAGCTGACTCTTTAATAATCTTAATAACTATTTATGCTGTTAAATAATTTCTCTTGAATGGAGTCTTTGTGCTCTCTGAAGACTTTAATGTGAAAGGTTTTGGGCAGACTTATGATGGGACTGTTCAGATTTAGCCCCTTTATTCATTTCAGATGTGCCTAAGTCTGCCAAGTTCATGTCAGGACTTGAGTGCCTTTTTTGCTTGAACACACACACACACACACACACACACACACACACATTGTGAAGAGTGAGCTGCAGTGCATGCATGTGTGCATGTGTATTTGATGGCTTTGCTGTCTCTGTGCCAGGGTCGAAACATTGTAGTGTTCTATGGCTCCCAGACGGGTACTGCAGAAGAGTTTTCCACCCGGCTGTCCAAAGATGCCCAGCGCTATGGCATGAAGGGTATGGTCGCCGACCCGGAGGAGTATGACTTGGTAAACAATGTTTTTTGTTGTTGTTTGACATTTTAATAGGTAAGCTTGTTTTTAAGTAGTTTTATTGCCATGTTTTCATCAGCTGTTTTGTTTTCTTATCTCCATCAGAAAAAAAAATAGTGTCTGAGTGGTTATCTTTACATCTGCAAGTGTTTGCATCTTTGTGTGTGGTCCATGACTTTGTAATTTAAACAGTTATGCCCCAGCTGTGTGTTGCATTCCTGAATTTCCTTGTACAAAGTCTGAGTGTTTGTGTGTTTCTCTCTACAGTCGGAGCTGGCACGCCTCACAGAGATTGACAACTCTCTGGCCATCTTCTGCATGGCCACCTACGGGGAAGGTGACCCCACAGACAATGCCCAGGACTTTTACGACTGGCTTCAGGAAGGCGATGCCGATCTAGACGGAGTCAACTTCGCTGTGAGTTTCACTTCCTGTTCCCTCAGGGATGTTTCCTCTCTCTTACTGTCTGACTGTACTGTCTTTTCTCTGCCTGACAGTGACCAGCAGAATGACTCATCGAGTTCTAACAACATGTGACTTGCTGGGTCATGCTCTTGATGAGATGTTAACCAGGAGGGCAAATTAGCCTATGCCTAAGCATTTTATGTCATCATTCTGGCTTGGTTTACTGACTTGGCTAATATAGGGTGACATTTTAGTTGGCTCAGCATGTTTGACTGAATTTAGGGTCTTCTATTTGGCTGTTACCACCAGAGTAGTGTGAAGATGCTTTACTGAAATAGGCAGCGCCAAGAAAAACACTATCATGACTGCTTGGTAAATGGGAAATGTGAAGAAATGTGAAAGTACAGCTCTGTCAGACTGTGATGACTAACTCAGTGTCATTGATCTGCCATTGTGATTATGGTCTGAGGTGAACCCATGGGTGTCAGTCGAGATGCAGATTTGGAGAAGTCATGCCCTTATGTGCGAGAATGTGGAACTGAAAATGGGCAAGAATGCTTCAGGCTTTTCTGCGTTTTCTCACTGACTCTGCAGACTTTTGAGGGATCACAGTGACACAGCAGTTTTGGTGATCAGATTGATGAATGAGACCCTGTGAGTGACTCAGCAGTTAACTTGGCGGTCACTTCACGGCAGAGCACCCATTCATTCATTCACTCAAAACACACATGACTGAAGCTAAATATTTTCCCAAAGGCCTCATCTCTTTTGCCATGGTCAATTACTGCAGTGGCCTTTGACCCCCGCCGAAGGATTAGTGTCTGTGTAGTTTTTCCCACGCATTAGTGAGATGGATTGGGGAGATTAGACCAAGTCTATGGGTTTGCGGCATGACTTGGTTTGTAAATTCCACTTTGTTTCTCATAAGGAATTTGAGCCTGTGGCTGCATCTCAATGCACCCTAAACCCTGAATCCTTAAACCCTCAGAGGCTCAGCTGCCTTGATTTCAACCTCATGATTGGCTGATCTGATTCATGCCCACTAGGGCACTGTTTACACATATCTAGATATAGCAATTTACAATATCTCAACTTTGGAGGACGTTTTAGGTGGCTAAAACTCTATTTACGTGTAAACGAAAGGCCCAAACGAATTAAAAAAAACAAAAAATTTTATAAACTGTTTTTTTTTTTTTTTTTTTTTTTTTTTTTAATTCGTTTGGGCCTTTCGTTTACACGTAAATAGAGTTTTAGCCACCTAAAACGCCCTCCAAAGTTGAGATATTGTAAATTGCTATATTCTGTGGATACCTGTAAATGCAAAAAAGAAACGGATTACAAAATATCCATTAATAAAAATATCTAGATACTCATGAACACAAGGGTTCAGGGCTTAGTGAGAACACATTGGGATTTAGTCTGTGTTTGACACCTCAAGCTTAATCAAGGCTTAGAAAACCACATCAAGGCCCTAGGTTTGCCTTTAGAGTGTACATCCATAGATACATAATTCTAGATAGGAACGGCCTTGTTCTGTTCTGTTCTGTGCATTGCTTTGTACTGACGTGTTGGCTAATAGTATCGGTTACCTTGCCTGTTAACATGTATTTGCATTGTGTTGTTAGGATGGAGTAGCCTAATTTGAAGTGTGCGTGTGTGTCTGCACGTGTGTGTGTACAGGTGTTTGGGCTGGGAAATAAAACCTATGAGCACTACAATGCCATGGGCAAATACGTGGACAAGAGACTGGAAGAACTTGGAGGGAAGAGAGTGTTTGACCTTGGCATGGGAGACGACGACGGCAAGTGAGTATGACGAGTGCCTGGGTGGACCAATCAGAAAAGAGGGGGAAAGTACGGGGCTTTAACGCCGGGCCTTTACATTCCTCGTTGGGCTTGATTACAACACAGACATTCAAGATGATTCACATGGAGTTAATTATTTATGTGTGTTTCAAGATATGGGGATGGAGGGGATTTGTCCACGCACACACACACATACACACTCTCTCTCTCTCTTACTCTTTCTCTCTCTTGAGTTATAGTGCTTTCTACACTAAATATCTGTAGCAAATCTCTCCAACAGACACATCAACACGCAAAACTCCAGTTATCTATCAGGAGAGTCATTTATTTGTGCCCCTCTGGCAGTGGCTCAGTGGCGGCTCACTTTATCTGTGAGCCAAGCCTCCAGTCCACCAAAGCCTAAGCATTCATTTGCACATTTTTCCATTCGTTAGAAGCTTCTCTAAATGTCAAACATGTACCCCACCCCCACCCCCCACGCACACACACCCCTAACTCCTAATTCTACTGGGCTGAATGTAAGCCCTGTGAATGATTATGAATTTCTTGTGCATGTTTGTGTGTGTGCATGCGTGTGTATTTGTGTGCGCATTCTCAGCCTGGAGGAGGACTTTGTCTCGTGGAGGGAGCAGTTTTGGCCTGCAATGTGCGAGCACTTTGGAGTAGAGGCCACTGGCGAGGAGTCCAGGTTAGTTGTCCAACCCATCCACACTCACACACACGCACACACACACAGACCCTTTCATTTGCCCCTCCAAGAACACATTTGCCTACTGAGGCTTCGTTTGACAACAGTCTTCACATATTGTAGGCTGAACATAACATTACGTATGCTGTGCAGTTTCAGACAAAAAAGAGAATGCATTTGAGTACAATAAAACAATGTTCTCATACGTTATTTAACATAGCCTTCGTGAGTGCAGAGACCCATGGCTTAGAGTAGCCTAATCATATTTTTATATGTATTGGTCTGCCTCGGAAAGCATAAATGTGTGACCACTGGAATATGAGAACCAACCTGTGGGCCTGGGTGAGAGATCCTCCTTTCCTCTCTTCCTGACTTTGAAGAAAACATGTGCCTAACTTTGGGGGAAACGCTGTCTACCTCCATTGTCCATGTCATTTGGATTTTTTTTTTTATCAATATTGCTTCTTATATTCCATATTACAAACCTCTCTCATTCTCATACAAAATGTTCATGCTAGGCTGCATTCAAAATATATCAAGTAATTTTCCATGAGTCTTAGACAGAATCATATAGGTTATGGGGTTTGCGAAATCACTAACCAATGCATAGGTAACCACGGTACATTTTCCACCATGGACACCACTGACGCTGTGCAAGCGAAGTTCGCACTTCACTAATAGCCTACTCCACTCATTCATTTTGCCTGTGCGCAGCAGTTGTACTCCATAAGTTGTAACTTCAAAAGTGATTGCAAAATGGTGAATTTGTTGTCGTGGCATGGACCGTATTTTTTGATCACGGCTGTTTTGACAGCCAAAAGTGGGGATACAAATTCAGCCCTGAATCCTGGCCTCTGGCGCCTATGATCGGTCTGTCTGTCTGTCTGTCCATCCATCTGTCTGCCCTACCTCTCTGTCTTTCTAGCCATCTCACTGACTGTTTAATGGACTGGCACATGCCCAGGCCTTCAAACAGTCTGTATTTTTAGAGGAGACATTGTTTTTGGCAGAAGTACAACCATAACTTGCTGTCTATGAGCCCTGACAACGCTGAGATGGCCCTGAGACTGTAGCAGCACAGCACTGGATACTGGATACTCTTGTCCCCTGAGTCCTTCACCTTGCAGCTGCTCTCTCTGTGTTCTGTTCTCTCTGTGTCTGTGTTCGCTTCTCTCTGTGTCTCTGTGTTCGCTTTTCTCTGTGTCTGATTCTGTTCTCTCTGTGTGTTTGTCTTCTGTGTTCTTTTTGTGTGTTTGTGTTCTGTGTTCTCTCTGTGCCTTTGTTCTGTGTTCTCTCTGTGCCTTTGTTCTGTGTTCTCTCTGTGCTTTGAAATGCCCTGCACTTAACGTCAGCATGACCCGCTCGGCTCTCAAAGCTTCATCTCCATTAAAGCAGAGCTGGAGGCCCTCTGATGTGTGCATCTGCAAAGGCTCCCTTTCAGGGGTCTGGCTCTTAGGTTACACACACACAAACACACACACTAATACTCTCACACCAGGGTTTTACATTTGTTTTCAATAACAATCTGTTACAAGTGCAAACATAATAAAGGCTTTCCCTTATTAGAGGCACATGGGAGATTTACATGGGAAAATTATGTCTGCTTTATATGATGGAGAAATTAATTTAGCATTGGTTGACATTAGCCATCTGCCATAGTATAATCTGCGAATCTAACTTCTCAGCGCAATCATGCTCGACACTAAATTGGTCAAATACAATACCATCAAAACAAATTGAAGTGCATACGGGATGATCTACTTTTGGCATATTTCTCATTATTACCATAGTAGTCAGTTTAGCCACATGTATAGTTGCCTGATGTGGAAAAAATTCAGGTCTCACATCACTGAGTCTCCAATAAGAGCTGGTAAAGATAAGAGAGGTAAGGAAAGCAAATAATAATAACTGCTGGGGTATTTATTGTAGGTTCTATGGTACATACAAGCACATGCACCTATAAAAACACTCTGGCAGATACTAAAGCTTAAACATAGACACCCACAGATTAGTCGGACACAAAGGTGAAGACACACTGGATATAAAAGCGTACACACACACACACACACACACTTTAGCCCTTGTGCTTACTTTCTGCCCTCATCAGTGTGATCCAACGTGAATGAACTAAAGTGAACCTCAATACTATGCATATACTCACACACAGTCAGGGCACTGCCCTGCCTTGCACTCTGTCCTTGTTGTACGCTTGCCAGTATGAGCTAAAGGTTCATGATGACTTCAGCTTACGCACACACACACACACACACACACAGACTCTTTCCCAGCTCTGATGTTCTGTGTGTGTTTTCTCTTCTCCTGCTGTAGCATTCGTCAGTATGAGCTGAAGGTGCACGATGACATAAACATGAACAGAGTGTACACTGGAGAGTTGGGACGCCTCAAGAGCTTCGAGATCCAGAAACCGTGAGTTCACACCAGCTGTCCGCCAGTCAATCAGTCAGTCAGTGCCTCATTACCAGTTCTTTCATGGTGTATTAAATTCACAAGAAGTCTAAATTTAATAAGATTTTGTTGATGGGTAGGGGAGTGCTGGCTAAGGTAAACCCAGAGTCTCGCAAGCATAGACGTCATTACCCACAAGTTCACCTCCTGCTGACCCTTTATGCTTACATAGTGTACTCAGTCTGGCTGGAACAATTGACTTTAGTTAATGGGTTAGAGTGTTAACTGTGGTATACCTAGATCCTCACAAGTGCTGAATTGGTGTGTTCATGCTGACACAACACTGAGTACACTCTGGTTAAAATGAAGTGTTCAGCAGGATCAGGCCAGCCGTGCTAATCACAGTGACGGCCCACTGATGATGTGAGGGTTTGACTAATTTAGGTGACCTCACCGGTCACGCTCTTCATGTTTGACATCAGCTATGACAGGGCACAATGAAGTAAGAAGCTGTGAAATGACGGCTATTTGGTGTGCCATCTTTTTATCAGAGATGTGAGGTGGAGTTTGATCTGTGTGTTTACCTCACAGTTTATTTTAGCTCAGTGACCTGAAAGTGTTTTTATCCACACGCATGAGGTTATTTATTTTACTTGGGTACTTTGGAAATGGTTTTTAACAAGGTGCCACCATATCAAGTTCTGAGATTTCAGTGAAGCACAAATTCAAATTGTATCTCTTTTTCTTGACTATGGTTACTAATTATCCATAGTGACTAATGTTGTGGCGTAGTGTGTGATCTATTAAGTACATGGAGAGATTTAGAAAGAATGATGCAACCGTAATCCCTACTCAAAGTGCTTGAAAGTATGACTGAGCTGCGGTGTGTGTGTGTGTGTGTGTGTGTGTGTGAGAGAGAACGTTATTCCCTCATTCTAAGTCCAACTCCTCTCTCTCAGACCTTTTGACTCTAAGAATCCCTTCCTGGCCCCGGTGACGGTGAACCGTAAACTCAACAAGGGGGGCGACCGCCACCTCATGCACCTGGAGCTGGACATCACTGGATCCAAGATCAGGTAGGGCTACAAACCCCACTAAATGCTGCCATTACAGGTGCTGCGACAGGGATTACTGTGATAAATGAACCTTAGCATGGGCGACCATCAAAGGTGTCAGGATGGGTAACAGCAACAGATGCTACTGGGACAGGAAAGTCTCAGCAGATGTTGGGATTGATGAACCTTAGCAGGGGAAACTGTCAGGATAGCTGAACTTCAGCAGGTGTTATTAGGGTAGGTGAACCTTAGTTGGGGTGACCATTACTGGTGTTATGATACCTGAGCCTTGCCTTTAAACAGGTTTGTGACTGATTACAGGATCGACTGTGTGTGTGTGTGTGTGTGTGTGATTCTGAATGATTCAGTCTCCAGAAATATGTTGGGCTCAACTGGCCAAAGCCAAGATGCTGTCCCTGATACCTACATTAAGATCAGAATAACATGACATGAGATGCTCCCCTTTATTCCTATATGGATACAGACGGCAAGTTTGGTTTACGCCCCAAAAATGCAAGGGTGGGGTTGGTGTGGGGGGGGGGATGGAGGATAAGTAGTGGTTGATTTCTCATGCAAGGGAGTAGAGTAACACTGCTGCAGGTAGAGCAAATTGCTTAACAATAATAGCTTGCCAAGTAGAACTGAATAAAATGCATAGAGGAGATGATTTGTCAGATCAGGACCTGTTTGCTTGCTTGGGTTTAGACTATATCAATTTTCCATGGTTTGTTAATTCCAGTAACACTGACAGAAGGGTCACGGATGGACTCATCATTGTACTTCCTCCAATGGCGATGAATGAAGATAGTGGGTTAGCAAGCTAACAACCAAAATTGTCCTGAATATTGCATTTGGAGGTGTATCAGGTTGACAATGCATGAACATGAAATGCTGAAAGTATTGCCCTCAGAGATAAGAAACACTCTGTCTAAATTGTGTTATGTATAACTGTTAGCAGGGCACCTGATTAACTTGCAGCCAAAATGACCCTCTGTTTTTCCCCACAGTACCCATGAGGGTTTTTTTTGTGACAGGGCGTTAACCTGACGTGCCATCTGCCAATTGGTATCAGAATGGCCAATAAAGTAAAGCTTTTTGTTATGTCTGTGGATGATGTCATAGAGTGAGTCAGCTCTGCAGTGCTTTTGGGTGCCAGCTCTTTGATATGCCCTGAATAGGTAAGGGGTGAAGCCTGCAGCAGTGTTGAAATCAGGTGACTATTTCAGCATAGGTGTGCTCAGATTGTCAGTGAGACTGAGATTAGAACACAACTGTTCTGGTTTTTCAGCTCGTCATCAGCCTTGGCTGAGTGCCCGTTAGACTCGACTTTACTGCTGGGTTACTAAAGGCAAGCCAGTAACTGCTACCATACTACCAGGAATGTGACTGACAGTCTCCCTCTCTCTCCCTTTCCCTCTCTTACCCTTTCCTATTTTCTATTTCTCTCTCTTTGTTTCTCTCTCATGCTTCTCACACTTTTTCATTTTTTCTCTCTCTCTCTCTCCCTTTCTCTCTGTTTCCCTTTCCTATGTAATATTTTTCTCTCTTTGTTTCTTTCTCACACTTCTCACACTTGTCCATTTTTTTCCTCTCTCTCTCTCCCTCTCTACTGTAGGTATGAGTCAGGAGATCACGTGGCTGTGTATCCCATCAATGACGTGGCTATTGTGAACAAGCTGGGCGATCTCCTTGGAGTTGACCTCGACACTGTTATCTCTCTCAACAACCTTGATGGTAAGACTTTAACCTTCACCAGAATATCTGTGCAACATCTGTCTGAGAGATGAATGTCATCATGAAGAAGGCTTTTCAGCCGAACCACCCAGCACAAGCCGAGGGTGTGGCGGAGACATTTATTTGGGTTTAGTTTTTTGGATGTTAATAAATAATAAATACTACAAAATATTTCATATTTCACATTATTTTTTTAAATACTGATTTATACTGACATAAAGCAGTAGTTGCCGGAACTTCAAAAGCCGACTCTTTCATTTGAATTCATCAGACCTTGAGAAATGTTCCCAAGATGGCAGCTTTCTTGGGTGCTATGTTGAAACATGTCTCGGTATCGGTTCCCCCTTTTCACATTTTGTCTATTCCACCAGATTGAGTCTACTCTAATGTGTCTGTGTGTCCATCCCTCACAGAGGAGTCCAACAAAAAGCACCCCTTCCCTTGCCCAACTACCTATCGCACGGCTCTGACCCACTATCTGGACATCACGCACCCTCCCCGCACCAACGTGCTGTATGAGCTGGCCCAATATGCAACCGACCCCAAGGACCAGGAGAACATGCGCAAGATGGCCTCCTCTTCCCCCGAGGGCAAGGTGAGGAGAGGAGGCCCACACTCAGTCAGATCAGTTTCATTGAGACTGAATCCCAATTTCTTCTCCCCCTAAGCCTGAACCCTCACCATATAGCTGGCATGAATAACCTTCATGATTGGCTAATTCGGCCTGTTGATGCTGTTGTATGAAATCATTTACTCTGTTGTAAACTGGCAGAAAATAGAAAGTCTTCACCACACAAGACTAGGTGTGGACATTCTGGCTGATGAACCCTTAAAAAGTTACCTGGAATGCATTAGCTTCATGATTGGAACTTGCATGAAACTTGCTGCTAATTTACTAAAGCATCAATGTGCAGCATCTAGTGGTAAGATTGCTGAATTGCAGCACATTAAACACTGCACTATGTGAGGAAAGTACTGTACATTAGCTTGTGTGTGTGTGTGTGTTTGTGTGTGACGATGTCCTTTGGCATTTGACCTCTGACCCCTGCTTTCCCTTTTAGGCACTGTACCAGAGTTTTGTGCTGGACCCGTGCAGGAACATCCTGGCCATCTTGGAGGACCTCCCCTCTCTGAAGCCCCCTGCTGACCACCTGTGTGAGCTGTTGCCTCGCCTACAGGCCCGCTACTACTCCATTGCCTCCTCCTCCAAGGTAGGCAATACCCTTCACACACTCTCACATACGCGCATACACACACACACAAACACACACACACACACCACACACCTTGCACCCTCTATCATTAAAACACACCCCCCACATGGCATGGGAAGCATCCTTTCTCACCTGTCTCTCAGACCCTTTTTGAGCCTTTTTGGCTTTACATTGAGTGTTGCTACTGTGCAGGTGGTCTGTGATCATTCAAACCTACAGAAAAATCATATCAGTCCGTTTGGATGTACAGTATTTCATAAAAAAAACAGCTTGATGCCACTCAGAATACTTGTAGTCCCCTTGGTCTGTTTGTCCACAGTGTTGCCATGTACTTATTTCAGTAGACGGATAGAGAAATTGGTAGTGTGATGGACCAGACATTTTCATGTCACTTTCCACACCACTGTCTGGACACTCCCAGTAGGCATATGTTCACTTCACGGGCAAGTACAATATTCAGCACAGGTGCTACAGGGACGCTAACCTGGCTAAGAAATCCTAAGGGTCCTTTTAAAGATTTCAAATTTTGAGAAACTACTATTTCCAGTGGAGTTTAAGAAACTGTGTATGCCCATCTGATTTGTTGTATTAGTTGTTCTGAAGTGGAATGTGGGTAGAATAATTGGGACCCCACCCTCCACACCCGCCTGTTTGTAACCAAAGCTCACCAGTGCTCTCTTTTGACAGGTGCACCCCAATAGCATCCACATCTGCTGTGTGGTGGTAGAGTACACAACCAGCACGGGCCGCACGAACAAGGGTGTGGCCACCAACTGGCTGAAGAGCAAGCTGCCCACCGACAACGGGCACAAAGCCACTGTGCCCATGTACGTGCGCAAGTCCCAGTTCCGTCTGCCCTTCAAAGCCAGCAATCCAGTCATCATGATTGGGCCTGGCACTGGCATCGCCCCCTTCATGGGTTTCATTCAGGAGCGTGGCTGGCTCAAGGAGCAAGGTAAGCATGTGATGGTTTACAGACACTCATCACAGACCCATGCTGCTGATTTTCCTTATATTTCATGATGGCAGACGTGACTTACAGACTTAGTGTTACTACATGTGATCTTGGAGGAAAAGCATCCCAGTAACTACATTTATATTTTGGAGTAAAATCTCACCAGTCTTGTCTAAATATTTTAAAATTATTTCCCTAATTGTTTCTGTTTTATTGTTATTAGCATGTTGGGCATATTGTGCATATCTAGAGTGGTCAGTTTCAATATAGAATTGTATTCAGTAAATGGAACATGCTGTAAAATGTAACTGTATGCATCTTACAGCAACACAGAGGTATTATAGTAGAAAGACCACTGCTTCCGAGAACATGAGGAAATTCTAAACTGTGGTTCGTTATTGCAGACTCTATTGGCCTCTATTGGAGTTTTTCTAACAGGCATTGGTAGTCTCAAAAGCTACCGATACATTACTGTTTTAGTATCAGCATGTCCATCTTAATAATGTAAGTGATGTGACACAGTGGCTTGATGTATTTAGCATCTGTGTGTGCTTGTGTGGTTGTGATTCCGCTCTGCAGGAAAAGATGTTGGCTCAACTGTGATGTATTTCGGCTGCCGGCACCAGAACGAGGACTTCCTGTACCAGGAGGAACTCGAGGAGTTTGAGAGAACGAATGTTCTGACCAAACTTCACGTGGCCTTCTCTAGAGATCAGGCTCACAAGGTACGACCTGTCAGACTGACAGGCTCACTCATGACCCTTTGGGTCAAACTACATGCATACTAAGGTTGCCACCAATAGCAGCAGTGTCACAATATCTATGTGTTGTTGCAGTATATAGGAGTTCACAGATAGAGACTTTTTGTAGACATTTTGTTAAAATTAATCTTGTCTTACAAACATAACAAATTCTAATCTTAGGTTAAGCCTCCTGAAATACTTCCAGTTCATGAAATGATGGGGCTCAAGGAACTTTGTCTCAGTTTAATTTCCTGTGCCCCATCAGTTAGCGTTAGTGGCTATTTCACTATTTGGTCCATGTTGCACCAAATTCTCTCCCCCTCATACCTACCAACAGCTCTCAGTAATATCAAACAACAGGACTATTGATTGATTCACACCGTATTTCTCCTTTAACTATTAGTTGTAGCTCAGATAGTTTTTAATACTTGAAGCATAGTAGTGTAGATATTTCAGAAAGAATCATTTATATAAAGTGTAATCCATGATAAAGAGCAGTACTTTGAGATGCTGTAGTTTCCGATCCCTTCTCACTTTCCCTCTTTCCCTCACTGTGTGTTTGTTTGTGTTTGTGCTCTCTGCTTGTCTCGTTCAGGTGTACGTCCAACACCTTCTCAAGAATAACAAGGAGGATATTTGGAATCTAGTCCACTCTCAAAGTGCACATATCTACATTTGTGGGTGAGTGGAGTTGGAGTCACACAGTCGCTTTCATGATTAGCCTAGCTAACAGATAGGCCCAGCATGACTATTATTTAGTCCAGTTCAGTTGTCAAAATAGGATGTGAATACATTGTACATTGCAAAGGATAATACTATACAAACACTGAGAAAGTTTAAAGAAAGTCCATGGCAATGTCAGGAAAGCATGACTTGCTTGTCCAAAGGGGATCTCACTCTCTCTATCTCATACCATAGGGATGCTCGTAACATGGCGCGAGACGTCCAGACAGCATTCTATGAGATCGCTGAGGAACTGGGAGGCATGACACGCACCCAGGCTGTCGACTACGTCAAGAAACTGATGACCAAGGGACGCTACTCGCAGGACGTGTGGAGTTAATCCCCCACTCACTCTTCCAACCCTTCACCACCCCCCGCCCTCGGCCAGCACAGGGAGGCAGACACAAGCCTCTCTTCAAGAGTTATTTCAGTGTTTAGTTTTTGTTGTTGTTTTTATGTTTCCCAAGACCACGTATGCATCATAAGATTGCTATGGTGAGCAAGTTCTTTGGGCTGACTCCATAAACTCATTGTATATATGTAGTGGGGGAATGCAGTGTGCTGAATGTGGACCAAATGTCACTTCCACAGTGACCAAGTGCTTGAGGTGGATTTCTTATAGATATTATACATGTAAAGCTGTTTAGAAACATTTTCTGTGCAAATAATTAACTTCATATCCTCACTATTGCATAATCAACCCATACAGAGCTTGGCAGGGAATAAAGAATGTAGCCTTTGACGTTATGCATAGTTCCAGTGACTGTACAATACGTTCTGTTTTTCTGAATTTGTGTACAGTAATTGGCTACAGCCACCACATGTTTTAAAGCAGGATCAGTTAAAGGCATAGGATGAATTTTGTCTGTCATGAAACTTCTCCTAAGGGGAGCTATGAGATGGCCTTTTGCAGAATGTCACCCTTGTTCTGTGACTCAAGCATTGGATGCAAAGTACACAGAGTACATGCAGACTGCAGATCAGGGTTCTGGCTAAAATTGTTATCCTGTGCACACCTGTTTATTCAACACTATTTTGTGTACTTATTTTGGAAACGGGAGGGGGGTAAGAGTTTTTGGCTCATTGAATATTTAAATGCTTCCAATTTGAATGCAAAAAAGTTTCACAGAAACGCTTCCCTAATTCCCCAGGACATCACTGTTGTTCGGCATGGCTGTCGGAAGAGGATGAGGAGGATCTATTTTCTTCGATGATGGGTTGTCATGTACTGTAATTAGTAGCCTGTGAATTAATTTTATTCTGTTTTAGATGTCTGTATGTCTGTCGCTCTTTTATTCTCTTCTGGTCTGATGCACATTCTTTTCCAACTTTTTTTTTTTTTTTTAAAGAACAGTAAACTGAAAGAAGTAGTCTGTTCTCTTGTTAATTTCAGTGAGGGGTAGATATAACATTTGCTCACTTTGTTTCTTGAGTGACTGCATGTGTGGCCCATGTTTCAGTCTTTTTTTGTTGTTGTTGTTCTTTCAAAGGTTGGGTAGGATGAGCGACATGGACTTTGTTCATGCGGACGACCTCTACAGTACTTTTTTCTTTTCAAGAAAGTCTCCTGTCTACCCCACAAAACTATTGTAGGCAAAGTGAATTAGTGCCTTATTATATAGCTTGCCTTCTTTTAACTTGTATCATGCAGATAATACAAGATATAGGTATATTGGTTCTTGCTGTTATTTTTCTGTCAGCACCATCAACTTTTATATGCAATTTTCCTATGTATAAATATAACTAAGGCATGTCTTTCTAAATTAATAAAACTGATTAAAATGTGGGTCTCACTGTGATCTGTGAACAGTATCTCGTAGGAAATCAAGGCATCCTGTAACATCCACTACGGCAAAAACACAAAAGACATTTATACATCAGAAACTGTAGTATGGTGCAGCCGTCATTAGTCTGAGACCGGGCTGGGCCAAAAAGTTCAGTCACTATGTGGGGACAGCAGGAGCAGATATGATACTGCTACAAGTGTACAACTCATGTTGACCATGTAAGTGCCTCTTGCACATCAATGCGATTAGGATGGCAGATGGCAGGCATTATCGATGACCTTTTACTGTCTGTAAACTGTACTGTATGTGGGTGACGAGTGTGCATGGTGACCAGCCATAAATAACGTCTCACCCAGTAACTTGCCTCAGTCCCATTGGGCTTCCCCTGGGCTTACTCTAAACTGGTGACGGTTCCTTTCCGCACTGTTACATTGTCTGCTGCAGACATCATGGTTGTATTAACTCATATTAAGTAGGCCTATTTCTCTTTATGGTTGACACGTGAAGCAGATGAGACAATCCAGTTATTAAATTTGTCTCATGATATTACCACACAATTATCCTGCAATTTCATATTTCTATAGTTTGATGCCCAGCATTAACGTTACGACTCCTTGTGTGATCATGTGACGATACATCTAAACAGGAAAATGGCGCAATGGAATATACTATCCTATGTAGAACAGGGGGCACCGAGGGATTAAAATCATGATTTTCAGCTGAATTTATTTTTTGTTATTGCAATATTAAAACATACACAATAACGCTTTGTTTCTTTCAAAACATAATAACGGCATTTTCTACATTACGTAAATATATTAGTCACAATACGACACAACAACCTGTCCTACTTTGAAAGTAAAGTTGGTACATACCAACTTGAGGTTAGAGTTGATAAGTGCCGCAGTCTGTGCGTGTGTGGATGTCGTTTGGTTTTTAAATAGTCGTAGTTAAAAGAGGGATATACGTTTTACTTACACCCAAAGATGGCTTCAGGTAAAGTTTGTTTGGTATGGCAAGACGAAATAGATATATTTTGCGGTTGGTACATGATTTGTTAAATAAGTAGGTATGGCAACGAGTAAAGCTAAACCAAGCGCTAACATTACCCTTTAGCCACATAGCTAGTGCTAGCATACTATATAGCGAGGCAGTTAGAAACAGTTGTCTCATAGCAACTTTGTGTCCTAGCTTTCATTTTTACCTCTGCAATGTACAAACGTGTGTTGTAGTGATTGGAAATGTATATGGAGAGATGTTTAACCACTCTGTGATGTAGGAATCGTTGCGTATTCCAGTGCAGGCCAAATGATTGCAACCCGGTTTAACCGCCATTTTTGTCTGGCAGCGTGGTCTTTAAGCTAATGTGAGCTAAACGATAGCCTAACATCCTTGTTTAGCCAGGTGACTAAATGGTTGGCAACTTGTCGTGCATAGTCGTAAACCTCATTGAGCTGTTTTGTATGTATGTGTAGTTCATATTCTATTGGTTGATTAGTATGATTTCCTCACCTTGTGTCTAGATTCGGGCTACGGACAGCCTGGAGCTCAACAAAGGTAAGGTTGCTAGCGTTGTCAGTATGACGCTAGCAAGTTAGCCAACCTGCATACATTGTAGGGCAAAGATGATCACAGATAACAGTTGTTTTAAAGTTGTGAAAATAGCCTTGAGTTGTGTGAAAATTTACCGGTCCAGATGTGGCCAATGTGTTACCTCCGAATTAACACTGGACATTAATTAAGTCACTCAATACCGAAAATATCCTGCGATTCCCTTTTATCCCTACTGATTTCATGGCCAACGTTAAATGTGAATTAAATGCAATATTTGTCTTGCAGTTATGGCTCTTATGGAAGTCAAGGCTATCAACAGGGCGGACAGGTTGGTGTGGTTGTCTTCAGCTAAATTTAAATGTACTGCTTTTAAATCCTACACCACATTTTTAGTAACTGATGTTCATTACAAATGTTATGTCAGCAGGGCTATGGACAAGGCAATGGAGCTGGTTCTTACGGTGGACAGAACTATGCTGGATACGGTCAGCAGTCAGGTGGGAGGCTTGACTGAACTTCCTTTCCAGATCCCTTCATGTTCCCATGCTGTCTGATGTTGACATCCTTGTACATCCTGTGTACCCTTTTAACAGATGGGTATAGTCAGCAGTCCCAGGGTTACTCCTCAGGAGGCTATGGTCAACAGCAGCAGCAAGGTTATGACGCCTATGCTCAGCCGAGCACGGACACCTCAGCCAGGTAAGGATCACACAGAGGCAGTCTTCACATGTTTGTGCTTCTAAAGAGGAAGGATTTGGCAGCAGAGCTAGCAGAGAGATGGAGAAACTAGAAAACGCCTATTCCTAGTCTACATCTGGTTTCTCTTCTGACACCAGACTATTTCTCAATGGCAAATTAATTTCCAAGGGACGGGATCACAGGGAAGATAGGCTTTAGGGTGTGCAAGTCTTTACTGATTCTACTTGGAAGTACAACAGAGATATTGTTTTTGTGAATGAAAATTTGAACTATAGGTTACTCACTTTACTCCAGAGCGAGTTAGGGACACTGATGCAGCATGGCTCCCCACATTCTCTTCTCATGTCTTTGTCTGTTTGCACATCTCAAGCTTGCTTCCTGTTCTCTCCATGACACATGCACACATGAAGGAAGGTTTTATGTGTTTTATGTTTCTTTTAGTTCCCTGGATGGGACAGAAGGTAGCTCAGTCCTCATCTTGGTGTTAAAAGAATCACACAAACCTTCCATCTGAAGCCATATCTAAAAAAAAAAACACTTTCAGTTTATAAATGCCAAGTTAAAATAATACAATCCAGATTGCCTCACAGATGACATGTCACTGTTGAACTTCAAGTCCTTTCTCTTACAGTACTCCTCCTTTGGTTCCCTCCAGCTACAGTGACAAACCCTCATACGGCCAGCAGTCAGCCGGTGGCTATGGCCAGCAGTCAAGTGGTGGCGGCGGCGGCTATGGACAACAGTCTGGCAACAGCTATGGTCAACCTGGAGGAGGAGGAGGTGGCGGAGGAGGCTATGGCCAACAGTCAGGTGGTTATGGCCAGTCTCAAGGGGGCTATGGAAGGAGGAATGAGGGTAAAGTGTCCCTGTGTGTCTGTTCCTTAGTGACGAGCAGCAACTTCCTGCACACTCTCTCTGCCTTTTCCTCTCTCCATGGCTGCCTTTATTACCTTCTCTGCATTAGACTTCATTAGTTAGAACTAAGTGTGTTGTCAGCTGGTACAGCTATTGCTGTCTTTAGTAGTTTGACATTTGTTTGTTTCAAAAGGTAGTAAGTTTTCTGTGTGTAAAAAGTGCAGCTAGAGACTTTAGAACCTGAGGGTTATGCTAGAGAGTGAGAGTGATGGGGTGTTCAGTTCAGTGGAAGCAGCCCATGTTGGCTTGCATTTTAAAAGGATGTTGGGATGTCAGTTCCAAGTTCCTGGATGTGCTGCTAATTGAAATTGATAAACTAAAGGCTTGACTACGAGGTTTTACATGTTTAAACAAACATTTTTTTGCCTACCACAGTTCAGTTTAACATTAGCAATTTGAAGAAATGTTAATTTCTACACACCACTGGTGTCTACATCAGTACCTGACTAATTGTGCTCCGTAGTCCTTCCCTCAGAGGTCATTGATTGTGACTGTGTAACAGGTGTATGGTGTCAGAGTCTCATTTTAACTCTCTCTGACCATCCTCAGGTGAGAGGCGGGGCTATGGAGATGACAGTGGTTCCGACCGCTCCGAGGGTTTTCGTGGCAGGGGCCGTGGCGGCTACGATCGTGGCGGCTATGATCGCGGCGGCTACGACCGTGGGGGCTACGACCGCGGTGGAAGAGGAGGCCCACCGTCTGGTATGGGGTAAGTCACTGAGCGTGCAGCCCCAAAAGGTACAATCACATTTAGAGAGGGACTGCATACCCACATTTTTCATGTTCAACCCCCCCCTCCCCCAAAACCATTTATCCTTGGCCCTCTCCCTGCTCACCTCAAACCCTCACCAACCTTCTGTTTTTCCACTAGACCTCCACCCCACCATTCATGATCTATACATGTAGGTAGATGTGTGACAAGTCTTGAGCTGAACTGGTAGCACAAGTGTTGTGGTAATACCCAAAGCCCTCTTGGATTCACTCCTGAGTCTGTTAGCGCAGTGCATTGTGGGAAATGTGTTGACTGGTGCTCACCTGTTTGCCCTCGGAGATCAGCCAGTCATGAGGTTTGGTGCCACACCTTATTTCCTGTTTGCAAAGAACACCTCTGCTGTCTGTCAAAGGTATCTCCTGTGTGGTCACATTTCTGTGTATAGGCTGAACACTTCAGTGCTTGCTCCTATATATTAAGACCCATGGAAAGCCATTTAGTGCAGTAGGTTTAGAGTATTTCAATGCTTTTTTTAAAAAAAAAAAATAATGAAATTATTATTTTTAGTTCCAAGTACTTTACAACTAGTAAACTCATGGGATTAAAAAAAATGTAGGTTATGCTTTTGTAAAGCCATTTTCACTGTCCCATTATTGGTAGAGAGATATGGGACTGGTTTTGGTTTCTGAAGGTAATGATTTGCCAGGGCCTCATGTTCCTGTGCACCGTTTAGAAAGTCCATTGGTTGTAAAATTTTGACCTGCTATATGGCCACCCCATCCTCTCGCCACTTGATTTGCGGAAACCCATGGACTGTGAAATCTGCCCTGAGGTTGTATTTGCTGTGGACATGCAGCACATGCCTTTCAGCTTAACTATTCAAATGGGGACAAATGTTGAAACGGTGACATTGTAGTGTTGTGTTCTTATTTTCACATGGACTTGGTATGCTTTTGTGTTAACATGGTCTACATTTTATACTACAGGTATCAAAGTGAATGAAATTATACTCGGACCTCAGCCATTGGAGCTCATATAAGCACTCAATGGAAGACAAAAAAATCTGATTGTACACTAACTATGAAGGAGTGTCACGCTGGTTAAAGTTTAGTCTCCACAGTTGTACGGTAGCCCAGAGGACCCAAGTTTTTGGACCAGACACTCAAATCACTTAATTTTCTTAACAAATCTGACACTGGATCACACTCAGCATTTGCAAAAATTGATTGCAGATTCAAATTTGGCCTAGTGCATCCAAAAATTTCCTACACTATTTTGTCTCCTGTTCTTGTCTATTGGCCCAACTTGTGTTGAATGGGAGACTTTTTTTACCATCTGAGTTAACCATGGCAGGGCATCCTATAAACTGTGACTGTGTAGTGGGAGCTTTGAGGCTCCTGGTTTGCGACAAAGGAAAGCCATCATATCTTCAATTTTTCCTCCGCAGAGGTGGGGACCGTGGTGGCTTCAAAAATTACGGTGGTAAGTGATGAGCATCAGAACCGTCTCAATGGGGGAGGAAGGAATGAGAGGAGAAAAAGAAAGGAGAGGGGGAAAAAAGAAAAGAGGAGGGAAAGAAACAAAAAAGGGGGTTAAAAGAAGCTTACTTTTACAAAGATCAAACACTTGAACCACCATTTATATCTGTGCATACCCAAGGACCATCAGCTGTTTATACTGTCTTTATGAGGTTTTCCTCTGGTAAAAGAAAACAAGTTCATCTGGTAAAAGCTTATATCTGTAAACATAATTAACCTTACACATGCATGGAGTGTGATGGTGTGGTAAATGGCAGCCTATGGAAGAATCACTGTTGCCCGTGTTGGAAAGAAACTTGCCTTAGCCAAAGAGTACTTGTGGTTTGTTTGGTTGCTAAACTCAAAGCCCTGCGCTTTGGTGCTGCAAGGTGTTCTTCACTCAAAAGGTTATGCAATCACTTGGTGGATAGCTTTATATTGTCAGTGTATTGCCAGTGAATTGTAAAAGATAGAAAGAAACTTATTATCTGTAGAGAAAAAAACAGCTAAATATTTAGTCCAAATGGTAGTTATGCCGGCATGTGTCTAACAGCCCACCCCCCTCTTCTCTGTTTCTCTGTTTTTCAGGACCCAGAGACTATGGCCAAAGGGATGATGCTGGTAAGTTTGTGCCAGATGTGAGTCTGGTTTCGCTTCAGCTACATTGAGCATGTGACTGGGGTAGCTTTGAGCTGAGTCTGGCTTGCACGCGCACATCTTGCTTGAAGGGCTTCAGAGTTTCTCCACTGAGTTGTGTGTTTTTTTTCCCTCCCCCCACCCTTATTTAGGTGGCGAGCAGGACAACTCGGACAACAACACCATCTTTGTTCAAGGCCTTGGTGAGGACGTCACTACTCAGGAAGTAGCTGATTACTTCAAGCAGATTGGCATCATCAAGGCAAGTCACTTCCTTCTCACTGTACCCTGCTTCACTGTCAATACCACACCGGTCACAGGTTTTACGGGGATGATGGTGGGGCAAGTGGTGGAGGCTTGCAGGTTCAAGTCCATTTCCACCTGATCCCGTCATCCCCTTGTGAATAGGTGAATGATGGCGTAGGAGGAGTAGAAAAGCACTATTTAAATGCAGTACATTTACAAGCCATGGACCCCTGAGCTTGAAGATAGTGGAAGGTTGAACAAATTTAATATGGTTGGCGCTATTGGTTATTAAACTGGATATATGACTGACTATGATTTATCTGATATTCCGACTTCACAAGGGCTTGACCCTACTTGGCCACATGTTAGTTTTGTAAGTGAACTCATTTTCCCTGAGTGTTCTTAGTTCGTCTCTTGGTATAAATGTGTCTGCTAGGTAAATGTCAAACATGCTACTGCTATTACTACTGCCACTAACGCTAACGCCACCACCACAGGTAACAGAATTTGGTTGCAGTCAGTTTCATTGTGTTTGCTTCTTTTTTTATTTGCTCCTGAGTAGGTAAATAAGAAGACTGGCCTGCCTATGATTAACCTCTACACAGACAAGGCAACGGGGAAGCTGAAGGGAGAAGCCACAGTCTCGTTTGATGACCCCCCTTCTGCCAAAGCAGCTATTGACTGGTTTGATGGTGTGTGCGTTTGTGTGTGTGTTAAAAATATGGCCACATAATGCCTGAAGTATCCTGTACATTGGCCTATGCTGCATACTGTCGCTGTTGGGTACATTTACATTTATGCATTTAGCAGATGCCTTTATCCAAAGTGACTTGCATTTGTTTACCGTCACTTAGTGCAGGTCCAGTCTCCCCTAGGGCAACGTAGGGTTAAGTGCTCAAGGGCACAATGGTGGCAGCTGGGATTCTAACCCCTTGTTTGAAATTTTCGATATTAATGGTGTTCACAGCGACGTTGTATGGAATGAAGGCAGGCTTGTGTTGAGTGAACTATTTAATGAGAAAGCCGGTGTGAATCAATCAATAGCCTTGTTCAAGGTCACTGAAAGTTGTCTGTAGGAAAAAGAATAAGTAGTGTTAACTGAATGGGGCATGTAATGAAAGTGAAAGTAAGTTTCTGTGCCCCATTCACTTGGTGTTAGCTGCCAGTTCATTATTTGGTATGTGCTGTATCAATTTTTCTCAGTTATGTTTCCCTACTGGTAGCACTTGGTGACCTGGAACAACAGGGTTATGGATTGGTTCACACTGGATTTCTCCTTCAACTAGATGAATTGCATGTGGTCACATCTACATCTGAGTCCTTGCCTAAGCAGGGCATTGGCCATGGGTTACAATCACATTCTACAACCATTGTGGTCCACTTCAATATGCAAAATCTAATTTTGGAAAATTTTATGTCTGTCTGGCTCAGTCATGTCTAACACGTGGCACTCTTTCTTTTTCCAATAGGAAAGGAATTCAATGGTAAACCCATCAAGGTGTCTTTTGCCACCCGTAGGGCAGAGTTTGCACAGGGCGGCCGAGGTGGTAGCCGAGGACGTGGAGGTAGGAGACTTACTTTTCAGTATCTCAGTTTCATTCGTGTCAGTTGTGTTTTTGACTAGACATTGTAATTTTATACTACCAAATTCCTGTAAGTGAAACAAGCCAAACCTGTGTTAATAAATTTACTCTGGGGTTCCCCACAATTAAAATTTGAGTCCGCTCTTGGACTTGAGAAGGATATGTGCTGGTGTCCCTGAAAACGTCCTTGTATTCATTAAGAGCCCACGTAAAGCTCGCCAAAATCAGTCTTGAAATGCAGCTTAATTGGCAAAAAGAAGGAAAGATCAGTCAGGCATGGAAGCAGAAAGACATTAACACGCAGTTGTAGGTTGTCCAAATGCTTGAAAGTGAAATTGCCCTGTTTATATATCAGTGCAGTTGGTTTTTGCAAGTATCAGAATAGGGGTGCTTGACATGAATCGAGAGGAGGGACACAACATTTGATGGGGAGATCAGTTGGGCATTGTTCAGTCATGCACAAACAAGAGAAAGTGATGCACGTGAAGTGTGTTGGGTAGCTAAGTTTACTTGCAGTACAGCATGTTGCCAGGCATAAGGAAACCCAACAGAACGTCTAACTTGGCATTATAGCAAAACTACTCTCTATCTACACACTATTGCGATCTGCAGTGTTGCTTGTGGGTGTTAATTAGCCATCTACAGCTAATGTCCCATAACATTGATGGAGCCAGTTTTGGGTAGTAGTCTAATTCTACAGTTTTAGATCTGCGAAGACTATGCCTGTTATGACGTACACATACATAAGTGGAGTTCTAATTATTTATTTTCTGATGTGATGGAAATCTACTTATAGCAGCCCATAACCTATTGAATGTTTTGGCTTAGCCTACTTAACCAAGAATGCCATTGCCTACTTCACTGCTTCAGAAGTTAGATTTTTTTTTTCCCCCAGTTTTGAATTTTCAGTATTCTTAACCAAATTCTATTTTGGAATGTTCATGAAATCAGTTACGGCTCTAAATGTTTAATATGTGTTCAAATGCATATTTCACTGAAGATTCAGTTCTTGGTCCATTTCTCTGTACATTAATCAGAAGTGTTTGTTAACCTGTAAGATGGACTTGAGCATCACAATTACCTTTTTTGGTTATTCCATGAAGCCGTTTAATATATTGTTAGGCCCTAGTTCCTACCAGCCTGCCCCCATTTTAGTCACTGTCTGATTATGGATGGATTGATGCAACACCTGTTCCTGGTTCTGTCTTCAGGGTTCAGAGGTCGTGGTGGATTTGGTGGTGGTGGACCCAACTTTGATGTGAAGGGTGGGGACTGGCCCTGTCCCAACAGGTAGGGGGTGCTGTTGTCATCAAATTTTATAATAACCACAGGGAGTGAGAAGTGATGTATATTGACTATGGAGTAGACAGAACTTGGGACTTCCTGTTAGCCAGTGAAGTTACTTCGCTTCATCACCACTGAACGATGATGGATGGTTGTTGAATAGTAGGCTTTGTTTTTATGAACAATTCTTTTGACAGATTTGGTTGAATATCCCTTTTATATCAGTCGATATGTGTATGCTTCAGTTTGGCTTTTGCACCAGCCCAAATGCTGGTAAAGTTGACAGTGACTGATTTCAGACATGGTAATGCTTTGTATTTGAGTGCCTGCCTAATTTAACTTCCTCATTCATGCTGTCTCTCGTGACCTCTTCCTCCTCCCTCAGCTCCTGTGGCAACATGAACTTCGCTCGCCGTCAGGAGTGTAACAAGTGTGGCGCGCCCAAGCCTGGAGACAGCTTTGGCGGAGGTATGTGGAGAGCGCCAGCCTCTGGCCCCGGGGCACACAGGTGCCCAGTCAGTGCACACACCTTTGGCCTCCTCATGACACACACACACTACACGCTATAGCCCCTTTTGTGTTTCTGAAATGAACATTGAATCAACTCCTAATTTAAAAACAACAAATTGGTAGCTGTTGGATCAGTGGTATAACTCAAGCCAGCAAAACATGTTGAAATGTACATGTGCACAATTACGTGTGCACAGTAAAGTGGCCTAGTGTAATTGTGTGTGTCTGTTCTTTGTGCCCCAGACCGTGGAGGTAGGGGAGGTTATGGCGGTGACCGTGGAGGCGGCTTCAGAGGCCGCGGTGGATACCGGGGCGGAGATCGCGGCGGCTATGGAGGAGGTGGCGGAGGGTACGGTGGCGGTGGCGGCGGCTACAAGATGGGAGGAAGGTGGGTTACCATACAGGCAGCCCTGTTTGCATTAGCCTTTCGCTGTGACACTGTTAGCACTGCCAGTGCCACCATAAGTCGATCAATTGTTGTTGATCAGCTTCTCCACTTGTCAATTACTGTTTTTTTTTTTTTCAAAGTAGCTCAAAATGCTGTGACTGAAGTGACTGTAATATTGACGAAATATTTTTTGGTTTAATGATGAGAAACATTTGAGAGCATAATTTGTAATTTAATATAATTTTTTTCCATAACTAGTCAAATAATTAATTGACCTGTCAAAATAACTATGTCTGTATGGATGGAGATTGTGAAATGTGCGGCTAATTTTATAATAAATAATAATTTTATAATAAATAATTTTGTCTGTTGAAAGAACTCTAGAAAGGGCTGACCGGTGTCTATAGAATGCTGTGTGATCTGGGGTACTCTATTGCTGGGTTGGGGGTTGCTGGACCTGAGGGGGATCTAACTGGGCTGTTTCTGTCTGTCTTTCCTCAGAGGTGACCACAGGGAAGAAAGGAGAGACCGACCATACTAAAGATTCTCCCTCGAGCCCTGCTCCAGTGCTCCAGGGTCGTCACCAGGGTGACAAGGAAGGGGGTCAAGGGTTGGGAGGGAGGAGGGGGATGGGTGGTCACGTCCACATCTGCGATTTGCATACCTTTCATTGTCAGCGCGTCCTATTGATGAACTGTTTGTAAGCGATATTTTTGCGGTGGAAGTGTTCATGTTTGTCTACTGTGAGGGGATTGGTTGGGGAGAGGAATGGGGTGGGGGTTCTGGGTTAAGGTGATGGGAGGGAGGGGCATGGCCAGAGGTTATTTTTGTTACTTTGACTTTGTTTTTTTTTTTTTTGTTATCCCTCCCTCTTTTTCCCCTTGATTCTAGTAGGTTTTGACATTTTTGAGCTTGACATAGACTTGTACCAACTTCATATCATTGTTTTGTAAAATTAAACTGATCTGTTTTACTTTACTGTATTTGTTTTCTTTTGTTTGTTTGTTTTTCAAATGATATTAAACATCATTCTGATCTTAACCTGTTGCGTTTTTGTATCTGCTATATTCTGTTCTTATGAAGATGGTCTGAGATGAGTGAAGTTTGCCTTGACTGATGTTCCTCTTATAAACTCTGCGGCAGGAGGCGCTGTTCCTGGGAGGCGCTACTGCCCTCCTGCTCGTTAAATCCAGTGGTTTTACGCACAGAGAGACACCCGGCACGGGAGAGTGCAGCTGAGGAGGCGAGACTGTAGGGACATTAGTAAAGCACTGGAGCTTTTAGGTGTGGGGGGGGAATGCACCGGTTTTCGTGTCTTGAATACCCTTTCTAGTGTTTTGATGGTGTCGGAAAATACAGTACTATGAGTGCCGTTCTTTTGCTGTTCAGTGTTGAGCTACGCCTGTTTGCACTGGCACTTGTGTGGGTTGCATGCCATTGCTCACCGGTGTCGAAGGAATCGGGAGCGCGACCAGATGATGCCCAGGTAGGCTGTACTTTTTGATCCAGCTATCTAAACTTAGTCCCCTGTTAGATTGGGTACATTTTCACTAAAAGTAGCCTATTGTGAAATTGTGGGACTTAGTTTTAATAGGCTGTGCTGCTGTTATTGAAATTACGCGCAGTCTGTTTAAGAGGGAGCTTCAACCGTGGGTGCCATTAAAAATCCCGTATGCCCTGAAGAGCATACGCCCACCACAACCACCGATTGTTTTTAATAGCAGGTAGAGTTAAATGAGGCTTTGAGTGTATTTTTGAGTCTGCGTCCAAGCCGCACTGCCAAAGTGGAACACTTCTTGATTGAGATCAGCCGAACAGCTGGGACACAGCCACACTAGCTTATTAAACTAGGCTAAAGATTTTTCTTGATCAAGTTTTTTTTTTTTAACTTGGAAGAACTAGTCTAGAGTTCATCACTTGCTTCCCTTCAGGAACTTCTTCAAAGGCGACTGGTTTTCCCAATAATAGTGAGGTTTTGGCAGATGGGAAAGAATGGCACAACGCAGAAAAGTGTTCAGATGTATTCGGCTACATCAGGCTATTGTTTCAAGGGACAAATTCAGTACATATGATTGCTGTAAGCAAATGAAAAGATGCCATTGCAGTAAATGCTCCCGCCAGAGTGGTCCGACTCTCCCTTTGCACTCTGCACCCCCACACCCGCTGTTATCATCCCTCCAGGGCCTCTCGGGGCCCGGCCTCATCCTGCTTCTCTCCCGAAGACATCCATGATAAATCGTCTTGGTGTGAGTTTTTTGTAAGGGAAGATCTGAAAAGGCTGGTTAGAGATTGACAGTGGGCTTTGTGCCGGTATAAAACTAGTATTGTCCTATTTTGCCCCTCTTCAGCTAGCCTGGGAGTGTCTGTGCGACTTTCATGTGGTCAGGAGTCAACTGCCGGGGAGCTTAAACTGGCATATCTGGGAAACAGGCATGGCATATTCAGATGTGGTGAAAATGGAATTACTCCCAACACTCCTTTAAATAGAAAACAAAATTATTGAAGGCGCAGTTGCCCACAAGAATGTGTGGTGCCTTTTCATCATTGTGTCGTTTTGCCATATATCTGTAAATTATATTTTCACACAGAGAGCAAAAGTGTAGCCTTAAGTAGCCTTAAGTCAGTACTTAAGTACTGACACCTTTTTTTGGTCTTAATAATGTTTTTATGAATGAGATCTTATATTCAAACTACATAATCACACAATTCTTCATTATTATTATTATTATTATTATTATTATTATTATCCTTCAGTTCATACTCAACATTGACTGAAAGCCCCTCACCTCTTTCCATGAAGCTGATAAAATCATGGAACATTTCTTGTTTTTTTTCTTTTTAAAAAAACTGTCTTCTTCAGTATTGTCAATCATTGTCAGTTTCTGCCTTTAGGCTTGCCCATGGAAACTTGGAAAGTTGTCTGTGCCATGTTTAAAAGGCTAGGTTAGCTAGCTGCCAAGTTATGGCATAATTATTTCACAAGCATAACACACTGAATTGGATCTTGCAGCAGATAGCAGGATCTTGGACTTGACCATTTCCTAAACTAAAGGTATCAGATCAAAACAACAAATTTTGCTCTAGCTGTATACCAGAGTACCTAGAGAATCTACATTATTTATGATATACATCTGATCTGTATTGAGAGGATGCCTCAATATGAGGCATGAGCTGACGTTGTGGGTTCTATAATGCCTGCAGCATGAGCCAAATTCGGTTCTAACGTGATCCAGCTGTGGCACGAATGGGTTCTGATTTCCTGTGCATATCGCTGTGTATCTGTAATCATTCTGGTCCCCTTGGCTAGCTCTGTCAGCGCAGAGAATTATACCCTCCTCCGGGGTCTTCCCTTTTTGCCGCTGAAGGGTGGTCTGGAATCTATTTTCTGGAAAACTTTTGTCATCCCACAGAACGAAGAGTAAAAGTTTACGTTCTTGCTTCTACCTGAGCAAAGGGAAGTATAGAAGTCTAATTACAGGTATAATGTGATGAGGGGAAGTGTCTGAGGTGTGTAGAACATACCGGAGCAGCCTTAAAATGCTCTGCTGACATGCAATGCAAAAGTTTTTTGAGCTGGTTTTTATGGTCTCCCTACTCATTTCATAGCAGCCTATGGGATCTTATACAGTATGTTCTGTATCACATGAGCACACATGAGCAAAATCAAATACAGCACTTCCTTTACCCTCAATGCTGTCATTGTCTGATGGAACACAACACACCACACTGATTAATATGATGCACATAAATGCATGAGATTTATTTAAACAAATTCTTACATGCTTTCAAAATGTCTCCCACATCCCCTTAAGCTCCCAGATTCCCTCCTAAACTCCCGCTACAGCTCTGAGTCCACATCTGTGTGTATGTGGAGATTGGGTGATGTATATGTTGTGGAGAAAGCATTTATCTTCCCCCAAAAGTACACAGCGTCAGGCAATGTATACAGTGACACACTTGTTCCTATTCTGGCTGGCTGTGGTGTGTGTGTGTGTGTGACTGAGTGTGTATGTTGCTGTCTCACAGGGCTTCCTTGAGAGGTATGGATACCTGCATCAGGAGGACCACAGGCACAATGCAGCAAAGCTTAAGTCAGCCGTCCGGTAATCAGCTCAGTAACACTTTACCTTCCTGTTCACACTGCATTGCACCACACAACCACATAGGTTATACTGCAGTGCTGTAGTCCTACTGTACTGTGCAAAACTATCACACACTGAAATATAGCCTTCGGATGTATTCTACACACCACTCACCATGCTACACGTGTGGCTATATGCTCATACCATAACATACTACACCACATAATAGTATGAAATACTAATCATATGAAGAGGTGTCCATTTGAAGTGAGTGTCCTATCTTAACTTATCTTATCTTAACACATGGCAACACAGTGAAAGAGAGGCTCCAAAGCAGCAGCATCTAGCTGACTGTCTGTCTGAGCGAGGATCCGTGATGATTAGTAGACTTGGTGGTTGGGTAATTCTCCCTCAACTTGTTTTAATTAGCATCCACTTTTAATGTCATCCTTCTCTGAAATTTACTGCCCATAAATCCTCCTGGCAATGTCTGTCCAAGGGTGCGCGTGCTTGCCTTGAAGGAGTTTGGTCTTTATCAGTTTATTAGGACACTGACTTTGCAACAAGATGGAACTGAGCCCACTTCTAAGTCGCTGTTTTCTGTGTGTGTGTTTACTCACAAACGTCAGTATGTGGGTAAACACAAACAAACACTGCCAAAGCCAAACCTGGCTACAATGAGAAGAAATAAATTTAGTCTGAAGTTGTGCATGGACCTGGATTCCTTACCCACTGTGGCTTTATTAAAAGTGCCTGGGGCCATTTATTTGGGAGAATGTGTCCAAAGACTGCCTCGTATATAACTTCAGATCTTGTTGTGCACTACAGGATATTTGTGGAGGTTTTTACAGACCTCCAAAGGCAGCATGTGACAAAGCTCCAGGGGTTCTTCTGCAGAGCTGTAATCTAATGACCATTATTTACGCTGGAATTTACACTTATCTAGATGTGTGCTGGATGACTGGGGCTGGGGCCAGTTCCATTAGGCTGAGTCAGCTGGCTAAGGAGTCTCCACACACGTCAGGAGGAAAGACCTAGCTGCCTGTGTGGCAAAGATGGCCTCTTTTTTAAAACTTCCTTTTAGTCTCATTGCACTCTGCTAGTCCCCTATCTCTCCCTCTGTTTCTTTGTCACCCTCTCTCTTTTTAAATGGTTCATGCTGCAGCATAGTGGAAAATAAAGATGATTGGTCAGGGTGGGAATAATGTGAGCATTACCTTTGAGTTATGGGGGTAGGCTCTGTAAGAACATAAACAGTTGTCATTGTCACTGGCAGGGAGTTCCAGTGGCTGTCCCACCTGCCAGTCACTGGCCGGCTGGACAGCGCCACCCTGGGGAAGATGGCAGCACCGCGCTGCGGGGTGAAAGACAGCAATAGTCATCATGCCTGGGCAAAGAGAGTCAACGCTGTCTTCACCGGAGGCATTAGTGGCTCCAGTAGTGGTGGACAGCACCTCCGCAAGAAGAGATATACACAGACAGGTGAGTGGGCATGTCCTCCACCTGGACCAGATTCCACCTCAGAGTAACACAGGGTGCTACAGTGTTGTTAGCATTGTCAGTGGATGCCTTTACAGTCAGTTAGTGCTTCTACTGAAGAAACTCAGAAACACATGACATGGCTGCATGCTTTAGTGATCCACTGCCAGTTGAGCATGGTCATTGAACAAGGTCAATCAAGGTCAATCATGAACAAGTCATCAATGGGGTGTCATGGACCCCAAATGGAAACTAGTAATATTACTGAATTGTGTGAAAAAGTGTGCTCAGTATTGAGAACTAGCAGCATTCATTCATAGTCATTTGTTTTCCAGTAATTGTGGACGTGCCGTCTGGGTGAGTCATAAAACGTAATTACCAGCAGCAGTGCAGAGTATGTTATTACTGGCCTCACTGGACGAGGCCCGAGGACGGCTCCATGTGGAACTCCTCCCCTGCAGGTGGAGGCATGCGTTGGATAATTCCTACCTGTCCTGCCCCTCTACCTGACCTCTCAGCTGGGGGTTTGTCACACACTCCATCACCTCTCCAGAGATGCTCAACTGAACAAAAACAACAAGCTAATTACAGATCCCATCCACAGCAGGGACAGTAAAGGCCTTAAGTTGCAATAAAGTCCAGTAGCTGACTCTTACATTGCCAGTAAAACACTACTGATTCCATTAAGACTTCTGCTCTGTGAAAATGATTAGCTGCAGGCAGAATAATAAGGAAATAACTGTTGTATAATATTGGTGATTTATTCATTTTTCATCTTGGTTCTGATTGTTGTGATTAGAATTAAAGGTGGAAAGCAAAGCCCGGGCTATGTTAGTCTGTGTTTTCACAGGCGTTCCATTACCTGCTGTTAAGTGTGTTTCCCAGCCACTTCACCGGTCTCACATCCTCCACTTCCTCCCATGATGCTACACAGGAAAAGAGCGGCAAAGTGTGCGTAAAGAAAGATTAGCCTGCGAGTGTCTGGCTGTGGCCCTGAGGTGGCACAGATGTTGACGGATAAAGGCCAGATTTGGGCCTGAACCTGGACTCAGCTGCTTTGTGACTGCTGAGAGGCCCACATGCCTCAACCCTGTGTTGTAACAGTGTTGAATCGGCAGAAACAACTCCGCATTCTCTCCTGTCACTCGAGGGATTTGTTAACACTGCAGGAATGTTGCCGTGTGAGAGCAGCTCCGACCAAAGTCAAGTTGGTACCTGACGCTTCCCATCTGTTCCACTGCGTGAAGAAAAGAAAAAGCATGGCAGTAGTGTAGTCTGTTTCTGGAGCCCTGGAGTAATGTATGTGAAATCAGCCTCACCATCAGAGTCCTGGGTTCCTTTGTTATTGAGCAATACAGCTGTAATTATCCGACTCCTCAGTCTGTGTGTGTGCTGTTTGACTCCAAAGTGAACTCACCATCAGATGGTTTTGAAATGACCCAAACATGTCAAGGTTGTTGTTTTTGCTTAACGCGTATTTCTAACTGTTTGCCTAAGCTGTTTAATAGTGTGTGGCTTTCTGGCATCTATTATATGTTTGGGTGTTGAAGAAGCTTATTTTGTTGCTCAGGCTTGCAGTGTTTGAACAAGGGCCCGGTGTGCACAGAGGACAGCTTACTGAGCACAACACACCTCGTCATTTCAAAAATTTCACACGTGTTGTGGGAATTTGGCCGTTGCCTCCATCTATATTTACAGAGCTTACATTCCATTACCCTGTCCTAGATAAGGCAAGACTTGTACCTCTCTCTCCCTCTCCTTCTCTTTTTTTACCTTCTCCCACCCTCACATTTTTGTTTGAGAGATGTTTGAGACTTGAAGTTTTTTGTTGTTGTTTAGTTAATCAATGTCTTGATCACAAATTGCGGAACACTGGTAAAGCCCTAAATTCCTCTAACTAAACATAACTGCTTAATGGTCACTTCCTAGTTATTACAATAGGTCTCTTTCTCTCTTTCTCCATCTCTCCTCTATCCTCTGCTCTGCTCTCCTCCTCTTCTTCCTCTCTTTCATTCTGTATCCCTCTCTCAGGCTCTCAGTCTCTGCCTGCTTCTGCAATAGTAATTGCTCCCATTTGGGAAGTCATGGAATGTCTTCAGGATCCAACATCCTGCTTCGTTATAGCTCTCTCCCTTGGGACGGCGCTTAAATGCAGCTCAGACCCACAGCAGTCAGAGAGGGAACATTAGCTAGTTACCCCACTACATGCTTCATCAAGTGAAAGCCTCGAAAACACTTCAGCATCAAGTCCTGTGCCACTTCAGTAGACTGAACCCAGGAAAACACTGGAACACTCTGAGTACTTCTTATGAGTTTTTTATAAGGTGTAAACTACTAACGTTTCAAAGCGCAGCGTCTTCCTCGTAGTCAAAATTATTATGTTACACTTGTTATGATTTCAGTAAATATTGAATGAATCAAAGTGTGTATGTTATATTTACTGTAATTCCAAGCATTAGATTGTAAATCATTAAAAGTAGGAGTCTAACCAGTGACAAAGCATCTTTGCCAGTACAAAAAAAAATGTTTCATCTCTAAAGCTAGCAAAGTAATGTTTTGATCACAGATCACAGATCTGGATTGTGTAGAGCCTAGGTGACTAGTTGGACTGGGTGACTATAGCTGTACCAGTAAAATTATAGCAGTTTTAGTTCCCTGTAGTACCTGCTTCAAAGGGTGGCATACCGTCTGAAACTGTCTAAAACTGTCTAAAACTCTGAAAGCTGAGCACAAGTTTAGACTAGACTTGAAATTCTATCTGAAACAGACTGGCTGAAGACAGGCTGAATTTGACAGCAAAATGACTCGTGCACATGAAGCTGTTATGCAACGCTGTAATGGAAATCCTCTCATAGTTCCTTTGTGTGTTTTCATGTTTGGCAGATTGAGCTGTATTATCACACACACACACTTGGAGTCTGAGACAGATGTTTAAGGCGTGTAGGGTGGATTCCTGTGGCCTGCTCTGACACAGCTGCTGGCTCCAGGCCCTGGGCCCCGTCATCACCCTCCCCTGAGGGTCCGCTCTGCTCCGCATATCTCTGCCCCCTCACTCCCTCACACTCACTCCCAGACCTCTCTCTTTCTCTTTCCTTCTCTATCTCTCTCTCTCTCCCAGACCTCTCTCTTTCTCTTTCCTTCCTTCTCTCTCTCTCTCTCACTCACTCCCAGACCTCTCTCTTTCTCTTTCCTTCTCTCTCTCTCTCTCTCACTCACTCCCAGACCTCTCTCTTTCTCTTTCCTTCTCTATCTCTCTCTCTCCCAGACCTCTCTCTTTTTCTTTCCTTCCTTCTCTCTCTCTCTCTCACTCACTCCCAGACCTCTCTCTTTCTCTTTATCTCTCTCTCTCCCAGACCTCTCTCTTTCTCTTTCCTTCTCTCTTTCTCACTCCCAGACCTCTCTCTCTTTCTCTCTCTCTCACTCACTCACTTCCAGACCTCTCTCTCTTTCTCTCTCTCCCTCACTCACAGACCTCTCTCTTTCTCTCTTTGACCCATTCACTCTCAGACCTCTCTGTCTTTCTCTCTCTGTCTCTCTCACTCCCAGACCCCTTTCTGTCCCTTTCTCACTCTCTCTCTCACTCACTCGAGGACCTCTGCCTTTCTCTCTCCCTCCCTCTCAAAACCCTCACTCCCAGGGCATACAAAGGCTGTTTTTGAAATGGTATATTGCTGTACATACGGCATATGACATATCGGCCACAGGGCCTGGGAGCTGTCCTTTTGTATCAAGAGAATGTGTGCTTATTTGACTAGATTGTTTGCTCACGTTAAGCTGTTTTCTGAAATGTAAAATTAGCACAGTATTTAGTAAAAAAAGTCGCCATTTTCTCAATCTAGAGCAAGGAAAAAAAAAACTCTATGGTACATCCCAGGTCATGGTCCAGACGTGCCTTTATCATAGACTCCCCTAAGACCACTCAGATCAGCAGGTAGCCTTTTAATCTGTCCAGAAGTGAAGACAAAAACAACATGGCTGACATTAGTGTCTAGTCCCCACCTTTGGAGCAGCCTATCACAGGAGCATAGAGTGGCACAGTCACAGAATGCTTAAAATGCTTACTAAATACTTACTTAAATGAATACTTGAAGATGTGTGATATACATCAGCCCCAACATTCTAACCTTTTATCTTATTACCTCACCCAAGGTGGTTATGTTTTTACCAGCGTTTGTTTGCTTGTCTGTTTGTCTGTGTGCAAAATAACTCTTGGATGAAATTTTCGGACAACATGGGTATAGGAATAAGGAACAGATGATTCAGTTTTGGTGTTGATCTGGTATTGCCTGGTATTGCCTTTCTAGATTGGATGTGCAGTGACCCAAGAGCTCTCATCAGCCTCCCCTCACTGCCAGACGTCTGTCAGTGTCTCTCTTCCTCTTGGCTATCTTTGTTGTCTCACTCATGTCTTGCTTGTCTCTGTCTCAGGTGTCAGGTGTGAACATGTAATTTAAAAGTTAGTCGAACTAAGACAATAATTAGATTTTCTCTTAGTGCATGTAAATGTACTGGGTGTCTCCAGAGTGTTCTCCCCTGTCAGTCTTGTCTCAGTGGGGATCAGGGATCATTCTTGTCATACTTTTTTCTTTCTCACCCTTGACATAGCAGCTGGGTTTCCATTCTGCCCATCCTCCTATGTATCTACATACATATTTATTGTATTATTTCATGCCAATCTAACCAATAGTTAGGTGCCAAACTAGTAAAAAAAAATAGATTTGTCAAACAAGTCAACAGCAATAACACTGAAGAGATTGCAACTTCTATCACAGTATTTAGACTAGTCCTTATCGAAGATACTAACCTTGTCATCAACACTACAGTTCATGCCTACTGTCAGTCTCAGTTACAGAAACTGCACATACACACACACACACACACACACAACATGCACATTCCTGTAAGAGGCCCTCAACTGTGTTTAAATGCACACACACACACCACACACACCACATACACACACACATGCACACTCCTGTAAGAGGCCCTCAGTCCTGTTTAAATGCAACAACACTGGCACTCTTATCCCCTCTGCATGGTATGCTGTCATTCTTAAACCCACTAGTCTTGCTGTCCTCACTGCTGTAAACACAGCAGCAGTATTTGGACATGGGCTCTGCTTTCCTGTTATGTCTTTGCAGAGCATCCCGGGGAGTATGCTGTTACTGGCCATATCTGAGTAATTGGACATTGTGTAATTTCATGTATACAAACATAGGTGGACATCGAAACAGGAAAAGTGCAGTACAGCTGTGTGTTTCCTGTGTGTGTGTGTGTGCATGTGTGTGTGTGTGTCTGTGTGTGTGTGCGCTCTGCAGAGCTTTGTTATTTAGATGTTTGGACAGGGTGAGCCATGTAATTATGTGCAAGTTACAAGAACCACAAGCACATAGAACAAACTGTTTACAAGATCCTGTACACACACACACACACACACACACAAATACATGTTCGCTCCACTGGTTTATCCAGCTGTGTTCTGAGGTCTCCCTGCATCCCATAATTCTTCTTGGGGATTTGCCGCATGTGTCTGTTTGGTTGAGCATCAGAAGCAGTCAGGGTCGCTGCTCTACACACACACCTCTGTGTTTTGTCTCATTCCCTGTGAGCTAAGGTTGTTTATTTAACGGGCTCAAGGTTGCGGTCAGGAGAAGAGCCAGAGGATATGGCCACGCAGGTCACCAAGAGGGCGGGAGGATCAGGTGGATTTGGGCTCGGAGAGCAACTCAGCTGTGGATATATTATCTCTAAGCATTTTATAATAAACAGCAGACATGTGGACTTTCAAGCCATACTACCTTCAGACACCACGATGGTGTAGCACCACCTGTTAGTCTACAGTATGCTACTTACAGAGCTACCCACTGCTCTCAAAAGAACATTTTTGGAGACAGTGGCTACCTGGGAAAGCCAGTAACCTCTCTTCATAATAAACCCCTCAGTAAACTGCTTTCACTGTTGCAGTGTGATTTCATTGGCTGTGTGTTCTGTACAGCGTCTGAAATGGGATTGGTTTAGAGCATTTGATCTGGCATTTCACTTTATTCTTCAGCTGCTCTGGTCAAAGGATAACAGGGTTGCTGTACTTTACCTTGACTTCCTTTTACATCATCAGCACCCATTTCCATACATACATTACCAAGGTAAACACCCAACTCCCACACAGGAGGGAGAGGCGAAAACATTTTAAGAATTCCTGGTAGTGGTGGGACAGCAATAGTAGCCGTACCACGTTTGGGTGAGTTTGAATCTGGCCCACAGTTGTTTCTCAGTCCCAACTCTCTCCTCCCACTCACTTTCTGTTTCTCTTCACTGTCACTGTCACCTGTCTGAATGACAAAAAAAATCCTGGTATTATTGTGTTCTATTTATTTACTGAGGCTATTTACAAAAGAGGAGTTATCAGTGACGTTCCCTTGTTGTTGTGTCTCAGGTGACAAGTGGTACAAGCGCCACCTGACCTACCGCATCATGAACTGGCCACGTCACCTGTCCCAGAAGTCTGTGCGGGCAGCAGTGCGGACGGCCTTCCAGCTGTGGAGTAACGTGTCAGGCCTGGTGTTCCAGGAGGTGGTTCTGGATGCCCCCACCGACATAAGGCTGGCGTTCTACGAGGGCGAGCACAACGATGGCTCTGGGAACGCCTTTGACGGACCAGGTCAGAGAAGATTCTTATAATACTCTATTATTATAAACTCACAAAGGTCATTATGGACCCATTTCATTGCAGCCAATTTTCCAGGAAGTAGCAAGGTAACCACAGGTGCTACTAATGACATCTTGATGACATCCAGTAAGGATCTGTTTCTGCTATACTGAATCAGAATCTTATTGGCTGTCTTAATTAACACCTGTGCTGATCTTGCTGCTTCCTGGAAAATTGACTTCTGCGACATGGGTCCATACTTGTCTCTGAGCCCTAAGCCCTGGACTCTGAAACACCTGATCATCATTAATCCCCTTCATGATTGGCTAATTCATGCCAGTTTAGTGTTTGAGTTTGACACTATGTCTGGCCACTGCTACATTGTCCAGCCATAATTCCTGATAACCACCTATGGACTGACTACCATGTAATGTAGAGTGGGATAACACTCTGGAACTTAGCTAATACCATAGCCAACTTGTAGTCTATCATGGTTACTACTGATTGTAATTTTCCTGCATGATCCCTGGCAGTTGGTCCTTCTATGAAGCGCCACCGCATAAATAAAACGGAATTGAATTGAATTGAATTGTTTACTCATCAGGATGTATGACCTAGGGTAGGGAGGAAATATTATCACAATATCTCAGAGAGAATAAGCTGTTTGCATGGCTTTTGCTTTGCCATGTACTTGTAAAAAACACCTGTGTGTTTTGCTCCCGTGCTAGCGTCCAGATGCCTTGGTTTTCCCAGGCACGTCATCTTGTCTGTCGGAGGCCAAAAATATCAGTTTGGCTGGGAGTCATCAAATTCCTCCATCTGTCTGGGATTCTGACTTTCCCCTCCCCTGCTCCACCTGTGTAAACACGCATCCTTCACTCAGTACACTGCCTGCCACTTTTGACAGTTCAGGTAGTTTATCAGGAGTAAATTGTTTAGAATTTTCAGAGGAAAGGAGAAACTGGGTTGAGAGTGTAGTTATCATATATTAACGTCATGCACATTTAAAAATAGGACAAGGCTTACTTAAGGAATTAACGTGATCCAATGATGAAGGCGGTGTCAGGTTAGTACCGAACAGTGTTCCATGCGGAAGATGGCAGCTACCATCGTTGACTGGGCAACTTCAGGTGTTGAGGAGGGTGTAATTAAGTGATGGTAGCTGGTCTGATGAACTTGTGCCCATGGTCTTCCCACTGTAATGTTTGATTTGCTGACATTGTTTGTCTGAAACACTGTTCTTCTCTAACCTGGCACCGCCTTGTCCGGCTCATTGTTGGATCTCGTTATAGTCAGTCATTAAACAGATATTATGTTTTTTCTACAATGTCTCTGATACCATTCTGTCCTATTCTGACCTGTTCTCATACAGCCAGAGCCTGACTAACAGTGAGCCTGGAACACTGTTGGAACACAAAAGGAGGGCAGAGTCCACTCCTGAAGGAGGGCAAAGGGCTGCTTAGTGTTTGACTTGCGCTGGGCTGCACTGCCTCCAGGCTATCTTGCCTGCTTCCCCTGCCTAGCGCAGTGTGTCCAGTCTTTTCTATAAATGGAGTTGGGTTTTTGAGCCTGTGATAGTGTGTGCACTGTGTTAACATGCATCTAGACCCGACCCTGCGCAAGGCTGTGAGTCTTGGAGGTGCTCCAACACAGCTGTCAAACTTGTAATGGCTTTCGGGCAACAAAACCAGGGTCATATCCCAAGGTCACGCAAAGGACGTGAGACTGTAATCAAACCCAATCAGACCCAGTTTAAGTCTGTGGTAGCCCCACCCCCTCTCTCTCCCTCCCTCTCTCTGTCTTCCCCCTCTCCCTCCATCTGTCTACCAACCAGATCTAGATTCTTTATGTACAGATATACTGTAGGTGAAGAGTGATACATTTAGTATATAGTAATGGACTAATAAAACCTACTGAATGTAATCAAATCTAAATGCTGCATTGGACTTGGAAGCAGTAGTCACCCTATCAAGCTAAGGAATCAAAATATTTGGGGTCATTTTTGTTGCAGAGCGTGGTTGCCATTGCCTATTCTCCCATATTGATGGTCCCCATCAGAGAGAAAGATAAACCATATGAATATGAACTCATTTCTCCTTTCTGCAAATGCTGACCTAATACACACCTCTTGCCAACCAAATGCCAATGAAATGCCAGGTACACACATGTGTAAGTACTTCATGATTAAATGCCCGCGTCTTCCTGTCTGTACCCACAGGAGGCGCCCTGGCCCACGCCTTTTTCCCGTGCCGCGGTGAGGCCCACTTTGATATGGCGGAGCGCTGGACGCTGAATGGGCTGAAAGGGCACAACCTGTTCCTGGTGACGGCACACGAGATCGGCCACACGCTGGGACTGGAGCATTCGCCCGTGCGCCACGCACTCATGTCACCTTACTACAAGAAGCTCGGCCGCACCCTGCTCCTCAGCTGGGACGACATCAGTGCTGTGCAGCAGCTCTATGGTAGGGAGGAGACACACACACACGTAGTATACACATGGTATCGGACATAGCCAGAGATGTGTGCCCTGCAGAAACAAATAACACATTAGGTATCGCATGAGTCAGTGTGTGCACTGTGGGTTGTGGTTATCTCAGTACTAGAGCAGACCTGAGAGAGCTCTGGGTTGAAGCCAAACACACACACAAGCACGCAGCAGCCTCTTCACTCACTCATCCTACGAGTTGAGAAAACACACACACACACACACACACACACACATGCTGCAGCAGCAGCAGCAGCAACAGCAGGCTCAATGACCTCATTGTGTATCTTTCATCCCCTTCAGTCAAGTGCTCTTTTACTTCCTTACTCTGCTGTCTGTATGTGTCTGTGTGTGTGTGTGTGTGTGTGTGTGTGTGTGTGTGTGTGTGTGTGTTTGTGTTATTGTGTGCACTTTATGCACTTTATCCTGCCCCTTCCTACACCCCCAAGCTGAGAAACTGACACAATTTTACTGCATTGTTTTCGACTTAGTAACCATATGCATGTGACAATAAAAATTCCTTGTATCCTTGTGTGTGTGTGTGTGTGTGTGTGTGTGTGTGTATGTGTGTGAGTGTGTGTTTGTTTCTGTTGTCCCTTTATTTCTGATTACTCCTGCCTCAATGTCATAAGTAAGACAGATGAGCCTTGTGTCAGAGAGAGAGAAAGAGTGGAAGAGAGAAAGATAGAGAGAGAGAGAGAGAAAGTGAGAGAAAGAGAAAAAGATGAAGAATAGGAAAGAGGGGCAAAGGGGGAGAGAGAGGATGAGAGAAAGAGAGAAGAGGCGTTCCATAAGTGGTTTCTGGCAATGGAACAGGCCCAAGGAGAGAGACCCTGGGCCCCTCTGAAGACTGTGTGTGTATGTGTGTGTGTTTGTGGGTGTGTGCTGCGTGCCGCGTGTGAAAGCCTCAGCTGAGTATGTGAGGCAGGTTTGCACATGCTCCATTGTGCATTTTAGGGTGGGAAAGTGCACACACACACACACCACACACACACACACACACACACACACACACACAGAATCCATCCTTCTTGTGGCATTCACACAGGAATGTATGGCTTAGGTAGGTTTGCCTGCAGTGTGTGTCTGTGCTGTAGGGAGACACTCCTAGAGCAGAGCAGATTCAGCGCTGGGAGATCTGTGTGTCCAGATGTCGCTCGTGTGTGTGTGTCGCTTACCGACTCAGACAAAAGGCCACTGCTATAGCTGGTGTCTTTTGTCTTGGCCAAAGGGGAAATCCTCTCTATCTGATCATTGAAGAACAAAAATCACTATCTCATCTAATCCCATCTGATCTGTCTCACAAAGATACATTTTCATCAGACGTTCTTCTGTGAAGTTTAAGAGCTTCTCTGTGTGTGTTTGTGTGTTTTTGCATGTTGTGTTGTGTGTTTTGTCCTCACAAACATTTTTGTATGAATGTGTGTGTGTGTGTGTGTGTGTGTTTGTTTGCATATTTGCAAGTGTGTTTTGTACATATTTTGTTCTGGGCCTTGTATGCTGTATATGTGTATGTGTGTGTGTGTGTGTGTGTGCACATGACTGCAGTGTGCTCTGAGCAGAGTTGTGTATCTAATCTGTGGGTTTCTGGACTATTTCAGTTCCTGACATTCAAAAGCACACTCCTACTCACATACTCACTTTCTTCAGCAGAGACACACCAAATGTTTCCAGTAGGTTTCAGGAACTAATCCTCTAAAGTAAACTAAACAAGAAGGATTTGGAAAGGCAATGGATAGGGATGAATGGTTCAGTGATTTAAAGTACTTTGGTTATATTGTATATGGGACATGGTATGCTATGAACTGATATGCACTATCTGCTTAACTATACTATAATGGCATTGTAATCTGAACATTATCCTCCCTACAGAATATACCCATGACTTCATGGCACATTACTTCTGTCATGCGATTAGTGATTGGACAGTTCCTTGAGAGTTGAATCCATGTGGACATGGACATGTCCTGCAGCTGGTCACAAGCTTAGCGCTTAACATGCACTGCACAGCTGACACCAGCAGATGTGTGTGTGTATGTGTGTGTGTGTACGTGTGCGTGCGTGCCTGTGGGTGTAGTGGTGGTGATGGTGGTATTTTCCCAGAGTAGAAACACTGACGAGGTTATCAGCAGATATCAGATATCGACGCAAGAAGTTCTCAGGTAGTGTTTCTTTGGCTGATAATGAATATAAATTCTGCCTGAGTTGCAAACTATGGCTGGCTGTTTGTGATCTACTCTTGACACAGATTTTTAGGTTTGGGTGAACCCAGTTGAACCTGACATCTCTCGGGCGTGACCAAATCTCTGAAGTGGATTGGCTGGTATCAGAGACACATAGACCGGCACGGATCCGGTTTTAGTCTGGTTCTTATCTGGCTTTGTTGTCAGTTTTGGCCTTGACCAGTTGGCTCACTGCTTCACAGATGTGGATATTCTACTCTGTTGGACTTGATATTCAACTGGCATGCACCTGATGCTTCTGCACTGTAGACTACACTATGCCACATCTGGGTCAAGTTAGTTTCAGACTCTTCCTGCTGACTCGCTGGGTCTGGTACCCCTCAAGGTTGGTTGGCGCTGGACTGAGAACTGCCTCTGGCCCAGAGTGCCAATGTGGAGCAGATGCCAGGCTGACCTGAATAGTTCTCTTCTGCCCTCCTCCAGGCTGGCATTAACACTGCCCTCCCCTCAGCCACATGGCAGTTCCCTTCTCACCCACTCTAAGTCTGAACACAATACCAACACTATCTGCTCTCATCGCACCCACGGTATATCTGAACTTAGAGAGGTGCACTCGGGCAGCACACACACATACATACACACACACACACACACACACAGACACACACACACACAAACACACATACACACACACACGCACACACACATATCCACACACTCACATAGACAGCATTTCATCTACTATCTGGCTCTGAGTTTCCTGTTGAATACTCCCTTATAGGCACGTACACTGGGTAAAGAAGCACTTAGTCCAACACTGGACTAACTGCCTAGACACGGGAGGTAGTGGTGCCAGTATAGAGGTTGAGGTCAAACCCAAAGCTGCTACTGTCTGTTTGTAGCACACATTAAGGTGCTGCTGAGTAGGCTTTACTCACTGTGTGTTGGTCCTCATGTGTGTCACAGGTCTGTCCAGCTCTGAGTTTACCTCTAGCATGTGTGCCACTGGACGTCCCCTTCAACACCCACGCATGACAACAACAACAAAAACATTATTGTATTTATTTAATACTTCATCATGCCCCCAACACCTTTAGCTTCGTTTGAACCACATGTCTGTTGCATATCTAATCTTCTCATTCAGTTCACCTTCCCATGATTAACTTGAGCTTGCCATTGCACTTCCCCTCAACTGTACACTCACACTCACACAGCCCGACACTGGCGGAGTGGAGTCTTTCAATTTAGCATTGTGTTCCTTACTCTGTAACTCACATAGATGTCATATCTAATCTGTAATTTCACTGTGGCACCACACACTACTGTGTGTGTGTGTGTGTATACGTTCTATCTATCTGCATTTTGACTTCACAGGGTAGTGTTGACTTGAGTTTGGAAGGCCCTAATGCCATTATATATCTAATCAGTTTTTTAAGTGCTGCACCGTGCTGTGTGTTATGTGCTAGATCCTGTGTGTTTTGGCTGTCTCAGTTATGGCTGTCTCAGTTCTCTGGACATTGATACACTCACTCTTACACTTCAATCACCGGATCAGCCGTGGCACTGTATCCTGCTGTCACTCTCAGAATCCAAGTGTCCTTGTCCCCAATACATGTTATTGTTCATTACATTCTGTTCTTGGTGTTTTATTGAGAGGGAACTGATGATGGGAAGTCCCCTTGGCTGACATAGGCAAGCTAATGGAGTGCTGTTTGGTGATAGCCTACTAGATGCAGAGTCCGTCACACACCCCCTTGTGTGTGTGTGTGTGTGTTTGGATTGGATGGGGCCATTAAGCTCTTCCTTAGCCTTCTGCATCATTCCTCAGACTTAAACCACCCACCGACACTCCAAGTCGGAAAGCCAACGGTCCCTACAGAAAACGTTTAGCTTTCTGGCCCTTTCACTCCATTTCTCCATCTCTGGGGACGCAGATATCATCCGGCACCAAGACAAATGTTTGCTCAGCCTTTTGCAAACAAATGGGTGCCTAGTCGCTCCAGAGCTTATCTGAGGAAGCTTTGTGTTATAGTCTGCGTGCTTGCCTTGAAAATCACATGCCTGCACTACCCTACACTGCTGTGTACAGCCTTTTACTCAGACATGGCAAAGGATGCTCCTGGTTGTTTATTTTAATCACAAAAAGCCAACTGATATTCATTCATTTATGCTGTGTGTGTTTTTGGGAGTTTGGATACTGTGGTCAGTTTCTGCATCATGCAGACTGAGTGTCTCATGGAAAAATGACTTTGTTTAGGAACACGATCCATGTAGTTTCCGTTGGGAGATGTTTTGTTTGGATTCCCTTAGTATGTCTATTTGTCAACATGATGGCCAGAGATTGTCTTTGTCAGTAACTGTTCAGCCAAACCACGCAAGTTTGAGAGCCAGTATTTGATGCTGAGGTATGATGGAAGTGCTTAATTTCAGTTTGTGGACGATTTTGTGTTTTGACACGTTTCTGAATAACTGGAGACAATAGTGTGAAGTCAGGAAGACAGTCAGTAGTGCACCCTTGACAGACCTCCATATATAAATAAATCTACAAAGTTCCATTGAAGTGTATTATGGTCAGGTGATTTAAAGGAGAAGTACGGTGTGAATCAATCCATGGCTCTATTGTTTGAAGTCAGTGAGTGCTCTCAGTAAAAAAAGAACAAAACAATTTGATACAACAGAGACCAGATAACGAATTTGCAGCAAAAACCAAATGGGGCATAGTAACTTACTTTCAGTTTAATTTTCCTATGCACTGTTCAGTCAATGTCAGGAGCCCATTCATTATTCGGACTATGTTGTTTTCTGGGGCTTTTTTTCCTACTGATAGCACTCGGTGACCTTGAACAACAGGGCTATTGATTAATTCACACTGGATTTCTCCTTTAAATCCATTTGCACAGTGGGTTACAGACAGTGTTATGTCAGCATGAAGGGATGTCTCATCATTTGACTTACAACCTCAGCGTGTGTCTGAATAGCAGCACCTCCCTGCTGGACTCACAGTACTAGTGCTGTACCTGACTTGAACGTTTTCCCTGAACAGGGAAGCCCCCTAGTGGCCGACTGGTGCAGATGCCGGGCCAGGCTCTGAGCTGGGTCATGCAGGACTGGGAGAAAGCAGACAGCACAGACCAAAAACACTACTGCAAGGGGGTATTTGATGCCATCACCATGGGTAAGGAGGGACACACAGATACTCTGATAAGGCCATGGTTGAACCAGACGCACGGCCATACATCACTATGACTTCCTCTCAGAAATTTTATTTGTAATGACTGTAATGGCTACATTCATGCCAGTTTTTAAAGATAAGAACAGCTTTTTTATCTTGTGTTTTTCTCCATTATAATCTGCTTATAAACCCCCGTCTCTGTGGCGTGTGTGTGTGTGTGTTTCAGACCAGAACGGCACGGTGCTGGTGTTTCGGGGCAATTTCTTCTGGACCGTGACTCCTGAGGGGACAGTTAGTTCCCCCACCCCTCTCCAGCAACGCTGGCCTGAACTTCCATTGGCCATTGAGGCAGCAGCCTTCTCCCCTTTGGATGGAAGGTTATACTTCTTTAAAGGTGCAGTATATGCATGTGTGTATTTGTACCTTTTCGTGTGTGTGAACATATCCAGCGGCACATGCTTTAAAATAAAAAAAGACGGAATGATGAGTGAATGGCTGGATGAATGTGTGTTTTTACGTCTGTGCTCATTTGAAAGTGTTGGCACCCTTCCTGTGAATGAAGATGTTAAATTTACTATTGTTTTACATAATGTTTACACTTACTGTTTTTTTTACATAACTTTTCATACTACATACATTAGAAGCTATCTCAAGAGATTGCACCTCTGTGACCTTTAAAGAGTAATTCACACAGCCTTCACATTGTGAGAATATTGTGCATCACTGGGTCTACTTTGTGTAGAACATATATGGAGATTTTTGGTCAATGTTATTCCACGTCCATTTACGCAGTACAAGTGCTGATTGAACTGTAATGACAATGACAGCCCATTCCACCTCTATATTTAACCTGCTTGTCTGGCTGAGATAATATGATCTCCCTCTCTCTCTTTGCCTGAAAGTGGTACTGTTGTAAAGCCGTATTGATAATTCTGTTCTATTTTCCTCAGAGCCAATGCTGTGCTTTGTGTCTGTGTATGTTCTGTCTCCAGGCAAGCGGATGTGGCGTTACTCCATCTCCAAGCTCGACGCTGGCTTCCCCAAGAAGAGCAGTGAAGCCCAGCTTCCTCACCACCCAGACTGCGCCTTCTTCTACGCGCCACTCGGACACATGGTGGTCTTCAAGGGCTCACGCTACTTTGTGCTCAACCTGGAGACCCTGCGCTCCGAGCCCTACTACCCTCGCAGCCTTTCGGACTGGAAGGGCGTGCCACGGGGAGCCAACGGTGCTGTGACCCGTCCCGACGGCAAGCTCTTTTTCTTCAGGGAGCAGCGGTTCTGGCAGTTTGACTCGAAGAAGGTGCGCGTGACGGGCACCGGACAGTGGGCCAAGGAGCTGGAGTGGATGGGATGCCTCAGACCTCTGAGCAATGACATCAACTAAAAGGCATAGAAAGAGCTCATGACTGTCAACAAAAAATCCAGGGGTGGGATGTAGATAAGACTACAGCTGGGACCTTGGCCGACTTCTGGTGCTACGTATAACCCCGCTACATTAGTGGAAACTATCACAGGCTATAGGATACCCGAGATCAACCCTATAGAACAACAAGGGTGTTCGTTCCTTATACTCTGTGATGAACTTTACCAAAGAATGGGGCACTGACACAGTCTCCCCTCTTAGAAGGGATAACTTATGGAAAAAATACTGTGTAACAAAGATATTATTCTAAAAGAGGTTGATGGCTGGATGATTTTCTCAGACCATTATTGTGTTTGTGTGGTCAGGAGAGTGACTCTGGCCAGAGACCTGTGGTTTGGAAACAAACAGAAAGGACATCCTCTCTGCTCTTCTCAGGAAGGACCAATGATTCAGCAGATTCAGTGCCAATGCCAGACCAACACAACACAACCTCTCACCTTACAGGAGATACTGAGACAGACATTGAGCAATTGACTATAAAAATACAATGAAAAGGGCATACATCTGTGAAATGCAGAAATAATAAGTCTTTGTACATTGCACACAATTGCTGTACCATTTGTCTTCACTGTTTATCTGAACCTTGCCTTGGTTAGGCTTATGAGTCTGTCTGGACTACCCAGACAAGAAATGCATGCAAATCACTAGGGAGGATGGGGGCGGGGGGGACAAGAGTTTGTGAATCTCACGAGTTCTGTCACTAAAAGCAAGCAAGCACCATAGGAGCTCTCCTTTCAGAAAAGTAGCCCTTCACTCCAGTCCTTTTGAGCACCGTTGTAACTGCAGTGCCTTTGCTAATGAATGAGCCCTGCTGACTGCATTGGGTTCCCACACTCAGATATCCTGGAAACATTACAGAGTGTGTGTGTGTGTGTGTTTGTGTGTGTTTGAGGGCATAGAATTTGGTTTTGGAATTCACTTCTGTTTTTGTGCTGTCTATGGTGAGATTGTCATTCACATAAACTGAACGAATCTCTTAAGCACGAGACAGTTTCCCCTTGAACTACAATGGCCTTGCATGTTCAGAGAGAATAATAACAAATGGAATGGTATGTTCGACAGTACTGTGTGGGTTGGGGAAAGTCATTAGTCTGGGTAAACCAAAACAAACCTTCTAGCAAATCCACTGATTGAGGTGCAATCTGGTCAGGTCATCAAAATTTCATTTAAAGGTCTTTGAAAGGGCATGGAAAAGTAGTGAAAAGTGAAAATAGGTACACAACTACACCCACCCAACCCTGCAGTGACTACACCCACCCAACCCTGCAGTGTTGGTATATGACTGGTTATGAAGAGAATACTCTCAACCTACGGCTTGAACTTTTCTGAAATCTGCTGTTAGGCTTATTTATCATCCATAACGCAGTCTTTTTTGAGAGGTATACTATACATCTTAATAACAATGTGCTCCTGACAGCATCAGCAACAGTGGGGAAAAAAATCTGACTGATGACATGGATGTTAATTTGGACAAATTTTACAACTCATTTGCTGTACCTCATGTTCATGTTCTCCTTATAATCGTTACTCGCTCTTTACTCTGCTCTTTACTCAAGTTACAGTACCCTACTGCCTCCATCTCATCAAAGCCAAGAATGACCACAAACGCCAATGCAGTCATTATAAAATAATTTAATAACATGGAATGTTTCATTAGGTCATGAGAACCTCAGAGATCAGCAAACTGCAGGGATCTGGATGACATATGGCCCTGGTCTGGCACAGATGCCACTCATATCTGGCCCTAGTCTGGCATAAGCGCCACTCATATCCACCCGGATTCAATGGCAAACTCGGCTGCAATTTGGGACACATCCTACATTATCACACCACTTCAATACACAACAGTGGTCTAGTCCTGTTAAATCACAGCGAGGCTTTAAAAAAGTGGATTAATAGCTGCAGATGGCATAATTTTACACACCACAATAAAATCAAACACGACTCCTCTGCTCCCAGGAACCTGACCATCAGGAAAAGTCAAAAGACCCCAAAACTAAGGTCTTATTCAAATTCCATGGCTAACAGACAAAGCTGAATAACTCTTCAAATGTGCATCAGCACAGTCAGGGATCTCTCTGTTAACTTAGGCTTCCTCTGACAAATATTTGGCTGGGCAATCAGTGAACAGAGGGCTCTGGCATGCCCCATATTTTTGAAGTTGAAAGAACTGACCTGTTTCAGATCAGAGGAAGCACAAAAATGTCACCTCATCTCTCTGAGATGAGCTTGAATTTGTCCTTAACATTAGATTCAGACTTCCTTTGACAAATATCTAGATAAGGTTTATGTCCCCTGGATATTCTCAGGGGAAAGAGCTAAGTCTAAGCCCGTGGGCCAAGTAAACATATTAACTATAGATTACACAGGTCACGCCTTCTGACACTTCATATGACCGCTAACTGTACCATTTAAAAACGTGCTAACAGCTATCTGTGCCTTCGTTTCATTTATGTTTATACAATATCTAAAATCATACAAATATAATTATTCACAATGCCTTGAGCCTTAGGGCTTCCTTGATATACAATAGTACATATGTCCATTCAGTTATCTTGGCAAAGCTTTCTTCAGGCATCATTTTAAAAATAATCAATTGCAATAATAACTGCAGTTTTAACTGAAGTTTTACACAGCTAGGAAAGCCAAAGCATAGCATCTCAAGGTGACATTCAAACTTCTTCTAAGCTCTATAATAGTGAGTAGTAAGGGGTCGTTTTATGTAGGTAGTTTGCAGATATTCCAAACTCACCACCCATACCCTGTTATGATTGGTAGACAGGAGGCCATCAGTGCTCTAGTAGTGGGTCATGGGATTTGATCTCCCAACATGCACTGCAATGCAATGCAGATCAGTGCAGCACACAACTGGGGTTAGTATCTTCCAATCTAATCTTTTCAGTTGCAGTGACAGAAGCCAGCAATGCCTTGTGGAAACTCCCCCCTGGGTAGTAGGGTTGATGGGTACATTGTCCATGTTTTTGGGCATCCTAACAACAACACTTTACAAGTTGTTACATTGGGGGCCCCATTATGATTGATTTAACCAGTGTCAGTTTCGTTACACTTTCCATCTGGACACATCTCACACAATGACTTGATGCTGATCAGTTTCAACACACACACTGCACTGCCCAGTAAAAGTCACCCAGTGTACATTTGGGATTATGATTAGACTTGATCTCTGATATTCCAACTTCACAGCGAGCCCACAACACCCGCGGCAATCTCTGGCATTCTGAAGCGTATCCCGGGCGATGCCTGAGAGCGTGTATAAACAACCCTGACCTCTCTCCGACGCTGCAGTGGTTGGAGGACCTAAAGTCTCAGGATGGGAGATGCTTTGTTTTAGATTTTGATCATATTTTTTTGGGCAGGCACTTAGCTGGCCTACTTAATCAAGACCCATCCAGATGGTCACCACCAGAGTGTCATCACTATGCCAAACATAAACATTTATATATTTTAGTGCCAAATGTTTTCATTATAATATCGACACAGGTCTAGTATTTTACAGTCGCTCAACCATTCCAAAGGATTTTTGACTGACTGCTTAATACTGATAGATACATTAATTCTGATAATTAATTCTTGATTAATTGTTTGTAGGGGTACAAAAATGAATGGCGATGCTTCAGCAACTATGAAACATAAAGCCCTATGTGTAACACACACAATCCATTCTCTATTAGCCTAGATGCAGAGGCTTGTATGGGGGCTTTTCTCTGAAGACCCAGAGTGGGTCAACCTCCATACTTGCTCTCATGGGAAAACCTGCAGCTAATGCAGAGGAGGGAAGGAGAATGCAGCACTTCCTGCTCTGGGACACGCCAATTCACATGAACAATATGATTTATGAATAACCATAATGTGCATAATTTGGGTAGTCCTTGTGGACTGGCTGATCAAGTTTAAGATGACAAGACGAACTGTAGCGAACTGCAGCGAAATGTTACAAAACGTTAACGCTGAAGTTGGCTTTGTGGCCAACAGGATATCTAATTGGCTTGTTTGTAACCATGCAAACCAAAATGAGCATGCCAGACGCCATTCTTAAGATGTTGGCAGTCAGCTGGGATGTTCACCGACCACCGACCGCCATTTAAAGATGGGATGCAAACTGAAGATAACCCTTTGAATGCCATTCATCAGATTTTTCTTGATTTATCAACATGCCTGTGGCTGCTGGAACCTTGGCTGTGAACAAAGAGGTCCACCCTCTTATAAAGAAGTGTCCTTCTCATTGGCACAAGAGATGAGGCTCCAAATGAGACTGTGACCACCTGTACCTAGACCGCCTTCAAAAATACTCCACTCTTGACTACACCCTTGCCTCACCAGCTGAGGATAGTCAGAGGACTGATCTACTGAAGTGTGCAGAAGCCTTTAGAGATTTCAATTACACTGGATGTGATGGGGATTATGCATGACGGGGGTGTCATCTTCCCTGAGTCAAGCTTGCGCATACCTTCTGCAATGACTGAATTGAACAGTTGGGTCAAATGAAGAATTCATCTGCTTGTTGCGTGTGATTCTGCCCCTGAGGTGGTCCCAGTTCCACCCCAACTGTCCCTTCCTCTGTGGTTCTGGCCTCTTGTGATCCTTCTGTGGTCCTAAGGTCAATGCCATAGCTTCTGCACTCTCCTGGAGACGCCACTGTGACCTCTGCCCTTTGCTCAGTGCCGGCCGGCGATCCAGGTGCCCACGTCCTCGCAATGCCCAGAGTGGGCGCGTGTGGATCGGGCAGGCATTGGCTCAGTTCCCTGGCCAACGTCTCTAACGCGGATGCCCCAACAGCTGCTGGTCTCTCGACCCGAGAGGAGGGCATCACAGCACAGCCTGTGTCCACGTTGGTCTCCGGCTCTTCTTCCTCTTCCTCCTCCAGGAGCAAAAAGGAGAGCGAGGAGGATGAAGCGGAGTGGGGGGGGTGCTGGTGGTGGTGGTGATGGTGTTGGTGGTGTGGCTGTGCTGAACCAGGTGGATGGGCAGGTTGGGGTGAGGGCACGGCTGCCTGGGTGGGTGCGAGCGCCGGGCTGCTGCGCTGGGATGAATAACAGGAGCTACCAGGAGGACTGCTGCAGCAGCTGTCTGAGCCCACACTTTCCCCACCCCCACCACCTTCACCCACACTTCCAGTGTGCCGAGGCGCATACAAGGAACAGCGCTGCTGCTCGAGTCCGGGTTCGGCCCGCGTCCGGCCCAGAGATGCACGGCTATCTCTCAGCTGTGCCAGTCTGCCAGTGGGGGAGAGGGCGGCAGGCATCGTGGAGCTCCGTGGGATGCCCGCTCTGGAGGTGGACAGGCTCGTGGGCGATAAGGGAAAGGCTGACATCAGGGGTCGCTGGGCTTGGACGCATCCTTTCACCTATGGGAGAGACAGAGCAAACGCCTGTTACAGAGGAAACCTGCAGAATTTCAGCAACAGTTTGTAATATGACACTTTATTCAAAAAATTGCTATTGCAGACATCTAGGTTTGCACTTGCTTACACAGAAAGACCATTTTCCATAGATCTCTAGGACTCGTGAAAAAAGTGGCTCACTAGTGTACATGCAACTGGAACCTGAATCGACACAGGAAGCACCTGGTTGATCGTAAATTGTTTTTTTGTTTTTTTTTCCTAAAAAAGGATCAGAGAGCAGAAGCCTGTGATGCAAATGCTGATTGAAAAAAAAAATAACTTTTTGAGACAAAAGGCTGGACCTCACATCCAACACCCACTCTCTGTGCAATGCAAGGTTCAGTGAACCTTTCCTCTTCATTTGATTCCAGTGGTTTGTGTTGGTTGAACATCTACAGTCTTTCCATGGCAGCTCGATGGCCTGTTTGTATTGGGCCTGACAACCCCTCAGTGTTTCAGGAGTTGGAGAATCTGACCAGAGGACAAAGCGTGGCATCCGCACTGTGGCGGATTCCTCACAGGAAACTTTTCCGTTCGCTGCGTGGGATAATTACAGACTAGGCTTCCCAGCTCCGCCGACCTCCTCCGTCAGTCACAGAGAATTTCTCTTGGCGTGTCAGTGAACTGAGAAAGCCACAATGAGCACAAGCATGAGCACAGGCACGCAAACCACCACCACCCCCAGCCGCCTAAACCACCACCCCCAGCCCCCTAAATCCTTCCCATAAGTCTCAGTGGAGCGACAGACAGGACTGTGGGTTTCCACTGCCAGTGCTCCAGGCTTCTCAAACCTCTGTGAGACACAGAGGTAGATCACAGCAAGTTCCACATTCACCAGTGGGGAGGAAGAGCAAAAGAGACCGAGAGAGAAAGAGAAAGAGAGAGGTAGAAAGCAAATGGTTCTGCTGGGAGCCTCAGGTCCACAAACACAGCTCTGTCTAGAAAGAAAGCGCTGTGGGGTTCCTCTGGCCTGTGGTGTGGAAGACTCTTTCTGACTGCATTTCACAGCACACATTCTTTCTCCGCTTCAGCCAGATGAAAACAAATCTCTAAACCATTCTAGTTACAAACACGTAACCACTATGGAATGACAATTAGGTAATATAGGTAAAGAATGCATTACTGTGGTTACTATGAAAGCCCTCCGGCCAGCAATGATGACATTATGAATGTAGGTGCAGTGAAAAGGCATGTTATATCTAGATGTTATATCCCAAAAGTTGGAAAATGTATAGGCAAAGTGCATGCAAAGAAAAGCACTGCTATGATGCGGACTAGATGTGGGAAATGACATATCAGCTGCTAATCCAATTACAGGCCTAGTCAAAAACTCTTAACATTCATTAAATCGCTAATTAGGTGTGATTTCAGCAATGATTCATAATCTAACTGGCTAATTTACAACAGCAAACAGGCAACTATCCAAAAATATGAATGATGATGCAGTACCTTTGCTGTTAATACCTTACTAAGCAAGTTAAGCCAATTAGCCCAATATAAGCAGCTGGCATGGCATACTGACCTGGAAGAGGATCTTATTGCCGTCCAAGTCCTCTGTCTGCCAGCGGGTGGCGCTGATGGGTGAGCAGGGGTTGGGCAGCAGAGGCACCAGCTGTCCGATCTCGCCGGCGCGGAACTGGAGTACAGCAGAGCTGCAGGGCTGCACGCGGACGCCAGGCTGCAGCTGCTTGAGCGCCAGCTGCAGGGTGACGCCACGTGGTGGTGGCGGCAGCAGCGGAGGCAGCGGGTACTCGCCCAGGCACTCCCGCTGGTGCGGCCCATCCAGGGTGAACCAGCAAAACCCAGCCTTTGGCTCCTCGGCCCGTCGGCCCAGCACCGTCTCGTAGAACCTTACCGAGTCCTCATAGTTGTCGTAGGCACTGTGCAGTGTCAGGCGCACCACCTCGCCCCCGCAGTGCACCGGGCGCACCCCCCACACTGGCATCCCCGCTCCCAGGCTGTAGAAGTCACGGCTGGGCAGCAAGTAGGGCCTGGAGGCCACAGGACTTCATGTTATAAGAATTATAACTTCATATAAAATATAATCTGTATAGAACTCGTACTGTGCACTGATACTATATATCAGACATCTGATTATTATAGATTATGTGAATGTGACTACACATAATACAGCTTTTTACACATATATTACCTAGTACGCCACTTATTAAAACACACATATTAAACAACACATCATGATAAAGAGTGTGTGTGTGTGTTCTACTACATCATTCAGATATTCAGCTCCTATTCAGACTATTGTGCTGTTTTGGTAACGAATGGGTATAAGATTACACACACTTCTTCTGAAAACGACCCCTGCTTGTGAAGGATCTGTACTGTAGAGTACAAGGGAGTCCCTTACTTAAGTGAGCAGCCAATGGCTGGATCGCAAGGTCTCCCCTAAGCCACAAACCCTCAAAGTGCTATTTTGTAGTGAGTTTGTAGTATTATGTGGAGAGGTGACAGAATGCGGACCTGAGCAGGGCGTTGCTGGGTGAGCTGCTGGAGGTGATGTGGATTCCGGCTGAGGTCCGCGCACCACCACTCTCTGTGTGGTGGTACTGCCAGGGTGGCCGCTGCAGGAAGTCCAGCACGCGCAGGATGCGCTCCTCGCCATAGGCCTCGTGCAGGAAGAGAGTGACTGCCACCGCCGGGTAGCCAGCCGATGGGCACAGGTGCGGCCGGGCATAGCCCCGCAGAGGGCTTGCACGCTCCGACACGTGGAAGAGACGCAACGACGGGCACACCCACTTGAGCAGGTGGTCCAGCGTATACTGCAGCAGCAAGGAGTCACCAGGGTTGGCCAGCAGGTGCATGGTGACCGGAGGGAGGCCCGGAGATGGTACTGCCATCAGCTCACCTGGTGGTGGTGAGGGGGTTCAAAGAGCATACAGATTAGCTCGAGACCTTACAGCACTCTGGGATGGGACAAAAGTTCAAAGTCCAAACTCAAGGGCTCAGGTCTTTTGTTTAACAAAATAAAACACTTTAAGACATGCCACCATGTCTGCAATGCACACAGGATCATATATTGCAGACAGACCTACACACTGTAATGGCCATCGTGGTAGGAAATACTTCTACTTACCACAGCTGGATGACAGTTTGCTGTAGTCCGAGCTAAGGATTTGAAAAAGAAAAAATGCTTTCAAAACTGATGATACACGGTAAGGTGATTTCAATTAATTAACCTAACCCCAAGACTGCGTGCTTAAGATGGCTTAGTATGGTAGACTCGCCCAAACAGCGTTTCTCTACTATACGTAAGAGGATGGAGACAATCGGCTTTCCCTCAGACATTAATTTTTGAAATCAGACGGCACACGATGTGCGGTGGGTTCACCATTCCTATGGACTTCATCACTTAGCCATACGGTGCTAACGTTAATGTTCAATAAAAACATCCAAGTCGAGTTATAATTGCAACTTTAAGACAAAGCCATTCTAGAAAAATGTACGTCGCATTTTTAAAGCAAATCATTTACATGTGAGAACTGAAATTCTCTAACTACACAGGATATGGTGAAGAGATAAGCTGCGCTTTAATAATCGTTGGTTTTCTCTTGTTGGCCCTTGTTGTCAAGACCACGACTGACTACAAAGGGGACCTTTTCATTAAGATGGCCAATGTTGCATGATAATTCAGAGAATTAAGGATACATTCCCTCTGTTTGCCGACAGCCGTCAAGCTGATAAAAGCGATATCTGATAACGCTTTCCTGTCTGTGATAACTTCAACTAGTTTCAACAAGATGGAATTCTCTATGCGCAGATAACGTTGCCATTAATTATGCTGCTTTGTTGAAATTGTAACAACACATATGACATCATACAGAAGTTGACGAAGTTGGTAATTGTAATTAAAGGGTTTTGTACAAGAGGCATAAAGGCGCAGTGTTTTCCTATCCACTGAAAACATTGTACCATAACCCAATGCCAGCTTGGATACCACAAACAAACCAAGAAAATAGTGGTTAGCAACCAGCTGGCTAACCTAGCCCCCCAAAATGCTAGCTAGCAAAGTTGCAAACTTACCCCGCCGTTTCTGCTCCAGAGTCCACATTCTCATCGTCCGCTCTGTTATTAAATAAATGTGTCTTGCGTAGCATCATCTAGAAGATCTGAGGCCGAGATAATCCTTCTTACATGCTCACCGCATCCTGCCATAAATTCACGTTTTTGGACATGAAGGGAGAGAAAAGTCAGTCCGTATGAATCTGAGGACAAACTGGCAAGCATCGATTTCACGGCACCTTGACGTCATCTGCTCCAGTATAATTAATTACATTTTCAGGCACCGTTATCTCTTTCTTTCATCGCACATCTAGCGCAACACCTCTAACTTATGAGAGGAAGCGTTTTTAAAAGTAAAGCAATGACTTTAATAAATTAAGCAAACTCAAAAGAGCAGTTTTGTGATAAGGTTGTCATATCCACGAGTCTCACACAACGGGTAATTATGCTTATGCACAGGCGGCAGATGGCAGACAAGAGTATAAGCCAGACGGGTTAAAGAGGAATTAATATGGGTACACACGGGGTGATGAGTGGACTATAAGCACAAAGTTGTTGAGGTCATCATATGTTACATACAAGTAATGTAAGCACTGTAGTACTCTACAGGGATGCACAAACGATACCAGGAATGTCAACCACATCTTTGGAATAACATATGAAAATTTAGCGTTACATCAGGCTTTTCTTTGCTTTCTTTAATTAACTTATAACTGTTTGATGTGCGTCAGACTATATGGGTGGTGGTGGTGGTGTCTTGGATTACAGACTTAGTGATCAGAGATGATCTGTTCTTAGTTCATTCCTTTCTAGCAGAGGTCCTATCAGTTCACACGTTACAGGTCTCCTTCGTGCACAGAGGGAGATGACACACAAAGCAGCAAATCCATTTATTCAGGGTTTTTTCTTTTTTTCTACATTTAATATGATGAAAACAAGGCCCTGTACAGTCCACCTCAGCAGTGAGTACAATAACAATTATTTTACAATTTATACACTTTAAAACATGGTGTTCTGTTGGATCCTTCTCTTAAATCCTGCAAAAAAGAGAAATGATTTTGCTAGACTGGACATGGCAGATCCCACTATCCAAAAACCAAAATAGAGCCGACAGTTCCATTTTACAAATGGCTACACCAATTTGAGAGGAAAAAAAATCAAAATAATTCAAAGAAACATGACTGACTAAGCCACCCAACCCCTAGTTTTTGACTTTGAATGTGCCAGTTCATCCATCTTCTGAAAAGGCATGCTCTGGGATCTCCTGCTTTGACCAGCAGGCCCCATCCATGTACAATTTAAAAAAAAAAAAAAAGGGAACAGACAGCCTTGCCTTGCCTCCTCTCATGCATGCATACTGGCATAGCTCTAAGGTCACCGCCCAAGTGACATAAGACAGCAGAAACATCCTCCATCGACTTCACTGTCTGGCTTGTGCCCTCCTTCTGAAGAGCCAAGGTAAGGAAGGAGATACTGGCATCCCCACAGACTGGGCTTCTTGTCTCATGCCTCCCTGCTTTACTATGGAGAGCCAATAGTGTCAGACAATTTGTACAACCAGCATGGTGCCACACAACAGAAGCACATTTACACCGACATTCAAAAAATGGATATAGAATGAAAACCAAAAAAAAAAAAGAAAAAAAAAAAAACCTACTCGGGCGAAGAAAGAGACTCTTCTCCATTGGTTAGTGGATGGTCTCCAGGGGAACTGGTGGGTGTAAGCCAATCGTCTCTCTTGTAAGTTTGTGCACTCTTTAATGTGTTTTCCTGTTTTTGTTGAGTGTGGTGCTTTCACACTCAACACAACTGACAACTCCTCAGGCCAGCTTCCCCCCAACCCCCGCCCACCACACACCCTGCAACCCCCCCCCCCCCCAACTGGGATCCATCGCTTCTCCTCTGGAACTACAGAAGATTTATTTAAAATTACCAAGAGCACTTACCAGGTTTCTTGAAAACATTGCGATACAGAACTCTATGGTGGCAAAGGACATTCCCCCCCCCTCCCTCCCCCAAGGGTTTTGTCCAGAATCCAGAAAAAAAAAAAAAAAAACAAAACAAAAAAGAAACCCCCAGTTCATGCGCGCAACACAGTCCCAAAAGAAAGCTCTCTTGTCGTTTTCATTTTCCACTTCACTGTATTTTGCATTCTTTATGCTACATATGTGTACACTTTGCGATCTTCGGGTGTTCTTGCCAAGTATTCTCTCTCAATAAGTCCTTCAATGCGTTTCTTAATCACCACAGGACTAGGAAGGAATCGTGCTCTCAGTTGCTGGGTTACCTGAAGACAAGAGAGGAGAAGAGAACAAGGAAGTTATTCACCAGCGACATACATCAAATCACTCAACCAGGCCCTCTGCATGTGACGGGCATTAGAAATGCTCTGCTTTCATGTTTGCAGACAGCCACAAGCTGCAGTCCCTCACTCAGCCTTGGCTCTGTGAAACAGCACAGGACTATTCTCACACGGATCACATATCCTGTTTTTACGCAAACGCCCATGACCTGTTCTCCCAATTACATAATTGCTCTTCAATGCACTGAGGCACCACCACGTAAAGCAGCTGTGCTAGACTAAAGACAAAGAAAATAGGTGTGTGTGTGTGTGTCCATAAGTGATTCACAAGACTGGCAATCCTGTGGACACTTATAATTTGTGCATCACTCAGAACGCTGCAAAAATGAGTTGAGATATTTAAAAAGCTGACATTATCGTCATTGATGTGGGTATTCAAACCAAACAGTCTTCTTGGAAATAGCCAGAAACAAGCAAACAAACAAACATCTCTGCCATGTTGCTAATCTCACCTCTGCAACTAAAACATTGTGCTGCATCTTCTTCCTAGACTTCATGATGCGCACAATGGCTGCCTCGATCTCGTGCTTCCTGTCGTCATCCACTTTCTGCCGCGTCTCCTTGCGCTCAGGGTCCGACTCGCCCTGCTTGGCAGCCACTGCAGCGTTGCAGCGAGCACACACGTGTGGCACACATAGACACACACACAGAGACACACACACACAAACCAGATTCAAGTTTAAGTACATGTCAGGTACAGCTCAATAAAAACAAACAAATCTTTAATTTATTAAAATAACACACATCTAATCTTATATCACAAATCTAATCTTTTGATCTGTTTGAGTATGTTTTTAATCCCACATTGGTGTGTGTGTTTGTTTGTGTGTGTCTTTGCAGGGGGCTCACCTGTCTGAATCTTTACTCTGTGCAGTTTGGAGGTGAACTGGTCGTTAACAGTGAAGACGTGTCCATTCTCAATCTCCTTGGACTTGGGCTCCTTGGTGAGGACCCTCTGCGTGGGCTTCCCGCAGGCCAGAGATTGCAGCGCCCGCACCAGCTCCCGTTCAGGGATGTCCGTCTCCTGCTGGATCTCCTGCACAGGCACCAACCCGTGGATAAACAGAGAGAGAAAGAAAGAAAGAGAGTGAGAGGGTCGGGGAGGGTCAGCCTCTACATTTCACTTCTCCAGTACACCTCAACATGGCAGTTACCTCTGCAAGCATCCATAACTCATCAGGTGTGTAGTTAGACTTAGGAAGTCACAGCCCAGACATAGACTCATAACTGATGTTAACATGAGAAGAGTCACACCTGAACTAATCAGACCAAACTAATCAACTAAAATACACTTGGCACATAGGTGGCAATATTTATTAATGGAGGTTAAAATATGTTTGTTTATTGCCTGAAATAGTGCATGAATGCTGATATGTGGTGGTGATTTCTGGATGTCTGCCAGAAAACAAACTTTTGTTTATTCACCCAGTTGGCAATTAGTACGCTGCACCACTATGAAAGAGGAAAAAGGGAAACAGATGCTGGCTAACACAGAAACCACACAAGAGCACTGGTCACTGGTTTGTTTTGCATGTTGTGGCCTGTTGTGTTCAAAGCTGACTGCTCTTGGCTACGTTCAGAGGCAGGGAGGGCTAGGCATCTGGCCAGCAGTCTACTAAAGTGTTGTAAAAGTACAGGGTGAGCAGAGACTTTGCAGTCCTCTCCATCCTGATCCGGTCCTTGTAATGATTTAAATCAGAGCCCAATCAGGACCTTAGCTATTCTACTCATCCCTTTCTTTATGGTGAGGAAGCATCTACACCAAATCAGAATTATTTACAACCATGCCAAATTGAACAAAGTTACAACAACAAAGTTAAAGTGCTTTGTTTATTAGACCAATTCACTTCCCTCAGTTCATCAAAAGAATGCAGATGATTTAAATAAAAATAAAAAAAATAGCCCCGTCACCTCAAAAGTGGACTTCTCCCTGTTGTTGAAGAGCATGAGGATGGTCATCTGGAAGGTGGACACCTGCAGTATGTGCTTTCTGGTGTTGGAGCCTGTTACCTGGGCTCCACCGACTCCTGCATCGGAACCGTCCTCCTGGGAGATAGAGCCCGGATAAGTACAGTTAGAAAACTCAAATCTCAACTTTCTTCCTCAAAATTTCAACTGTTCCCCCTGAATGATTATATATATGTGTGTGTGTGTGTGTGTATGTATGTGAAATGCAAAATAAATGTAAGATCTTGGAACCAATGGAGCCAAAGCATTAGACATATGCTGTTCTGTGTGTGTGTGTGTGTGTGTGTGGGGCGGTACCTTTTTGATAGGACCATAGAAAGTGGCATTGAGGTCCGCAGAGCCCATGTGGTGCTGCAGGGTGAGCTGCCTGCCGCTGTGCTTAGCCAGGTAGAACCTAAATCACACCGACACAATCAGTTCCCACCCGACAGACAAGACACACCAGCCCCACACATCTGAACTTCAATGAGAAAGCAAACAAGCTACATAAATTAAACTTCACATATACTGAGATTGTGTGCATCACGGATCCATGCTTTTGGCATGAATTAGTAAAGATGCCCTGGTGGCATTATTGTGTTCAACCAGAAGTCTAGATTCAGCATAGATCAAGGCCAACGCCACCAAACACAGACCTTCTGAAGACCTCAAAGGCATGTCTGGGTGAGGGAGGGATGTTGCATTTGGGTGTGGCTGACTGGGTGGGCCAGTATCCTGTAGTGAGAACTCTTACTGTGAGGTCCACGCCACCTAAAGATACCTGCAGAGACAAGACATACACATAACTAACAACACCCCCAATGCCAACAATGTCACTTTCAAAATCAGTCCCATTCGGTAAGGTTCAGTTGTGAGTCTCACCCCAGTTGATTGTAAATGCTGTCGGAACTCGTCCATGGTTGTGTTTGAGATGCTCATGTCCCTGAACATGCCTTCCAGTTTAGAAGTGAACTGACATCCGCACTCAGTCTGCAGACACAGACACACAAACAGTGATCATTCTCTCAATGTACCTCAAAAAGAACAAGACATACAAAGGGATTCCCAGTACCCTATGTAACCTACTTAATCCCAAACCCTCTTTATAACTTCCGCGCTAATTGTAACAAAATTCTATTTCTAAGTACAAACTAATTTCCTTTAACATTCAACATCTCTTCAGTTTCTTTTTTCTGCTCTTACACAAATATATTACACATTAATGCAATGGAAATACACACTTGACAAGGAATCAACAGTGTCAGGTCAATTCAGAACGAAGAAAAACAAAATAATAATCCCAAAGTTGGGAAGTATCAGCTTTCAACACTTTCACTGATGAGAAAGGTTTTATTTGCACAAGTTCAATAGTGACGTAGTGATCTGCAAAGTGGCCTTGCATCTTAATACCACTATGGAACAGCAGAGATGTTAAGGAGACTCTGTGGATCCCAGCGGCGCTCACCTTGAGTTTGGAGATCATGTTTTTCTCAGAGTCGTCGGAGACGCTCTTGTTGGTGAGGAGTCGTCTGGCCAGGTGCTGCTTGTAGTACCTCTCAAACACGTCCTTCTCCTGCATGAACCTAAACAGCACCATGGCCTTGTCCAGGATAGACTCCACCTCCTGCTCTGTCAGCTACACACACACACAGAGGGGGAAAAGTGAATGTGTGAGCTCTACTTCAATACAGTGAGGAGTATATGCATGTGAGTGAGTGAAGGCGTGTGTTTGAATTAGCGTGTGTGTTTGAGCACAAGTGTGCATGAGTGAGTGAGTGCCCTCTGCTTCTAATGCAGTGCTGAGTACTTTATTGCATTATGCACATTAATATAACAGTATTGATTTCAGATGTTGTAGCTTTGCCAACACCTTTATTCCTATGCTCCGAGCACTAGTGACCGATGTTTGTGTGCCGATGTTTGTACTACATTCAAATCAGATAAGTATTTTATAAAGGCATGCATTATTAAATCCCTATGGGTTTGTGTACATAGATTTGGGTTTGAGTTACTGGCTCTACACTTACTCCCTTGACTCCCTTCTTGAGTTTGTCGTCAATGAAGAGGGACAGGTACTCAGGTGAGCGGGAGTTGAGGTTGAGGAAGTACTCAAAGTCGCCCGCGATGGTCTGCTTGAAGAGGCGGTCGTTGTTGAAAGACTCCAAGAGGAAGCGGTCAAAACGAGACTTCAGGTCCAAAAGACCCTACCGGAGGTTAGAAGGAGACAACAAGGTATGATACACAGAACAGTTGAAACCACAGCTGTAGCAGACACAGACACGGTTGTTCTTCAGTAACAGTGACAACAAAGTATGAGGTTTACTCCAGATTACAAGGGATTCCATTCCCACTACTGCTCTACACTCCCACCACTTCTCCTGCAGGGTCTTCGTGTAGAGCATGTGGCACTGTGCACACCCGCACAGTGGTGTGCTTACCTGGATGTAGTCCACAGGGTTCTTGCCCTCTCCCTCCTCCGACACCAGAGCCTTGCCTTGCTCCCGCAGGTACGAGCTCATACACTCACACATGGTCTTCAGGCCATTTGGCACTCGGCTGAACAGCTTGTACATACAGGCAAGGTCTAGCAACAGGGGGAAAAAAACAAATGTCGCAAAAAAAAAAAAGCAATGTTTAGAACTAGATACAAGACCCCCAAGGTCAAGGTATATTAACGGCTTAAACAAACAAACAAACAAACAAACATGTATGCTAGTAGGTTACCAAGTAAATTAATTAATAGACATATATCTTTTGAAACAGCACTAAAAACATGTCCAGTGGACAAAGTTCTTCAGTACTAGTATTACACAGAGACCAGTGCCATTGCAAACATGCCAAACCAGACTGCACCTTCTGTTTTGCCGTTCTTGAGCATGTGGACCAGGCCCGAGTTCTCCATCTCTACAATGGTCTTCATGTGCTTGGAGATGAGCTCGCGCTCCACCACCTTCACGATTGGCTCCTCTGTGGACTTATCCAGGCAGTGCATAACCCGCTCAATCTCCTCGTTGATGCGCGCCTCCACCTTCTTGATGTAGACGCTGGCACAGTTTTCTGCTAGGAACTTCTGGCTCTCCATCTGAAGAGAGGTACATTAGGCCAGAGAGAGAGAGAGAGAGAGAGAGAGAGACACAGACAGACAGACAGAGAGAGACAGACAGACAGACAGACAGACAGACAGAGAGAGAGAGAGAGAGAGAGAGAGAGAGAGAGAGATGAAGCACTAATTCATCACTGGTTTAATGTTCCTAATGTGTGGGCACACTATGATTCCCAACTAAACTCATGACTGCAGCTACCATGAAAACAGCTGAGCCAGAATGCTTAAGCTTCTAGCTCCTATGCAGACAAAACTGCAGTTGCTTACAATGATTTCCACACACGAGCAGAAGTAGCACTGGCATATATACAGTAGGTTCCAAACAAACCAATACTGTACAAGGTTTAACAAAACAAGAGTTCTGTAGTTCAACTCAACATGTGATACAAATTATCTAAATCAAATCTTGTGTGGTTCGACTGCATTCAAACAAATCAAACAGACACAATGAGACAGCTCACTAACCTGGAAAAATTCAGCTGACATTTCTAAAAACGGAGCCTCAAAATCTTCTTCGTAAACGGACCTCCCTTCGAGGCCTAAAATCATCAGCATCTGGCAGGCATTACGGATAGCCCCCCTGAAAGAGAGAATCAGATGAAGAAATGGAAGAAACTTCTTGGCCTGAGAAGCCCTCACAACATGAATAAATCAACAGCAGTGGAAAAAACCCTCCTCAGCAGCTAGCTTCATGCTAACTCACTTTGGCATTCTTACTCATACAGCAATGCTAATCAAAGAATTTGTGCAGAGAGTGGAGTCACATCATGAACCTTCTTTATACACAAAGCTGGACAAAAAGCCTTAGGTTCACCAGTGAATCAGTGCATCAGTGAATAGGTTTTTTGATTATTTCTGTTCAGTACAAGGGCACAATATTGTCTGTCACAGCATCATATAAGACATTGTTTTTAACTTCAGTCCAGTCCAGTCCTCCTGGTCGAGTCACCTTTTGCCCCCTGCAACTTATCTACACTCTTATCGGCATCTGGACATGAATGCTAAAGGCAGCATGACAGAAACCGTATTCCCCATTATTTCGACTGTGTGTGTGTGTGTGTGTGTGTGTGTGTGTGTGTGTGTGTGTGTGTGTGTGTGTGTGTGTGTGTGTGTGCGCGCGTGTGTGTGTGTGTGGCCATACCTGTCCACCACTTCTCCCTTCCTCTCGCGGGCGATCATGTCCAAGAGGGTCTGCCTAAGGTGGTCTCGGATGCAGCCGTAGCGTACCACCTGGTCTCGGAAGATGATCAGGCCCAGGTTGTACACGTTCTCCACATTGTTCTGCTGTACGTACACCCGGTCCTAAAAGAACAGGCACAATCACAACAATCACATGTTTCACACGTTAAACTGCTGCCATATTCATATAGATTGTAATCCAAGTGATGGCATAGTATATAAAAAAAAACATTTAGAGAACACAAACTAGTCAAGTAAGACAGACGTTCAAACCCTTGTGTTAAAACTAGTCTGAAAGACCACAAACAGACTGTGAGCTTTCAGGGAAAAGAAAAGATAAAAGTAAAAAAGCCCACATGTAAAAAGTTATCACTTTTGACTTGGACTAAGGTTCTACAGTTCTAAGGTTTTAAGGTTCTATGACTCACCATGTACATGAGGATGTCTCTGATCATGACCATGGCTGTCTGGTGGTCGTTCCAGGCCTGGTTGAGAGTCTGCAGGAAGTTATTGTTGAGGGAGTTGAGGACATCTTCTCGCACCTGCAGGAGATAAGAGGCAAGAGAAGCTGTTGTGTTAGATGGGCTCAGTGTGCATCACCAGGGAGGAGAAAATAGCTAAGCAATAATCAAAATCATCTTTCATTTTTCTACTTTTCTATTCTTTTAGTTTTGTCTTCTTTGTAATCAGATAGCGAATACAGACAGGAAGTGAGTGGGAGAAAGACAGATGACGCTGGATCAGGATATGAACAGAGATTGGACTAAAATCTAGCGCTTAATTGCATAATTTGTTACTGCGTCGAATCAATGTAGCCTGGGTACAGGCCGTAGCCAGCTGTACCACAGCACCCCCTCATATTGAATTTGATTTACTGTTAAGAGCCATTTGCATTGCTGTGCATGAAATGGGATGCACAACGCATTGAAACAACTGGGTTTGTGACTAAAAGCATACAACCTCCTTAACACCATATAAGCATGTGAGCCTTCCCTGAAACTGGTTCATTAACTTGAAATGCAGAACATGACAAAAACATCTCTGTTCATAGGACCTCTTTTCATCTCATTGACACACACACACACTGTGAAAACAGGTTTAAGGGGTAATGTGCTTTAAAGTTTATGAGGCTGCCAGGGTATGAGGCTGCACAGCTGTCAGCTAGTCTATAAAGCTCCAGATAATTCTCCATTTCACACACACACACACACACACACACACACACACACACACACACACACACACACACACACACACACACACACACACACACACACACACAGCTGTTCTCTCCACCCACCTGCCGCTTATCAGGGAAACAACACTGGCTGTCAGGGTCATTTAGAGGCCCACCATTAGCCACTTATTACCCGACACAGGACCCAGTTCTAGTCTGCACCACTCACACTGAGACGAGGGTTCACTGCCCAATTGGCAGACTCATTATTTCAAATGACAGGCCTTGGTGAGACTGCACACATTATGTGGGCTGCACAGACCTGACCCAAGTCTGCTGTTCAGAGAAAGAATAAAGGCACCATGGCACTGGGTGACAACTGGCAGCATCATCCCCCTAAACACTAGGAGGGGCTTGCTCTTTTGTTCTACAAATGAGGCTTAATTTTCTTGCTTAGGCTCTTAGGGGAGGGCCTGGCAACCTCACTGACCTATGACCCATGACCCCAAGCCCAGTCCTGCACCACATTAACGATGCTTGGAAGAAAAAGCTGCATAACGTGCTTCTATCAGAGCAGGGATATGCAACCATGCTCTCAGCTCTTAACACCCCAAAAAACAGCCGTAGGTCTTTCAGTTTAAAGCCGCCCTGAACAGGTTGTGCAAGTAATTCTGTGAGCTTGATGTGTGCATGTCTATGTGTGTGTGAGAGAAGGAGGGAGAGCATCTGTGTGTGTGTGTGACAGAGACATAGAGAGAGTGTGTCAGAAAATACGTGTCAGAGAAAGAGGGAGAAAAAAAATGTGTTTGTGCTTTGTGTGCATGCTGTGCCAGGTGCATGTGTGTGTGTGTGTGTGTGTGTATGTGTGTGTGTGTTTCCCTGCATAGCCAGAAGGATTACAGCAGCTACCAGGCACTTGGGAAATGAATGCCAGCCTTGACCTCTAGTCTCTGCATAAATGCCCCACAATCACAGATAAGCCCCTGTGCCTCAGAGGCAACCTGCTGCTGCTGTTGGAGCAGGGAACCTGCCACAGCGCCCTCTCTGGGCTGACGCCTGTACTGCTGATTATCGTCCTCTCATGCATCATAATCACTCAATTAAATCCATGACTAATAAAAGTACACACAATCGAAAGAAACCACCACCAGCACAGGACCTTAGACTTGAATCCAACTCTTTATGCCCCTGGTTCCAAAAACCTTTTACAGCAGAAACTCAAGCTCAGGTTTTGCCAACATGCTTCATCCACACAGACTGCATTTCTTTAGAATGCGAGTGCATGACACATTGCAGTCCTTGCTCAATGAAGTCACAAGGTTAAGCTGGCACTTGATGCATGGGCCTGGACAGAGGCTGACCCAGGAACAGATCTAGGGCAGGGTGGCAACTGATATAAATGCTAACTCTCTGGACCTGTGCCAAACATGGGCCAAATCTAGGCCACCCTATCCTGAGTAGTACGTAACACAGCAGCATGTTTGCAAATGCCTCAACCAGCACGGACGTGAATGCACACACACACACACACACATACACACATACACTCCAACAAGATCATGTTCAAATTAAAACCTGATGACTGCTTTCCCTCTGGTCTGCTTTGGAGTGCAACTGACAACAGTCATGAGGGGGAAGTTTGGCATTGGGGAGACATGACTGATAGTTACAGTAGCAGTCTCACCAGCTCCTCTGCTACCGATCCAGGAACCAATCAGTTGCTTCATCCATATAGGCTGACCTAGCATCAGGCAAGTTAAAGCAAGTGCTTATTTGAACATCAAATGTACAACCAAGCCAAATATTTCACATCTCGTTGTTACTCCGGTTAGCCCGGAGGGGTCCCTACCAGCGCTGCAGTCCTGGACGGGAAGATTACGCCACAGAAAGCAGAGAGATAAAGGAGGGAGGGCGGTATGAACAAGGGGGAGGGGAAGAGGGAGAAAGAAAGAGAAGGAGTGAGACTGAGCAAGAGCGGTAGAAAAGAAAGAGTTGGAGAGGAAAAAATGGTTGGGAAAGGGTAGGAAATATGCTGGGAACTGGGAAAGGTCAGAGTCAGAGAGATCCACCTTACGTAACACTACGGCATACTTCCCTGCTCTTAATAAATAATTATCGGAAATAATTCATGCTTGTCCCTGGTGGACTTGGGTTTTGTACCATTCATTGTATATCTGCTAGATAAAGGCCAGGCCTGCCCAACCAAGACCAGCAGTAGCATGTCTGCACTGCAGTCTTACTCATTCCTGATAGTCTGAACATGTAGGCCAACCTCCTGGCCCTGTAAGCACTTCAACACTGACAGCTGGGGAGGGGCAGGTAACAGCACCTAATGTCAAGTCAGCACATAAGATTAAGCAAAACATGCTTAACTGTTAAGCAACGGGTTGAATCTATACAGTCTTTTAACTGTCAGGCAATGTGGTAAATCAACAGAATCTTTTAAGTGACATGCAAAGGGGTGAATTGTAGATGATTTATCTCATCATTAATAACTTGAGGTAGGCTTTGGCTACCAGCTGATTCTGGCCCTCATCTGAGGCTCATTAACGGTAACTCAAGCCCAACTTCACTCCAGTGGCCCAGTGTCAGACCACAACAACTACTGAACACATGTTTTACAGATGACGGCTGAATGGTGGCTTCCAACACTTACGCTAACTACCACCACAACACCATGAAGCCATTGATGAAATGTGGCCCTTTGGGTCCTGTGAGCATGAGGTGAGGCTGCCTTACTTTTGTCTTTAAGATTTATTTGGGGGGATTTTTAGGACATAAAGCCAGGAAAATTCTGAAGTCTGAAGAAAAGTCTGAAGTTGTTAGACACAGTTGTTGGTATCAAGCTTTAAATCTTAAACGGCCAGACCCATGCCTGAATTCAGGCACGGTGCCTGAGGAGTCCTGTGCGATATGTAACCTTTATGGATAGGAGTGAGGAAGGAAAGAGATGAGTGGAACTGACCTCAGAACTTTAACCTGCATGGCTACAGAGTGTGACCAGTTTGGGTGCATATGCAAACCAAAAACCAGTCTGGCAGTGAAAGTAAAACTGTTCAATCGTCAAACTGGCGCACGTATTGTTCTAACAGTGACTTGCCTTCCAAAATGCATGGACACCAACTCGCGATTCCAGCCACTTTCTACGTCTCTTGACTCTCCAACTCTGCTCATGGTCCATTCCAAATATGAAGGATATCCATGCAGCTCAGACTTCTGCAAAGGCCTCTCACTTTTACAGAAATATTTGGGTGCCCCTATCTTAAGAAGAGATTGCACTGGTGCAACCAACGTACAAAGTTAATCTAGAGCCCTGGTCTGGGTCTTTATGGGCATTACACCTGGATAGGATACCTGGAACACCCCAGCTAACGCCACAGACTACCTCCCACCCTCTGGCATGAAGTCTTACTTTGTTGATGAGGTGTTCGGTGACAACCTCACGCAGGCCCGTGTACAGCTTCTCCCCATGCTTGTGCAGCACCATGGTGTAGGCATTCCTGTAGAGCTCCTCAAAGCTCAGGCCACTGTTGTTCTTCCTTTGGATCTCCTGGATGGCGTTCTTCAGAAGGTCCCAGATGTTGTTTACGTACTTCTCATCCATAGTCATCTGTGGAGCAAGGGGGGACAACAAAGGTGAATTTAGACAATTGTATCCAAAAATTCCAGATTAGTAAACCCCACTGTGTTTAATCAGAGCATGAGTTGTTGTTTGTGGGCACTGATGTGACCAATCAAATCACCAAATACGTACAGACAGAAACTCCAGGCCTAGTCACTTCAATTTGGTTACAAAAACACTAAAAATAGTGTGTGTGTGTGTGTGTGTGTGTGTGTGTTCTGTGCTTGCTATTCAGCAGTGATGGGAAGTTAATTTAGTTTGGGGGTAAGCATTCATCATGCAGAGACAGTCAGGTTTGGTTGAGTAATACCCATCCACTGAGCGAACCAATAAGGGTCAGTGCATAAACTGAAAACAGTTTATTCCGCTGAAGTGGGCCTGGCCAGCGTGCTCCTGAGCCCCCTCAGGTGCCGGAGAAACTAACAGCAAAGGCATTTGCGTGATGCAACGCTACAGTAATCAGATGTAATAAAATGCAAAGCATACATCTCTGTCTCTCTCCCACACACACACACACACCCCAAGCTCAGTGTAAATGCATTCCAATGACAATGTGTGAGATTCATAGAGGGTCACACTCATGCGCCATCCACCGCTGAGCAGTGATCTAAGCATTCATTTGCAGTGTTGATCCCAAATGCACTGCAAGTAGCACACAGACAACAGTGATGCACTCCACACTTGGGACGCAAATATTAGGCTGGGCTAGGCTATTACGCAGGGCTAGGCTGTCTCTTGTGTGTTAAATGTCTGTACAGAGCAAAGGCCTGTGCGGCCACCCGGAGCAAACACAGTCACAAGCAGTGCTAGGGTAAAAGTGTATATGTGAGAGAGAGAACGCAGAGAGAAAAATAGACAAACTATTGTGTGTGTTGTGTGGTGTGTGTTTGTATGTATATGGGAGAGAGAGTGTGTGCATGAGTGTGTGTGTGTGTGTATGCGTGAGAGCAAGTGCGTTCTGTGAGAGACTGCACGTGAAGAAACCTAAATGCATAAGTAATAAGTGGGTCTCAGAAGCACATAAGAGAGGAGGCAAAACAGAGACTATGGGTGGTTTTGAACATGGTAGCAACTACTATTCTACATTCAAACAGGCAAAGTAAGAAGGAATAACTAAGCTGACAGTTGCGGCATCCTTCTCCTTCACCTTGTGTCTGGATTTGTGTGTCCTTTAGCAGCAGGCTAAGATGTGAGCACTGGAGGCACACAGGATGTAATGTCATGTAAGTGCACAGAGGCTCACCACAGCCAACAGGCAAGGCAAAAGATCTGGCTCGGATGCGGCCCATATTTGGCAGCTGCGGTGCCAAACTGTGGGCTGGGCGGATGCCAGAGGCAGCTGGTCTTTGGAAGAAAGGTGTCCTCTGTGACCTCAGCACTGTGTTGGGGCACTTCACACACTGTCTCTCCCCATCATGCCTAATTCAGCCAGTGGCTCGCTGTGGTTTGGAACACTTACTAAGTCGGCTATTATACAGCTGCCCATCATTAGGTGACGTTAGCTAGGGGACAGTGCCTGCAGCGAATACTTCAGTCCAGGTGACAGGAAAGAACCTGGTGGACTGTGTGGAATCTTGCTTGCGCCTACCCTGAGCATAAACACCACCAGTCACAAACACGAAGCTCAGCCACACAAATGGAAGTCCTAGTACTAATGAGACAGAGATCAAGACTTCATTTACCACTAGTGGGGTGAGTCAGGCCATTTGTTTATTAGAAACACATTATGAGACAGTGATGGATTCTTGAAAGGCGCCAAATGCAATTCTTTAGTACCTCAATAGAACGCAGTAATTTTGATGGTAGACTACGGGGAAAATGCACCACTCACATCCTTATCTAAGACTTATACAGGAGAAAGAAAAAAAGGGACATAGCGGTCCAAATTATTTGACTTGCACTTAAGACTGAAACAAACAAACAAAAAAAAACTTAGAAACAAACCCTAGCTGTTAGAATAACCTTTATCTCTCAGAATATGGAAGAAAGGATGGAAGAGCAAACATGAATAACATTGATCCTCCAGACAAACAAGGCACCCTTGATAGTGAAAGCTTCTCAGTTGTTACCTGGAAAAGTTCATGAAAATGTAGAATCAACAACAGAACTTTGAATCTGCCAGAGGACACATAGTTAAAATCATGGGAGATGCATTAATTTAATTCAATTTCATTTATACAGCGCCTTTTACAATAGTCTTGTCTCATGGCGCTTTACAGAAGGAGCACCCAAGAGCAACAGAGCAAGGAAAAAAACCCTTAGGTTTAGTTAGTCTAGGAAGAAACCTTGGGCAGATCAATGACTCAAGGGGCTAACCCAACTGCTAGAGGTCATGCTGGAAAAGTACAATCAGTAGTAACCATGATGGACTACAAGTTGTCAATGGTTTTACCAAAGAATCATAATAGTTCCAGAGTATTATCCCATAACCCATAATTACATGGTAGTCAGGTCACTCCATAGGTCATTATCAAGAATTATGGCTGGACAGTGTAGTAGTAGCCAGATATAGTGTTAAAGTCAAGGAGTGAGATGGATCATGGAGGTAATAAGGTCCATGACTGTGCCATTGCATTAGGCTATAGTCAGGCAGCTGTAGCTGGATTCAAACACTGTACAAACTCTTTACTGCTTGAGTTTTGCCAAAACTGCCCCTTTAAAAAAATCCATCAACACAACATCTAGTATGCATCACAAGAAGTTCTGTCGATATCAATAAGCAGCTGAACACACTGTAATGCAGAAAAATGCATAGTGACGAAAAAGCAGCTACACCACTAACTTTTTGAGTAAAGCTAGCTTTCTGTACAGTAGACATGCTCACATTTGTGGACACATTCAGCGGAAATGGGTCAGCAACAACCACAACAAACCTCTGTACCTAAACAGCAGGAGGCTAGAAAGGCCATATGATGCTGACCCTTTATAAAGAAGTGTTGCCACCACAAGTTCACATTTGGCTGCATATCAAGCAAACATGCTGACAGGTATTTAAAAAACACTTTCTGGAACAAACACCGATGAGATGTTGTAGAGGGGTTTACAATGAATAGAAGTTGACTGCACCACAAGAATAAGTGAATTAAATGCCCCCATAACACTGCTAATACAAGCTGCAGCAAATGAGAGTGCCAACCAAACATCATAACAGCAATCATACAGATGGTTGTACACAGTCCTGTAGAGAAAGCCACATTAATGGAATAGGCCTGTCCATTTCATTCCCATATGGCTTACAACACGTTGGCATTTGTTTGATTCAGTAGAAGGAAACAGTGAATCTCATTTAGGTCAGACTAGCTCATCGTCTTTAAAAAAGATAGAAAAGAAATTAGGTTTCCACTGCCTAGCACACAACGTCATCTTTACTGATTGTTTTTGCAAGCCAGAAAGGTTGCAAGAATATCAACAGTACTTTAATAATATCTAAACAACTGCACTTAAATGTCTGCAGTACGAAACACAAACACGACCATGTTAGATAGCCAAGTAACAAACACTGGGACGACAGGCCCTCTTCCTTCAGTGAATGACAAACGTCTCAGTGATATAAAATATTCAGCCGCAACCAAATTGGTGTTTCTAATATCGCCACTATACATAACTATTATGTTTCTATCAATCTAGTAAGATGTGTTTCTTACTTAGGAATGCCTGAAATTGACGTTTTATGGTAATGTTGACTTGCTGTTGTCATGCTCATGATCATAGCTAGCAGTTTAAACTTGCTGCCAAAAAACATTATCAAGGAATTATTGCCACGTAAACAGGCAACAGAAAAGATAGTACCTACAGTGCCACAACAAGTTACAATTTATATATCTTTACAACAACCGTTGATACTCCAAATAGACCATGAAAATATGAAATAAGTTTATAGCTAGCTAACGTTACGTGCCATCCGTTTTGAAACTGACCCAGCTACCGTTAGCAAGCTAGCAAGGCAGGTAATAAGTGTCAACAGGGGCCTTTGCTAACTAGTTAGCTAGCTAACAAAGGTACGAACGAACTCTTCGGCTAACCACGGTAGCTAGCTAACGTTAGCATACTAACGAGTTGCTTGGTGAGGATACGTCCGTAAACTAGTAGCTAGTTCACTAAATGATAAATCTGACAATGTAATCATGTGACATGATACAACATATATATTTAGTTGGATAACTGTGTAGGTAGCTAGCTTCAAATTGATCATTATAGCGTCAGGCCTGAAGATCTGCGCACATATCCTCGCTGCTTGAGTAAAAGGCTAGCCGAGAAAGTTGTCCTGTCTACGGCCAGTACTTACAGGAAAAGCTCGTATTCTCATCTTGGTGTCCTTCTTGGGGCCGCCTTTGCTAAGGTTGGACATACTTGGGTTTCTTTCTTTATCTGCAACTATTTACATGAAAATCTTCTCTGGGAAGGGACAAAGGAGTAAGTTGGTGGAGCCGACTGTCAGCTTCCACTTGACCTTCCCCGAAAGTGAGTGTCCCCTCTCCGCGATTAGTTGTTGACAATCCACCGCCGTTTTCACTCAACTCTGCCTCCACATTCTATGATGGCGGACCACCAGCTCTCGCTGAATGAGGCTTATGAAGTACAATTCACGCGAGAATTAAAATGCGCTGTTGGGAACGTGAAAATATGTAGCCATAATTTTTTGCAAATGAAACCAAAGTACTTAATTCACTCAACTTTAATGCGTTATTTAAGTTTACTTTCAAATCCCATCCTGCCCATAGAAAAACTCTTGTAAACCAAGCAGACCTTTAAAATGATAAATGATAAAATGAAATTACAAAAAATGATCTAAAATGGTAGTTTATACCATTCTTTAGTCATCAGTGCCTTGGCATCCCATTACAATAACTATAGTGTTATTGCAACTTTAAGCACTTGCAATATTTCAGACACGAAAAATTAGGCTAATGCACAAAACTACGAGCATATTGGAGTGGGTTACTGTATGTGTAAATAAATGCATAAATAAATAAATATACCACAACAATGCAGTCCCTAAAGAGGTAGGAACATTATTTTCAACCTGGACACAAATTATTCTATAGGCTAACCGTGGCTACTTTGTAATGTAAATCAGTTTAACGTTACACGGCAGGCTGATTTAATAGTGTGAGTACACATCCTGGCAAAGAGAAAAAAGAAAATGAGAAAAAAGCGGTTACTATGATAAATCTGCAGATTAGGGTATTTATTTGGTAGAGGAGGCACTGGTAGCCTGCCTGGTGCTGCGCTGGTTGCAACGGTCGACATCTGCACCTTCAGGCAACTACCTGAGATTTCAGCAAGGAATCGGTGAACAGGTTACAACTGATTATCTACAGAAGCTAGCATATTTATTGTTCAAAACGAGAGGTTAGGCTATGTTTTGTCCACAATTAATAATTCCTTCCGCAGTATCCAGTTTGCCGGCTATTTTAAAAAGGTTGCACGGACTGTTTTGACGACGTTTAAAGAAGGCTAGATCGAAAATGATGTCAAGTTCATAAAGGACGCTTTATGAAAAAGGAAAAGCAATGGTAAGTGAAGCTTAGACATTTCGGTTTTTAATCAACTGTTTGATCATTTGTCTAATCGCATCTGTTAATTCAGGAACAGCAATCGACTTGTTATTGGTATTTGTCCATTTTGTCCCACGTTTCAACCTTTATCTTCTACCTCTATCTTTAGTATGGATTTATCAACACGTGTCTGAAGTCACTTGTAGTAGAAAAGTTTGGAGAAGACACTTGGGTCAAACTCAGGTAGGCTACGTAGAATAATATAAATAGAGCATCAGTGTGCAGTACTTCCTGCTGGCGCCAAGAGGCGGCAGTACAGTTTACAATATAGGCTTACCAAAACGAATCAACATAGGCTTACCTAAATGTATTAATATTTTGCAGGAATGAGGCAGGTGTTCAGGACACCTTCATGACTTATGAAGTGTACAAGGATGACATTACGATGAAATTGGTTTCTGAAGCCTGCAAACTACTTGGTAGGCTATCAGCCGCATCTATGTAACCTCCTATAAACGTTACTGAAGTCTATAACGTGTCAATCTTGTGAGTTGTGTGATAACATCTCATAGGTTGTGATAACAGCTCATGTTAATGTGTTCAGTTGACTGCCGATGAAACATTTTACCAACCAATCACTGCATTTATTTAAAGATGTGAAAGCTGACATCGTCCTGAGACAGTTTGGCGAGTACTTCTTCGAATTCTGTAAGAGGTCTGGGTATGACCATATGTTGCGAACACTGGGAGGAAACCTTTTCGAGTTCATCGAGAATTTGGATGCTCTCCACGGTTACCTCTCTCTCTCCTATAAGGTAGCTTCAATTTTATGTATAAATGATGGACTGAAGTTTTCTTGCTGTGAGGCCACTGTAAGATTTAACAGAATAACTGGCATACAATTCTGACATGCTCATTTCTTTTTTTAAGGAGATGAATGCACCCTCATTTAGAGTGGAAAAGAGCAATGATGGATCAATGCTTCTACATTATTACTCCGACCGTAGGGGTCTCTGCCACATTGTCCCTGGTGATTGTTGCAGTTATACAAAATATACAGAAGTTATGACAGACTTGTATCATGCTGTGCAGTGTAGCTGTAGGATTCATTGTTTTACCTTTTGATGTGGATGTATTTATGCAGTTGTATCCTGCTTCTAAGTGTAAGTGAAGCGATTCATATATAGTTGATTATTCACATATCTTACAGGTATAATTGGTGCTGTGGCGAAAGATTTTTTCAACAGCACAATAACAATGGAGATAGTGAACCAGGCGGAGGAGGTGGAAAGGACAGGGAAGAGGGAACATGTAGTCTTCCTGGTCACACAGACAGAAGCACTACCAGAGAGACCTGAAGTAAAGGATGCCCTGAAATCCACTACCCCATGCCCAGCTAAATCCCTCAGACATGATGCCCCCCTAATGGGCAAGGAGGTAAAATGTACAGAGAGAATTCTTGAATTTATTGTAACCACTAATGCAGCCTCTGTGATTTCCATTTGTAAAGAATTTAATTTTTACAGACGAAGCATCAAGCCTCTAGTCTGTGCAAAAGGACCCACTGGGAGATGGTCAGAGGTTTAGTGCGTCTTGGAAAAGGTAGGCTACATGACAATCAACAGTCTTGTGACTGACCAGGCACTACTGTTGACCTTGATTTGACAGCACAGTCCTTTTACTAAACCATTTCTGATGACAGTCTTTTTTGACCTAGTCACTGTTTCGGTTGTCTGCAGGAAAACTCCTGAGAGGATTTGAGCCAGTGTATCCTGAAAGGCTGTGTATTGACCTACATACTTTCTGCACTGCCTTCCCTTTCCACATAGTGTTTGATGAAGATGTAAGGATCTCTGCCGTAAAGCTTCCAGTTAGTAGACTGTAATGCATTGAATGCAATGAACCCTGCATCTTAGTATTGTCAGCAAAGATGCTTTCATATCACTGGTAAAGCATGGCTTCAATTTATTTATGTCTAACAATAGAGCTGTGGCTCTACAGGTCAGTCCAAGGTACTGAAATACTTGACATGACATTGACATTAAATTGCATTAAGTTGTATTAGTACATCCTACATCCACAGGAGGAGGTACAGGTACATGCAAGCAGTGCATCACTGCCAGACAATTAGTCTGTTCACATAGACACACTCATACCGACATACACTCACACACACACACACACACACATACAAACACACACACACACACACATAGACACAGACACACACAAGCACACACACACACACACACACACACACACACACACACACACACACTGCCACAGGCCATGGGTGACAGAGTGTGCCGTTGTGCAGCTGGAGGTGAGGCAGGCTGGCGTGACCATCCAGAGGATCGTTCCAGGCCTGCAGACCACAGGTATCCGTTTGGACCTCTACTTCAGCGTCCTCCATCCCGGGGTACCCTTCACTATTTCCAGCATCCGCACGTTCATCAACAGCCACTTTGTACTGCAGACACGCAGGGACATGATGCCAGAGTGCTGGAGGGACAGACCCATGCTGGAACTCAGAGGTGTGGACATGCGCAAATGCCCAAACACACACACACACACACACACACACACACACACAGCAGCCACTCAGTGCTGTACATGTGCAGGGACATGATGGCATTCACTTAAACACACAAACACATACACACTTAAACATGCACACACATACGCACACACATTGTCATTAACACTTGTCAAACCAGTAGGTGAAATACTGTAATATATAATGGATTTCCTTTCTTCTCTACATGTACGTATATACACATACACACACACACACACACACACGCTCTCAGGCCAGATGCTGTGGATGCCTTCGCTACAATGCATGCTGTACCTGGCCTCACCACTGCTACGTAGCCTCGAGGAGCTGGAAGAGCGGTGCATGCACCTGTCAGACATTGCGCCGCATGACGCCACGCGCGACCTCATCCTGCTCAACCAACAGCGGCTGGCCGAGATGGAGCTCTCCAGTCAGCTGGAGCGCAAGAAAGAGCAGCTGCGCCTACTCTCGCAGCACCTGGAGGAGGAGAGGCGCAAGACAGAGGCACTCCTCTACGCCATGCTACCCAAACACGTGGCCAATCAGCTCAAGGAGGGCAAGAGAGTGGAGGCAGGTGAATGAACCAGGAAGCAGGGGTGACCAGAATGGGCGAGAGAGAAAACGAAAGGAAGTGTGTGTGATTGTGTGTGTGTGTGAGAGAGAGAGAGAGAGAGAGAGAGAGAAAGTGTGTGTTTATGTGTGTGTGTGTGTGTGTGTGAGAGAGAGAGAGAAAGTGTTAGAGAAAGTTTAGAAAGTTAGTATGTATGGGCATGTAGACATTTACTGTAAAGTTTATTAGCATCAGTTCCTTTTGTACTTCAAATGAAAGTTGAATATGCAATTTTTGCATTGAGCTGTAATGGACATAATTTTAACACCAGGACATTCCCATGAAAAAAAACGTACCTTTCTTATGCCATAGGTGAATTTAAAGAGTGTACCATCCTCTTCAGTGATGTGGTCACCTTCACCAACATTTGTTCAGAGTGTGAGCCAATACAGATCGTCGTCATGCTCAACTCCATGTACCTCAAGTTTGACCGGCTCACCACAGTACACAATGTTTACAAGGTGCTAACATGGATACATTGGTCATCACACTTCATGTTTTAAAAATAAATTAGATCATGTTCATTTACTAAGTGCTAATACAGTACATCTGAAGTGTATTCTAGACAGCCAAATTTTAAGTTTTTAAATTTTACATTTTGTTTGTTGATATAATCACAAGAGGTGGGAAGGCTTGAGTGTATTTATTGTTCACGCATGTTGATCACCGGTATGCTTTTATTTTTTTTCTGTAGGTGGAGACGATTGGGGATGCGTACATGGTGGTTGGTGGGGTTCCGATTCCAACCTCAAGCCATGCAGAGCAGATTGCCAACTTTGCCCTGGGCATGGTCATAGCAGCCAAGGGTGTCACAAATCCAATCACAGGAAATCCAATTCAGGTAACAGCGGGATCCATGTACTAACTAGGTGCCGAGAAACTTTTAACAGACTAGATTAGACACTCAATTTTACAATTTTTCTGCTGGTCTATACATATTGTTTGCTAATGTGTTTTGTTGATTTTTAGCCATACAAAGCATGATTTGACCTCACTCCTGTACTTAATAATAATAATGACAATACTACTACTAATACTGAGAGTGGACTGAACTTACTGAACGCTTTGCTGCAAGGGCTTGTGGGAAACATTGCCGTTTGTGCCAAATTGATTTTCTGAAGTCTCAATTACATTTGGATCACACTGCCTATTACCATTTAAGAGGTCTGTGTAGAGCATGTAGATAAAAAATCTGTGCGTGGGCTAGTGTTGTCAAGTTGCAATTAATCTAATTGATGCTTTGTTGCATCAGTCTTCAATAGATAAGCCGACTGAAGTAAACACCTCCATTGGTGTGTTGCACAAGGACAGTTATTTGAGATGGTGTCCTTTATGAATACAAATAAAGAAAATACATGTGAGGGATCAACACTTCTGAGGTCTTAGTCTTCATTCTTTAGTGAAGACTAAGTGAAACAAAGATGGTATGCCTTATTTAATGCAGTCAGTTGGGTGTTATAAATAGGTCTGCAGATTTGATATATAATAGTGAGAAATAAAATATTTGGATTGGATTTCTACAGCATTTTTTCCTGCAAGGCACTTTGGGCAAAAACATCTGAAAAATACTTTGAACCTAACCTCAAACACATTAATTCCTGATGAAGACCTTAAACTAAAACTAAAAGTAAACTAAAACTAGAGGAAAGGAAAGGAAAAATCCAGTCAATCAGTCTATATTCCGGTTCTTTGAGGCTGCCAAGTGCTGTCATAGGTATGAGAACGGCAGCATTTGGTATAATGTAGACAAAATTTGCGACATGGCTAACGTTAACAGATGAGGGCATAAGAAAACAAAACTTCTTTGCCCTCATCAGTTAGCCATTTCACTATTCGGTCTAAGTTGCAACAGATTCTGTCATTCTCATACCTACCAACAGCATTTGACAACATGAAACAATAAGACTACGAGTTGATTCACTCTGGATAATCCCTTTAAACTGAGCTGGTTGCTGTTGCTTGGTCTGTTGTGTTTACTGGTTTTCTCCTTCTCCCTCAGATTCGGGTGGGGTTGCATAGTGGGCCAGCTCTAGCAGGGGTGGTAGGTGAGAAGATGCCCCGTTACTGCCTGTTTGGGGACACCGTCAATACTGCCTCCCGCATGGAGAGCCATGGACTGCCAGACAAAATACACCTGAGCCCCACTGTATACCAGTAAAGTTGACTCACACGCATAAACACAGATATTCACGCATACACCCACCCACCCAAACCCCCACACACACACATCTGAAGGATTTTTTCTACACATAGGCAAGTGAGCCCAAACACTGAGTAAAATATTTTATAGGCTAAATATGTTACACAGTACACACATAATTTAATGTAATATTGAAATGTAATGTAATGTATGTAAATAAGCATGTCTCTGATGTTATATGCTGATGTTATATTCAAGCTGGTTTGAATGATGCACTGTCATATATATTGTATAAACATATAGTAAATAATAAGGATAGATGGTTGTACAATATAATTGATGTGGTATAACCAGGTAATAAAGTGTGGTGTGTCTACCCTATAGGCTGCTGAGGCATAAAGGCTTTGAGATGCTGGAGCGAGGGGAGATCGAGGTCAAGGGGAAGGGGAGAATGTGCACCTACTTTCTGGAGCGGAATCTAACCGTGACTGAGAACCAGATCATGGGCCTGTGCCACAGTGCCACCGAGACCAACCCAGGTGAGGCAAGGGCACAAGGGTAGAGGGTAGACTCGACACACCTACCATGCCAGGTGAGGACAGGGCAGGGTGTGGGGGCGTCCACAGGGTGTGGGGGGGTTAGGTTCGACGCAGTTGACATGCCAGGCAAGATGTGGGTAGAGGAGCAGGCTCTTCGCACCTGAAATGTCGGGTAGGGCAAAATGACACATCACTGAAAGACAGGAAATGCTGAAATAATGACACTTGAGTGTTTTTCTTCTCATCCTCTCTCTTTTTCCATCTTTCGCTCTCTTTCTCTCCCTCTCTGTCAGCACTTGAGAGGCAGTGGAGTGAGGACTGCCAGACAGCGGTACCCATGCGGTATGGAGAGAGCCCTCCTAAGACACAGACTCCTCAGGGCTCTAAGGCTACAGTCCGAGAGAGAAGCCTCACAGGTAGAGTGTCCTAAGAGAGAGGGGCCTCACAGGTAGAGTGTCCTAAGGGACAAGTTTCAAAGAATAGAATGTCCTAAGAGTGAAGCCCCACAGATAGAGTGTCTTAAGAGAGGGGCCTCCCAGATAGAGTGTCCTAAAAGAGGGGTCTCACTGGTAAAATGTCCTAAGCCAGAGAGGCCTCACAGGTAGAGTGTCCTAAGGGAGAGGGTTCTCACAGGTAGAGTGTCCTAAGAGAGAGGGGCCTCACAGGTAGTGTCCTAGGATAGGGGCCTCACAGGCAGAGTGTCCTAAGACAGAAGTGTCCTAGGAGTAAAGCCCCACAGAAAGTGTCCTAAAAGAGTGGCCTCCCAGGTAGAGTGTCTTAAAAGAGGGGAGACACAGGTAAAGTGTCCTAAGCGAGAGAGGCCTCACAGGTAGAGTGTCCTAAGATTGGGGAGGGTCCTAAAATAGAAGCCACAGAGAGGAGCGAGAAAGTTGTATAATGACTGAGAATAAAACAGAAGTTAGCAACAACGCTAACAACAGCTGAGATCTAAATGAGCTGTTACTGAGGTATGATTGACATCAGACTCAGATGTGACTGAAGTCTGACTGAAATGACTTGTGACGCAGGTAAGACACACGACTCAGAGAGCTATGGCAGCCTGCACAGCGAGGGACACTCTGAGGACCTGGGCCATGTGGTGGAGAACAAAACCACCCATTCCCCCTTAACACGGGCTGAGCCAACAGAACCAGCCAACTCAGCAACCCACCAGAACAAAGGCCTGAGGACTGCTTTCTGCATCCTGCTGTAAACATCTGCAATAAGGTATATCTGAGTTTCCTTTTTTGAGTGTTTTGTTTTTGGCTCAAACTGTATTTCAACCATGCTTTGGTCTACATCAGGCAGATGAAGCTCGCTTGAGCCACTAGGAGAACATTCAGTAAAAGAGAAAACAAAAACATGCTGACTTTTTCAGTTGAACAAGCTTTTAGTTTTTCCACTCATCTTGTCTCACACCTGGAGTGTACACTGTAACCTTTTAGTTTTATCTTTGGTTCTATCTGATGTCTGTATGTTTCACATCTGTTGTTCTGTTCGAATCTCAGCCATTTGGCAGCAGGAAGTATACGATAGATGCCAGAATATGAGACTGGAGAAGTCGCTCAGGGTCACCTCCAACATGTCTTATCTCAGTGAAACAGAAGCTGGCTACTCTTAGATAAGACGCTACTTCAGATCTCTCTCTCAGATCTGTCACAAGCCTTTCTTCACAGCAAACATCTCTAAGGGGATTTCAGATCAGTTTCATGCTTGGAAGTTCATCACATTGATGATTTTCCAAAAGCACACTGTTAATGTTTCGCTATGTATTATGTAGAATTGCTTTAGAACTTACAGTATGGGATTGCTCCACCTCATTCTTATCACAGTGGAGCATGTGACTTTTTACTCCATAATGGCATGCCTGGTGATAATGGATGTATTTTTATTTGTTACCTAAAATCAATTATCTCCCATAAAAATGTATGCTATCTGACTTGTTTTTATGTTATAAAGAATTTGTGTACAATTTGGGCCTCTAATGTAGATAATAACAGTATTTTATTTGTAAGGCCTATATGGAAATTTTAATAATGGTTAAAGAGGCAACATGTTAAATAAATCAGTGTTAATGTAATACTGTCTGTTTATTGCACGTGAAACATGACATTTCAAAGTTAAGGCAGTAATTATCTCCTGTGTTTTAGTTTTAATAGCAGTAATGATTGAGAATTAAATCACCACGCCAAGGCTATCAAATAGCCAAAGGTTATTTCTCAATATCTCAAGACAAACATTTAGTTTTGTTATAGCATGCGAAAACAGTGATATTCCTGATTTAATGCACTCTGTGGGGCATCACCCGACACCCCACTGCCATCACGCCCAGTCACCTGCCGGTCTGTGCGGCCTCGTCAGTGTTTGGATACGCGATCCGAGGACAGCGACCCGTCACGGTGCATCGTGAAGAAGAGCGTTGGGTTGCCGCATCCGGATGGTTGGCGGAAACCAAATCTGTAACCGGAGTCATCATGTTCAGGTCAGGTGTAACAAAAATCAGCCCGGTGGGGTATGACCCAAAAAACACATGGACCAGTGCTAAGATTGCCTGGCTCGATTGACTCTGTCTCTATACCTCTCCAGCAAGCTATTTGTCCATCGATCCAATTTCGTCGTCTCCAATGGTCATGCTCTGGTTCTGGTGTGTGCGTGGGGGGTAGCTAGCCCGATGAATCCTCCATCACAGGGGTGTTAAACGAACTCTGTTCGGACACGCACTTGCCTGAAACAGGCCGGTTGGTGTAAATGTCATCCACAGGCAGAAGAAACGTCACTGTTTTCACCTTAGATCTGTAGAAAAAAGAAAAGAATGTTCATTTACGTTCACATATGATTACATTACATGTCATATTACATGTTTTCACTGTTTGAAATCCTGTTTGGAGTCCTTACCTATTTTTGTTGACATAGTCCTGTAGGGATCGCCTGTTAGTGAGTCTGTCCCTTGCACCGCTGTGCTCTTCTCTTGAGATGTTCAGGGCTGTCTGTGGTCGGGTGTTGACCCCATCCTGTAACCTTGCCCACTTGCTGTGGGCCACAGTGGTGGACTTCTCCTCACTCTTCCGGACTCGCTGAGGTCCGTCATTTTTCCGGCCAAGCTTCAGAAGGTTGGAAGAGACTGAGTATCTTCGAACAGTCATGATGACGTTTTCTGGTGTGTTAAAAAAAAAAAGATATCTCGAAAGCTAGGCCTATACCCGATGCATCATGCGTTAAATAAGCTACAAACTCACACCACACAAAACGTTCTTTGGACTTATCACTATATTAGTAAGCTACCTAATGTGAGTTAACACAGGTGTCTAAACTAAACTCATCACAATTCACAGGATACAACATGCTGTCACCAGATGTGAGAAGGCTAGCCTGCTAGCTTACCTTTGAACTGGCCCTCTAAGGCAGGTGCTGAAACATTCCGTCTTAAATTGGTGTGTGCTATGTTGCCCTCTCCAGATTCGTTGTCTGGCATTGAATGTATGGAATTAGTATTTTCATCTTCAGATCCCACGGGCACTTGTTTCAATTCTCCACGCAACTCTTTGTTTTCCGTCTCTAATTTCTTGATTTCGTTTTGCAATTCCATGATCACCTGGGCCAAGCTCCGGCCGCTGTCCATGGTTCTGCCGTTGCTTTTGCCCGTCTGTCAATCACGCTTGCGCCCCGGACTCTCCCAACCAACCTTCGGCTCTGTCTTTTAAAAGAGATGCCCGGCTTACTCGGCTCCTTTCCTTGTTGCGACTATTTTTTTGTCTCTCAATCTCAGCCAGGATCTTGTCCCGAGCAGATTATGCTGCCTTTCACCACCTACTCAGATAGGAGCGCTTGAGAGATCGGCATTAGGTACACGGGCCGATGTTTTATTTATCCCTCGCGGCGGTGTAACGTTTCAGGTTAGGGTTTGTTTGGAAAGTGCTTCGGAGATGTCAAACTGTCTCAAGAAAACAATGGAGTCTCAGAGTATCATGTAATTCAGTGAGCATCTAGATTTTTTCTAAGGAGATGAAAGGCTGATGAAGTTTTAATCCAGCTTGCAGGCTTTATAGATAAAGGACCCTGTTAAAGATCTCGAGTAACTGATGCGAGTCCCACGGCCTCCCCAAAGGCATGAAATATTCAACAACTCAGTCAAGGTAAAGCAACAATAAATCTAAGGTGTCAAAAGAAGGTAATGACAGCGTTGACCCTGTTGCCATCCCCTCTGTTTTGTTTTTTTACAGAAGGCTTTGGGCAAGATTAATTCTAGTTAAATGTAGATTTAATTTCCTTATGGGTGAAATAATAATAAATAAAAACTAAAACTCCCTCTCTCTCTCTCTCTCTCTCTCTCTCTCTCTCTCTCACACACACACACACACACACACACACACACACACTCACACTCACACAAACTCACACACACTTTTAATATTTGACAGCCATCTCCATTTCCCCAGATACTGAATCTCAGAGTTCTACACTGACCTCTTTATCCGTCTCATATCTGATTCAGCCTCTGTTATCACATCCCATAGGTTCTGCAGTGATAGTTTACGGAAGAGTCCACCCTCTCCACCTTCAAGAAACTCCTGAAGACCCAGCTCTTCCAAGAATATCTCCTGGCATAAATTTTGAGAATGTACGTAACAACTTATACTTAATTTCTCTTCTGCACTGTATTACACTATTGCACTTTCAACTTAAAATAGTGCAGTTTCTATGTTAGCAATATGCACTCTTTGTTAGTTCTTTCATTGTGTTGTAGTTTGAATGTTATTCTCTTTTGTAAGTCGCTTTGGATAAAAGCGTCTGCTAAATGCCTAAATGTAAATGTAAATGTAAATGTCCAAATGTGTTTTGTCAGAATAACCAACAAACGTAAACAGGAGTGACACTGAGAGCTTTTCTTCAAAAAAAAAAAAAAACTTTTGAGCTTTTCTTCAAAAGCTAAGCCAGTAAGGCAATACAGTGGATTTAAATAAATGATTAAAAGTGACATTGTCTCTGAAATGCATCAAACTTCTGCCTCTCTCTGTTACATTCATAACTACATACTATGTAAACACAAAAAGAAACATTGTCAGACAGAAAAGCTGGCAAAACAATTGAATACACATTTCAATTAAGTCCAAATTAAATATGACAAAAGACCAATCAGAATATAATGACCCTCATTAAGAGCTGTATTTGTTATTCACTGCAGACGGTCCAACAACATGAACAAACCTCCTGAATATGCATTGGACCACAAACATAAAGCGCAGTTCACAGGGGGTCTGATAATTACAGGACAGGCAGAAAATAAAGATAAATAAAGAAAGGAATCATCCCCTTTTTGATGTGGACAAATAGTCTGCAATCATCATCAGTGACCGACTTATGAATACTCTTTCATACTCACCTTATTGCTGTAGTCCATACTTTTTGTCTATTGTATGACTAATTCTACAACATTATCAATGTTTGAAATGATGACATGTTTCCTTTTGGACCCACTGTTCAAGGGAAGCACTTGGTTTATAGGCTGCATAGGGGAGTGTTTTTTTCCCCAGTTTATATCACATGGGCCTGTTTACATTTAAGTGCACTTACAGTAAGTGTTCGGTGTCTGTGTCAGCTCCTGTACAGCTCAGCAGTCTCTGTATGTGTGAAGTAGCCTATAGCCTAACACTCACAACATCAATATAAGCTCAGGGGCAAGGCTGTGCTAAGTTCTCACACACGGCAACCCAACTCCCCTCCCTCCGCGTGTGGGCTCGTCGTGATTCATGCATCTTGCATGAGTCCGTCTGTGTAGAAGAGAAACTTTATCACGACGTGTGGAACAAAAGGGGCCAGGCTCAACAGGGCAGCCAGCGCAACACAAAGGGTGTATGAAATCAGTACAGTACGTGTGTGTGTGTATGGAATGAGAATGTTTGTTTTCCCACAGATATTATTTGGATGCCTATTCTCTCTCTCTCTCTGTGTCTGTGTGTGTGTGTGTGTGTGTCTGTGTATGGAATGAGAATGTTTGTTTTCCCAGATATTATTTGGATGCCTTCTCTCTCTCTCTGTGTGTGTGTGTGTGCGCGCGCATGCACAATGTTAGTATGTTGGTGTCTGTGTGAACATGTGAGAGAAGTGAGAGGATATGTCAGTCATGGTTATGTTGTCTTTATAGGAGTGAGAGTGTGTGTTTACAGTATATGTAAAAGAGGGGTGTGGTATGAACACTGTATGCCATCACAGTACCATAAATATACATGTTCCTATTCATATGGCATAGTGTTCATCAAGACTGATGGTGATTGTTTAGCCAGGTGTAAATAGTTGGTCTGTAAACAGTGTATTGATGTACAGAAGGTAGTGAGTACTATAACTGACACTGTTGGCAGTAGGATGTTATGTCATGTTGTGTAAGTAGATGAAGAAGAGTTGTGTAGTTAGGGGTCCACTGAACAGTGTAGTGTATTCTATCACTCTGTTTGTAACCAGACACGGCTCATCTCATACACACACAAACACACACATGCGCGCACAAACACACTCACTTACTATCACTCTCTCTCTTACACACACACAAACACACACAGACGCAAATGTACCATACCACTCAAGAAAACATTATTCACTCTATTTTAATACAACTCATCACAGGTATATTGTATCTTATACATACACCTTGCCATACCTTTCTGCTGTGGTGAGTTAGGGGCAAATTGTTTTTATTTACTTGCAGTCTGTCCTGAGGCTTAGCATGAATTAATAAGGAGCTACTCTGTTCCTGTCCACTACATGGCCAGTAATTATACCCATCAGACTGAAGGTATACACCTACACCATCTCCAAGCAGGATGTTTCCACAGAGCAGAATCACCCCAACAAAGAGCTGCTGCTCAGGAAAAAGATTATATTATTAAATGTATTTTAAATGTATTTACAATCAGTTGTGGTATTTTTCATTCAAATATATTTATTTTTACTAGGTTTGCTTATTACATTTATTTGGGTCGTAACAGGTTAAAATGAATAAATTCATGAGAAAAGTGAATTTCTATTTAAATGTACAAGTACATTTAACATTTGTTCTTTTCAGTGTGGAGCTGTATGAATGTGTCAATATCATGATAGTGGAGGGCAGGCACACATCTAGCACATTCTAATTTGTTCTGCAGGTATGTCTGGTCACAGCCTAAATGGCAATCCAAAGCAAAATTTAAATCAATTATCTCCATTATATGATCATTATGTTACAGTTTTTTGTCAACATAATCAAAACAAATTTAAACAGAAAGTGGCATTCACATGTCCACAGGGCCATGAGACTACATGAAACAATGTGAGCCAAATGGGTATCAGATAAACACACACTATGCTTTATCATCTTCTTCAAGATCCGTCTAACCCCAAAGATGACCAAAAAGTCACTACTTGATGCCATGTAAGGCAACTTGTCACAACCTAAATGTGTGATAGGAAGACCAAAATGACCAAAACAGTGTAGAAATTAGCTTTTTTCTGTAGAAAGCATTTACATGTTGGTTTCAGATTTGATTGGTTGCCTGCGGGAATGATAAAACGTGCTCTCCAGGTGGGACCGTTCAAAGCCCTAAGACTCAAAAGAGTCGTTTGGTGTGGCTGGCATGGCTGGCAGGCGGGGCAGGGGAAGAAAGGCCTTTTGTTGCGTTTGGCTGAAGCTGAGGCTGAGGGTCGACACAAAGGCCCATTCTCATCACGCAGCTCCACTTCACACGCACGGCTGTCTATTGAGCGCATGGAGGACCCGCAATTATCTGTAATTACGCCAACGATGAGCCACGGCGTCAAAGAAAGCGAAAGGAAATGACCTGCTGTCGCTGCGTCCCAGCTGTGTGCGTCTGCGCCTGGCTTCTCAGGGCAACAATGACATGGAAAAAAACCCTGTCAGCAACTGCTTTTACCTGTCTGCAAGCAACAGTATAGTCCACCCATGGGATGGATAGATCACAGGATTAAGCCTGTATTATGAGATTAGCTGTGATTTGAAATGGGATTGCACACAGACAATTCCCTGAAGAAGAGTGTAGTGGACCCTTGGATTATCGTTATAGTTCAACATGACCAAACCATGTCAGATGCACAATATTAATTCCACAAAACGTGACTCATTATTAGTGAAGTGTGCATCATTTGCTTGTTTCTATTATCAGATCAAGCAATTTGTACCAACACTTTGTGTAAGTGAAAATATACAGCCTACTTTCATATAGATCATCTTAATAAGGATATCAACCCATTTGAAAACAACAACACTTTGAACAATGGAAATTTCAGCTTAGTGCATCTGCTTCAGCATGTTAAGTTAAGATGTACCACATCCCCAGGTGGACATTAACAAAATTTATTTAAATGTTATACATAAAACTTAGTTTCATTCATTTATTTTTAATTTATCCAAACAAAAGTTCATATATTGTTTATATATATGTATATAAAAAAGGAACATTTTAAATATTAATTATTCTTATTTACAATTTAAAACAGTACATGAAATTATAATAACAACATTATCAATCGTAAAAATGTTATAAAACAGTAACTGCTGAAGACTGTGATGGGCGCGTATGTGTGTTTGTGTGTGTGTGGGGTGGGTGGGCGTTCACAAGGTTAAGAGGAGACAATGTGGCAATGCTCTACATTCTCTACATTCAGACAGGTCCTGGAGGTGCGCTTAACAGACAGGTGGGCAGCTCGGATGGGTGCTGGGCAGGCTGCTTGTGGGCAGTGCCAACTGTGTGTGAGGCCAAAGTGTGTGTGTCTGTGTCTGTGTCTGTGTGTGTGTTTGATGGACTAGCAGTTGGATGTGTGTGTGTGTGTGTGTGTGTAAGGTTGAAAACAAATAGAAAGCAGAGAGCTGACACGCCCCCTGCTGAACGCACCTCAAGCTCATTAAGGTCACTGTTTTTTTTTTCTCTTCTAAGGGAAAGGGTGTAGGAGAGAAGGCAAACTGCAGGTGGAGAGTGTGTGTTCAGGAGGTGTGTTTCTGTGTGTGTGTCTGTGTTTGTTGACAGTCTTTATTCAGTGTGTTGAGTCTTTATGTGTTTGTGTGTTTTTGTTCAAGAGATCATTTGTATATAAAGTCTCTGTGTGTATGCGTGTGTACATGTGTGTGATGTGTATATTTGTGTGTGTGTTTGTGTGTGTGACACAGTCTGCGATATCAGGAAAAGCAAGGCTAACGGGCATGTGTTCTTCCACATACAAAGCTACACACTACACTAGCCAAGGCCTATGTCTAATTCTCCACAGGACTGCAACCTTTCACGACCACTACACTCCTTTATTCATCCACTTCCCTTTTGTCCGCCCAACGTTTCACAGCTCACAGTTTCCCATTCCGACTGCACGGATCAAGGCAATAACACTGAAACACCAGCTTTCAGATGCCATATTGGCTCCATGGCTCCTTGGTCACGGGGCAGTTTCTGCTCGGCCTACAGGCTGCTCAGCAGGCGCTGTGCCGCTCCGCCCCGGGCTGTCTTGTGTGGGGTATCTTTAAAAACACACAAATACACACATCTCACATAACTCATGGTTCTAGAGGGACACAAAACTGATGATATTAGAAAAGGAAATAATTTAAAATGACAGTTTGGGGGTTTAACAAAACTTAGAATGACCTTAACGCTAATGATTAAAATAAAATCAGTTACTGACCTAATGAGATCACTGGTTAGTTGAATAACAAATACGGTTGCAAGTTCATTTGGGAAAATATGTTTCCATGATATGTTGAAATTTAAATTGTCATCAGGATGGAATGAAGGTAAGTAGAGAAATGAAATGAGATGAGAGAGAAAGAAAGAGGGAGAGAGAGAAAGGACGGAAGAGAGAGAGGATGAGCCAAGATGTGTGACCTTATGAGTGAAGTTAGAAAGAGCCGGAAGGGCTGGGGGACACAGGAGACGAGAAGAGACGAGAAGAAAGGCAGAGGAGAGGAGAAGTAGAGAGAGAGGGGAGAGGAGGAGAGGAGAGGAGAGAGTCAAGGTGAAGAGGAGAGAAAAGGAAAGGTGAAAGGTGCAGAGAGAAGTGAAAGAAAGACAGAAAGAAAGAAAGGTGGAGGAGAGACGTACCCCCTTTCGAGGCTGCAGGATGTGAGGAGTGAGAGAGAGTGGAAGGACTGGAGGAGAAGCGAACACCACGACAGAGCTGAGAGACCACCAGTGAGACACAATCACGCAGGAGAAGAGAGAGAGAGAAAGATGAACGACAACAACAGAACAGCTGAGCACTACTCAACAGCACTAGACATGCAGGCAACAAGAACACTAAAATAGGAAAGCACAAACACACACGCACAAGTAATCGAGTAAACACGCACTGTGTACAAAGGCAGGGGAGAGAGAGAGAGAGAAAGAGAGATGACAAAGAGGAAGAAGTGTGAGATGAAACCCATGTCCCAGCTGGGGCCTCAGACACAATCAGGCTTTGTGTTATTATAAAAGTGACACACTCCAGTCTGATGAAAATCCTGCTGCCCACACACACACACACACACACACACACACAATAATGCACCTATCCACACCTTTGTTTCAGTCAGAATTATTCTCCCATGCAGTGTGGTTTCATGGAAGTAAAACCCAATCTGGTGCACTGCTATGGCCTTATATTACTGGAACAAACCCCTAACTATCAGGAGCTACTAGTCTACTAGTGTCCTAAGAGAGGTTACATGTCCCTGGGTTAAACATGCACATTTGTACAGATTAATCATTTAGACAGAGCGGTGGAGTCCAGCTGAATATTAGAATTGAATTGCATATCATTTTTCACATTCTGTGCTTGATTGGTTTTTGCCTAAGTGTTAATGCTGTTAATGATAACACGATTAAATATTAAGACCGAATGTGTTGCTGTTTCATGCTTCATGATGCTGCTTTATGCCTCAAATATTGTATGTTTATTATGACATGAGCAGGGTGTGTGTGTGTGTGTAAAGAATTGAGTGAAAAAGGTGAAAAATGACAGAGTTGAACAGATGTGAGTAAAGTTAAATAGAACTGAAGCAAGAAGTAAAGAGCTTCATAGAGTTAAATGGAGTAAATGAGAGTTGCATGGAGTTGACTGAGAGACCTGTTCATTCATGACGGCAGAGAGTTCACTGAGCATGTCTTTGTAGTGGGCTCTCATCTCCTCCTGATATTCCAGTTGGTCTTCCTTGATCAGACGCTCATTCACATCCAGGGCCTGGCCACAGGCATCAGCAAACTGCCTGCAGGGACACACACACACACACACACATATGACATGACATGGCATGACACACAAATGGCATGACAAACATACATGCATGACATGAAACATGACACACAAATATAAAAATAGACACACACACACACACACACACACACACAACAAACATGTATGAACAATACATTTAAACAATACATTTATGAACACACACCATCACAAACACGCACACACACACACACATGCTCGCATGCACACACACACACATGCTTGCACGCGCACACACACACACACACAAAGTGACACAGTCAGGAAAAGCCATGCTCTAAAGGCTATAATTACCCTGGGCACAGGGCCATGTTTTGACTCAATAATTACAGTGCTCTCTTTCACACATCATGCTCTCACTGGGACCCCAAAATAACCGCTGTTTCTGGAGTATAAACACAGATGACTCCCTAGAAATGGGCAATTTCCGATTTACCACAGGGGCGCACACACACACACACACACACACACTCAAACTCGGGGAAATCCAAAAGACTTCACACTCTGAGGGAGGAAATCATTTGATTCAACATGTAGGCAAAGGGACAAGATGGTACATCACTCACAGGCGGTTTCACGTATGGGGCCGACTTTTATTTGGGGAAATAATAAAAGGAGCTCTCAAGGGAAAAAATTATTCTCATATAGTGGAGCCTCCCTATAAAGAACCAGTCTGTTATTAAGATGTCAACAGGACAGCTGCACATACTGAGAGGACCGTCTCATTGGTACTTTTAAGCTCATTTGTTTTGCCCATTCCCACCAAGCTTGCAGTTGAGTCAGTTAGCAGTAGTGGAATGCGGGGTAGTTATGTAGCCAGTCAGTAGACATGACTTCAGTCTGCAGTCGTTCAAGTCAACACTGAGATACTGCGTGAGCTGTGAATGACGACAGGTCTTGATACAGCATGTCTGTCTCGCGTGCTCTGAGTGGTGATAAGGAGTTATGGTGCCCTCTAGAGGCAGCTGTTATCAGTTTGCTGATACAAATCACCTAGGGTCACTAGTACCCTTGGGTTAGGCTTAGACTACTTCTCAGTTGACCTTGTGAATGTACAATCTGAGGCATCTATGTAGCAGCTACTATGCTGCCTTTGAGCAGATGTGTTTTCCTTAAGTCTTCATAAAAGTGCATAATGTCATAATTGCTGTTTTCTGCTTCTGTCTTGAAAGGTAGATGTGAATGAATACCTGAAGATCTCCTTCAGCAGTTTGACCTGGTTGTCTGGGTACTTCTTGGCATTCTTCTCCTCCAGAAAGGCTCGAGCGTACGCCATCGGCCCAGCATTTACCTTTGGGGGAAGACAGAAGACAAACTGAAGATAACAGATCCAACACATTGGAGAGTACGTTGACACATCCATCAACATCAAAGTGCAGGAATGAGGGCAGACGTCTTTGATTTCTGTCTTACAATCAGCACATGATGTCAAAAAATGGCTTTGCAATGTCATGACAGTTCCCATTCACTGCCATGTTGCTCTTGCTTGCCAATCTATAACTGACCAAGCAGAAGAAGACTGCACATCTTCAATCAGTCTTTAAAGCCACAAGATTTGACACAAACTGACCGACTAACTAACTAACTATTAGAACACATCACCGACACACACATAAATCTACTCATAATTATGTGTGATCTTAGCTGTCAGGTTACAGGATGGAGCATTAATGCCTTTGCATGATTTCCCACACATTACACTCCAGTAAAGATATGCAGACCCCTGTCTGTGAGCTCATTTTGTTTCTGTGCTTTTTAAATCGCTGCAAAGCTCCAATAAACATAAACATAAACATAAACATTTATCTCATGTTTTTTTTTCACCTTATATCACCCTGCTTGACCCCTAAAGAAGTGTGCAAAAGTACTAGTGATTATCTGTCCGCATGCATAAGGTCCACTGCCATGGAACATTTGTCGCTTTAGCTAAGCTCTCCACTGTCCATCACAATTATCCTCAGTACTGGTTAGCTATCACCAATACTGACATAAGGTCATAAAAAGTTGGTCAGCTGGGGGTCAGTCAAGGGTCATGGGGTGTAAAGTAGTTGTGGGCTTGAACTGTGCCCCCTCTAAGCCTAATCTCTAGACACAAACATAGGATTAACACCATGTTGTTAATCTTGTTTCTTGTTTCTGTCTTTACAGAACTACCACTGACTGGTACAGAACAGGAGTTTATGAGCCTTTGGGAGAACTAAAGTATCAGGTAACACTTTATTTGAAGGCATCTACATAAGGGCGACATAGGACTGTCATAAAAATGACAACATGAATCATGAACATTAATGACACTTCATTAATGTTTATGACTATTGTCATGAAGTGACATTTGGTTTTTGCAGTGTCAAGTTGACAGTGTGCCATCATTATGATAACGTCACATTAACCAAGACATTAGCAGGCAATGTCTTTGTCATGGCAACTTGATGTCAGCCAAGAAAATGCACCTGATTTTGTCATGACAATGTGAAAGTTCAATCTAATACATAACCCTAGACTTAACTTCCAAATTCTAGCTTAGTTAAAATATATACATATAAACAAGGAAATCAAGGATTGTTGCCCATGTATTTACTGTGTTCCGAGCGTGTGCATATGTGTGTGTTTACCTTGACGCTAACACTGCCTTGCAGTTTGAGCTGCAGCCGGATCATGTCCACCTCGTTCATGCTGCACAGCTGGTTGAGTTCAGACACTTTGCGGGACATCTCATCGATGGCCACCTCGATGGGGTTCATCTCTGTGCTCTGTTGCTCCACTACCTGGATCCGCTTCTTCAGGTAGGGGAACGATGAACTCGCTAAGGGGGGGGGAGGGGACACAAAGCACAAACTCTCAGAAACTTTGATAGTGCTCATGGTGTATTGCACTTTTTCTACCATAAATTGATAAATAAACACATAATTAATATACTGTATATACAAACAACATTTCTTTCCCTCAGTAGATATGTTCAGTGGGGATCACTCCAGTATTGCCAATAATGTTAGTGTTTATAGTGTATAATGTGACTGTTTCAAGTTTGATAGCTGTTCCCACTAGGCTTCCCTTTCAAAATTCCGTTATCTTAACCCAGCAGAAGTAGTTTTGCGACGAAATTGAACGTTAAGGCATTGTTTTTGTTTACGTCGCTGAAACAGTCTACAGAAAAGGCTCATGTAGACACCTTCAAATAAAGTGTTACTGAAAAATATTTGTAAACATCTGTGGAAAGGTGAAAGTATTTCCCTAAATGGAAAATGTTATTGTAAACTCCTAACAGAAATGAACAAGTAAGGATGCAGTTGTCATGGCGGTGGCTCACTGGTGAGGATGGTGCGTCGCTTGCATTGTTCTTCCACGTCACCATGCTTCTTCCCCGACAGTGTGAACGGCGTCTCAAATACAAAGCGGTTGATATTGTGATGTCGCTCGAAGTCTGTCCTCTTCTCCTGCTGCTCCTTCTCATCAAAGAAGGGAACCACGTACGTTACCTGGATGTAGGCATACCTGGGGTCCAGGTCTTTAGGGTTCACCTGAAGACAAAACATTTTATTTTATTTATTTATTTATTATTTGCAATCCAATTTTGAGATTTAATGTCTACATGAAGTGCCAGAGTTGTTTCATGTGATCATGAATGAGGTTTCCATCAGCTATGTGGATGTTTGGGTGTGAGAGAGTGAAAGACAGAGGTATCGGTGGGCCAAAGTCAGGTGAGAGAGGATTAGATGAGCGTCTCAAACCTTGTTGGAGTCCTGGATCATTTTGACGTTGTCAGCCCCAAACTTGTCAGAGTAGAGTTTGAGGAGCCTCTGGGAGATCTCTGATAGGCCCGTCAGCTTGGGCTCCTTGTAGATGAACTCCTTACTCTCCTCCTCCTCAAAGAAGCCCTGAGAGAGACAGGAGCACAGTACTGTCACACCACATGTTCACATGGATCAACACTGACCTCTACTGGTGGGGAGACGCTGTGCAAGAACTGTGTGTGTGTGTGTGTATGAATGCTATGAACATGTATTATACATGGAGTGTGTGTTTGTGGTGTGTGTGTGTGTGTGTGTGTGTGTGTGTGTGTGTGTGTGAGAGAGAGTATACCACATGATATGTACATGTTTGTTTGTGCAAAGCACAGCAGCCACACTTGACATAATTTAAGTGAGTTAAGACAGTGGTCAGATTGTTAGCACACAATCCTGCAGTAAGGAGTAGGCCATTACAATAGTTACTCTTTTAATAGTAATCACACAGACATGTTTCTGAGAGCCAAGTGAAGAGGTGGTTGGCATGGTGACACCCATAGCCCCACTCTATAGAACCCTATGAGTACTGCTCAGTTCCAAAGAAACCACCCATCAACACGGAACAAGTCAAAGTCAAGGTTAAAAAAACAGTACAATACTCATCATCATATGAGCTAACTGAACAAAACTATTGTAATGAGACGGCTTCAACCAGCCTCCCCGGTCGCAGCAGCCATGCTGCCTCCAACTCTGCCCGGCTTCACCAGAATACTGACAGCTGTGTTGCATTAACACTTAGCTGACATAGTGCTTATATTGACTCTGCACCTTACGTAATTGTGAGGTATTGTTTTCTGTTTGAGAGGCACTGAGATGTTTCTCTTGTTCATCATAGATATATTTAGTAGTTTGTGAAACTGTTGGTTTCCCCCAGATTGTGCTGGAGCCTGAACCTGCTTGTGATTTTCTACCTCTGCTTTTGTACTGTGCATGCGTATCTCTGTCTGGTTGTGGTACTTTTGTCTCCAGTAAAGTTACCACTCCCTGCACCTGGGTCTGCACCTTCATTCAACATTACAACTACGCATAACAATAGTTTGTATTTTTCATGGCCTAAATATGACAGCCTACAATGCAACACATAATCAAAATGACAACACACAACAAAATGAATAGTATAGATTTGATGGTGTACATTACTTGGAATTACATAATATATACATTAATAAAAACTATCCATTTAAATGTAGTATATTCAATGCATTACATTACTACATCTAACTCTAGGCTAATGCTTGGACCATTGGGATAAGGGAGGGTATTTATCAGGTTGAAATCTAGTGGAGGATCATGTTCAAACAGGTGGCAGAGACTCAGGAGGACAGTGCTATGTGTTAGCCTCCATAGTGCTAGTCTAGGAATGCCCAGTAGACTTAGTCTATGCCTACTGAAACTCACTACCACTAAATGGCTACATGCCCCACATATGTGTACAGTGCAAACACTAGTGATTTGGCGTCAGAGGGAGGGGGTGTCTTTCAGGAGAGACCAAGAGGCACATATTATACAACAGTATGTGTGTGTGTATGAATATGCTGGGGTGTGACGGGGAGGGAGAGGTGGAGAGATTAGAGAGGTTAGAAAAACGCAGAAACAGAGCCAGAGCCAGGCAGACGGGCTAACTGACTGTGGGGGGGAAAGGGGTGCAGTGAAAGGAGAGAAAGGAAAAACAAAATAAAAAACCCAACTTACCGCAGCCTTGACATTAAGATAACCAAGAGAGGAGGAGAACAAGAGCAGACGCAGGAGAGTAAGAATTGAAGACTTTCACAGATGAGCAGAAGAGCTTATACACATACACACATGCACAGACACACATACACATACATACATGCATACCTGCGCACACATGCACACACACGCACACACACATGCGTGCACATACACACACACACACACACACACACACACACACACACACACACACACAGTCCAAACAGCAGAAGTGTGAATGGTGAATGGTGAATGGTGAATAAAATTCAGGGAAGCCCTACAAGAACACTCAAACAAACACACACACACACACACTCACACACACACACACACACACAAACATTCCCTTCTTCACACACCCACCCACACCCATGCCTAGACAAACACACACACACACATGCATGCACACACACGCACATGCACACACACGCGCGCACACACACACACACACACAAACATTCCCTCCCTCAGACACCCACCCACACCCATGCCTAGACAAACACACACACACACACACACACACACACACACACACACACACACGCACACACACACACACACACACACACACACACACACACACACGCACGCACACACACGCACACACACACACACATTCCTAACAGTCGTTGTGTCAGTTAGAGGATTGTCATGTTGTTTGCTCACCTGGCCATAGAAAGCCACACGGTAGTAACGGCCAAACAGACGCTTCTCAGAGTTCACCACCTCCGTCACCTTCAGGTACGAGCGGTGGATGTCATAGTACAGCTCAGACAGACGCTGTGGGATACACACACACACAGCACAGCATGATTAGAACAAGACACAGACAGAAGAGATGAATAAAATAACACAAACACAGAACACACACACACACACACAAATCATACTATGTATCAGACCTAGATACACATGTACACAATTGCCAGTAACTTACATAGTAAAATAATACACATCACAATGACTGATATGTTGTTTTACTGTAGTTAAGTCATTCACACTAAATTACCACAGGGGGCAGTGTAACACCAGAGTTAACTGCTGTGTGAGTATCAAGTCATTCAACATAAGTACATTTAATTTAAGCACAAATGAGGTCATCTGTCAAGGAGATCCATCCCTTGTGTCTAGGGGGTCTGAAACTCCCTAAATATCAAGAACCCTGGTGCATGGACTATGTGTAGATGAAAAGGGACCGTGCATCATTATACTGTTTAAAATAATGAAGTACTATAATGTGAAGTTCACTGCTGAATTACAAACATTTAGGAGTTTTAGTTACAGACATGATGAAGATCAATTTAAAATTTGCAAACAGACAAAGGCTTTCTACCCCATTGGCACCAGTGAGACAAAAGATCAGACACTTAAAGTCACCTTGAAGTCCCTCCGCTTCTCAAAGACGGCGATGACAGGTTTGTTGATGTCAGCAATTAGCTCATGGCGCTCGGACTTCCACAGGTAGTCCACACACAGCTCTAGCTGTTCCACCAGTGTGTCCTTCAGACACAAACAAACAAACAAACAAAAAATAATAAAAAGCACACAGCAGTGTGGTCCTGTGGTACACAACTCTATCTTTTGGCTCCTCTGATGGAGTCACCAAAGTCATACATATTATCGTGTGAAGTAAACTAGAGGTATGACAATATATACTGTGTATAGTAACATTACATACCTACAGAATGGTATAGGCTAAATAACTAAATACATAAATAAATAATGCTTGGGTCAGAGTTCAAGATAGTGTTCTTCTGCCCATAGTCATCTGACATCACCCAACATGCCATTGATCCTAATGACGCTTTGATCCGGCCCTGATGAGGCCTTGATCTGGCCCTAAAGACGCTTTGATCCGACCCTGATGAGACACTGATCTGGCCCTAATGAGGCATTGATCCATCCCTGATGAGGCATTGATCTGGCCCTAATGAGACACTGATCCGGCCCAGATGAGGCCCTGATCCGGCCCTGATGAGACACTGATCTGGCCCTAATGAGGCACTGATCTGGCCCTAATGAGGAATTGATCTGGCCCTAATGAGGCATTGATCTGGCCCTAATGAGGCACTGATCTGGCCCTAATGAGGCATTGATCTGGCCCAGATGAGGCACTGATCTGGCCCTAATGAGGCACTGATCTGGCCCAGATGAGGCACTGATCTGGCCCTGATGAGGCATTGATTCGGCCCAGATGAGGCCCAGATGTGACAGGTGGTGGTGTACCTCGGTGTACGGTGTGTCCTGAGTGCCAGCGTCCTCCTTCATAGCGCCCTCTTCCTTCACGTTGGGCGAGATGCTCATGAACGCTGCCCAGCCCATGCTGAAGGAGGCTGCACCGCCAAACAGGAAGTGAGGTCAAGATACATAGGAGGTGATGTCATAATCTGAATTTACTCATTTATTCATTCATTCAATTTTCCATCTGAATAATTCATGTAACCATCTCTGTGTAACATCAGGACTGTATCACGAGACTAACACATCTGAACAATATTGTGACTGGCATGCTGTCTTTGTTTGAGAGTTTGAATTCCCACTGGTCACACATGTGGGACCATTCATCAAAACCAACCAATCAGATCTCATTGCCCATGCAGTCTTACAATGCCACCAACTATAGCGTGTGACATCATCACCGTGACAACAGTCCCATATGGGTGTGACATGGGAATCAAAGGGGTCACTATGATAGTCCCACATGAGCGTGATACAGGAATCAAACGCAAGTGCTCTGACAGAACACACCACACCACCTGTGAACTCATGCTCTGGGTCTGAGAGTGTGTGTGTGTGTGTGTGTGTGTGTGTGCACTGTGCACCATTCAGAGAGGAACAGGGGGAAAGGGTGCTGAACCAGTGAACATCTGTGATGATCAAGACACATCAAAACATAAAAGATAGGGATAGACTTCACTCCATAGTCACTCCAAATGTTCACTCAAAAAGTCCAAGCCACCTGAAAGAGCATCTCTGTACAGACCTAAATGTTTGCTCTACAAATAAGAAATACAAGATGCATTGAAGTGTATTTGAAAAACACACACTGACACACATACATATGTACAACCAGCCACGTACTGATAAAAGAAATTCAACAATAGCAATATTTCATACAAAACACTTCATGATGTACTATTTCTTAACATCACTAAGTACTGCAAGAATTGACAACACTGCAAAAGGGAAACTAGACTGGAGACTACTTTTTTCTAGACTAATTCTAAGACTAATTCTGTCACTCTCCACACAGTTGGTTGAAGACCTATTTAGAGAAGCGTAGACAGGGAGGAAGGCGGCGGAGGAATGGGGTCACTCACTTTCTCCTTCTCGGGGCGTTAGTAAGGGGCTACAGTTAATTACATTGGCTTCCTCGGGGACAACACTGGACATCCGCGCCTTGTCAGGTTTCCAGTAGCCTGCGTTGCAAAGGAGGATCAACAGGTTTACACTTCCAACTGCTCAACACGGCAACGGCTCAGTGCTAGCTAGCTAGCAATCACAAGCTACGCAGGAGTGCATGCTCGGTATGACACGGGCACGGAAGAACGCGCTTGGCTTAACACACGCACACAACGCTTGGCTTAACGGGCACAAACATGCAGCATTCCAAAAGCTTGTGCATGCAGACATTAAAGAAGTTTCTGGAAAAGATCTCACTCTATGGAAATCGACCAACCAGGGTCAAGGGTAGGGACAAATTACTGGAGCCTTACCAGAGCCAGACCTCTTCCAGACTCCAGACATCACAACTTATCAGAGGCAAACTACTGCAACATGCAAACATGCAGCCCCTCGAAGGTTAGTCGTGCACTAAAATCTCTACTAAAACTACTCTGAAATCTATACAAGTTGCTCATTTACATGAGTTGATAAAACACTAAAATCACAAACGTCTGGTGATGTTGAAACTATTGACACTGGTTTTCACTCTATTAACAGAACAAAATAATCATACTTAACATACACATCATATTACATTTAACGACACTATCTTTATTATATACTTCAAATACATTTTGCTTTAAAATCCCAGAGTCTCACCTTCTTTAACAATCAATGGAAATTAATCTCTGAGGTTTGTGATACCTTGAGGATATTGAGCTATTCTAATAAATAATCTCATTGGCTTTTAGCACAGGTTAACAGGCATGTTAATGAAGCTGGAGGATGAAGCTGTTACAGTAAGAAGCCTGGTCAGGAGAGAAACACACAGCCGGAGATTGGTCCGTGGGCAAAGAGTCTGGGCAAACATAGAGCTGTGTCTGTGCCTGTGTGTGTGTGCGCGTGTGTGTGTGTGTGTGTGGGTGGGTGTGTGTGCGCGTGTGTGTGAGTGTAAAGCCTGTTATTGAGCAGACAGCAGCTTCCTACTGCAGCTCAGCAGTAACACAGGCCTGCCACAGCAAACCCATCATCAGCAGAGATGCACTCAGCCCCTACAGCGCACAAGCACTGTGGTGACAGACCACAAAAGCAAGCAAACACACACACACACACACACACACACACACACACACAAATGGAAATGGATGACACATACACATACAGATGACATACACACATACATGGAAAACACACATTGTATGACAAACATGTACAAACACAAAGACAAACTCACACAAGCACACACATACACACACCAAACACACACAGAAACAAGAGCAGAAAATGTGGAGCAACAGCCATGCATAGTCACTAGGGGAATCTCACCTCTCCTCTTCAGGGATTCAGCAATCAGAGCTGAGATATGGATATAACACATGGCAGCCTGAGATGAGGAGAGAAGGAAAGAGAGAGAGAGAGTGTGTGTGTGTGAGAGAGTGGGGAGAAAAACAGGACCTCAAACATACAGTACAGTATGTCATACCCGCTGAGAGATCCTTCAGATCATGTGACCCATTTAGGAGTGATGTAACCATGAAACCTGAAACCTGACACCTCATTCCTGTCTCTCCTGTGCAGGGGACACATACAGTGTGTTTCTGGACAACCTCTCTGTAGATACACTAAATGTGTGTGTCAGTGGTGTCTCCAGTGAATGTAGGTTGTAACTGAGAGATCTCCTGCACACCAGACCCCCTTTCTTTGCCACACTAAACCTCAAACCTAACTCCTGTCTCAACTTGTATGACCCATGTGGCTTACTGTACCTCAGAGAGATCTCCGTTGCGCACATGGATCTTAGCCATGCTCTCAAGCCAGGTGCGGCGCAGCTCAGGTGTGCTGGCATAGGAGTTGGCCAGGCTGTACTGCAGGTCCACCAGCATCTCAGGGTCCTTCTCGTGCTCCTTCATCTGAGACGTGGCCATCAGCACCGTACGGATCCGCTTGGTCAGGTCCTTCACCTCTGCGGGGAACGCCGTACTCTGGAGGGGAGGAAGAGGGGTGAAGAGAGCTAAACCACATGTAGTAGCCAATGATCTCAAAGAAAACTGAAAATGGAAAAGCTCTTGATTTAATGAGGGAGAGAAGACAGAAAATGAAGAAAAAACAAACAGAGTGAAGATGAGGATGAAGATGAAGCTCAGGTGTATGTGGCTCACCTTGAGAGGGACGTCTCCATTGGCAAAGTTGTTAATGATGGCGAGAGACTGCTGGAAACGCGTTCCTCCGATGCCCCCATCTGCAATCAGCTGACTGACCGCTTTGATCACCTGAGGGACACAAAGGACAGACACGTGTCATCTAATTTTAATTCTCATTTATTCAAAATTCATCTAATTTTAATGTACTAACTGTTGCATACATTTTATAGATCACAAAAAATAATCATACATTTCACATATGTTCATTTTAGCAAAAACCCACAGTAAACTAAAAGCAAACTTGTGCACACACACACACACAGACACTCACACATATACACACACACACACACACACACACACACCCTATCAAGACCCTGGGGGGTGGGCACAACTAAGTCCGCTGCAGCCTGGTACATCGCCAGTCCCCCAGATGGAACAGGAAGCCCACCTCAGCAGTGAACTTCACCCAATCACCATAAAGCATTCTACCCAGTCACACCCGCAGGCTGAGTTCCTGAGCTGCTCATAACAGCATAAGCAGATGACGGATGGATCCATAAACACACAACCATGTGCTGGTGACCTGCTTAATGAACTGGAAGAGGTCTGCCTGCCTGCCTGGTGCTGTTTTCAGGAGTGGGGGCGTACTTATCGAGCCCTGAGCCAGATAGATATACATAGATAGATAGATTATTAGATAGATATTGTTTATATATTTAATGTTCACTGTGGGCCTAGGGAGCGCTGTAATTTCAAATCCTATGTGTGCAACCTGTACATATGGCTTTTGACAATAAAGCTGACTTTGACTTTGACTTGATAGATGCTTAGTGCTTAATGCTACTGTGGCCAGTTCTAATGGAGCTTTAGTGCTTCTGAGCAACACTGCTCACCTCGTCATCATGAGGTTCATTTGGGGCCCAGTAAAGGGAGTGTTAAGAGTAAGATCAGGGTCTAAAGAACAGAGGAAGTTACAAATACACACTTCACACTCACACACACACACACGTCTACATTCATACACAATCTCAAACACACGTGCGCACATGCACACACACACACACACACACAAACACAAGTGCATGCACGTACACACACACACACACGTACTAAGGCACACAGACATACACACACACAGATACCCACCTGCAGGTGTGAGCGCACAATGGACTTGCCCTTGGTGAATTCAAAGTTCTTGCGCATGAAGAAGTAGAGCAGGGCAGATGCCTCTGTCTGGGTGCTACAGGAACGATGATTACAGCACTTAAGGATCTCATAGCACAGGCAGCCACACATGTCAGCCTTCCCCTGGAAAAACGCCGAAGGGAACTGAGAGACAGAGAGGGAGAAATGGAGAAAGAGAGTGAAAGAAAGAGAGAGAGAGATAGCAAGAAGGAAGAAATGAGAGAATGAGAGAAAAAATATGACAAAGTAAATAGGTGCAGACAAGTTAATAAAAGATGATATGAGATGTTACTGTTACTGTTACTTCATAATCATTTCAGGAAACAGACACAACACATTTACAAACTAGAAAAACACTCGGAAAGTGCAGACCTCCGCCAAGACAATAGGGTCACTGATCCCATTCAAATTCTACCCACTTTACTAAATCCTGTGTTTGAGATGTGAGGTGTTTGCCATAGTGAACTGCACTACCCCACCTTCTGAATGAAGAGCCGCAGGGCAGCAAAGACGTGTCTGAGCGTGGTGGTGGACTGGTTGATCTGGAAGAAGAGCAGGTAGGTGTCAAACACCTTCTTCATCAGCGAGTTCTGGCCATCCTCATACAGAAGCTGCTTCTGTTGGCACAGGGGAACGAAAGATGGCACACACATATTAAAATATGCACGGATTGTGCACACATGAAAACACAGAAACATACACTCATCAGCCTACACATACATACACACACACACACACACACACATCCACATCATGCAACGGAGTATGTGGACACAAGAGGCTGCATGTTGAGCAGATGTATGTTAGGGTGTGTTTCTAGAAAGCGCTATTGCTAACTTCTGTCACAATCTTACTTACACCACTGGGTGTAATAGTATAGTTTACCAAACTTATACCTAGTCTAGCACAATCATCTTAAAGATCGGTCCCAGTCAACCATCCTGCCAGTGTAGTCCACCAGGGGGCAGCAAAGTACTTTGCTGGTGTTGAGACCTCTACTGTGTGCAGTAATATGATACTACTAACCCACAGAACCCATTTCCAGGCCACACA